>CATQJL010000001.1:94105018-94159320 GCA_958299035.1 Cylicocyclus nassatus | reverse complement strand
GGGGTGCCTTGGAAAAGTTGAATTATAATGATTTTATTCCGGAAAACTTGATAAATCGGAAACAAAAAACGACTTTTAGAAAGAGAAGAAAAAGGTGCATCGAATGGCTCCCGAGTAGCTTGCCGGTTGTTGTTCTGTGAGGTTTGACCTGACTAAATGTGGAATTTGATGGCATTGAGAAATTGATTGGAGAATCTCTGAGAAGCAAGCTAAGGAAAGGAAAAAATAACTCTATGTTCTATAATGTTTGCTCTATCTACCTGCCACTTGTACTTTTTCGGAGATTAGGTACAAAAATTTAGAAAAATAGCCGAACTTGACCATGGCAAAAAGCATGAGTGGCAAATTTTGGTAATTTTTCGAGAGATCATTCAACATTATGCAGTGAAATTAGAACCATTAGAAAGAGGATGAAATGCTGCATCGAATGCCTCTAAATTTCTTGGAAACGTTGATTTCACGAATAGTGGCGTTCATTCGAAGAAAGCGACATTACTTTCGGAACGACCCAATATTTTCGAACCTCCCAATTTTGAAAGATTTTGTAAAGTTTGATGCATTTTTGTTTTGAGCGATTTTTTGAAATTTCAGGGCCTCTGGAAAAATGATCCTAAAAAGCTTCAAAATGCTAGTTTTAAAAGACTCAAGAGGTAATTTGCATTAAGCAGGACCTGCTCTTTCTTTAGATAATCGAATTTGTTTGGAATTCTCAAACCAAAAGTTGTGAGGATTAGCTAAACTCACTCAAAGCAAAAATGACGGGTTCAAAATTTGGGAAATTTTTTTCGCCAACTAAGAAGTCAACTGAGCCGTCGGCCTGGCTGCTGAAAAGAGAAAGAAACGCTACGTTTAATACAGTTTAGAATACTCTTGTAGCACTATTCCGTTTTTCCATTTCCTGTCCTTTACAATTAACTAAACAACAATAACACAACAGCCACTGAAAACGGCAGAAGTGCAAATTTTAGCTGTTTCTTTCCCTTTTAGCTAAAAGGTGCATCTCACAAAAGCTGTGTTTATGACTGTTCTTCTTCCGCTGTACTTTTTTAAAGATTTTTTTGCGCTTACTCAAAATTGCAAAGCTGAAGTAACTTTTCCTTCATTTGCTTATAACCTCCAAAAAATTTATACAAATCATAGGAAAGGTGCCGCTGTAATGGTGGAAATTTCGCTTTTAAACAAAAGTACTCGCAGAACTTCGTGACCCCGGTTGAAAAATGCCAATTATGACTACTTTCATTCAATTGTTTCTAGCCATCAAATTTTTTCACAATAATTCATTGCAGAAGACTGCTGTAAAAAGCATGGACCCCTCTTTCAAAAGTGAATGATTGCGAGAAAATCCATTGAAAGGAAAGGTTATGTTATGCTAAAGTCATGTTTTCTTTGAAAAATTGGTGAACGAAGCTTTGCAGCCATTTAATACTTCTCAATAAACCCTTTGAGTAGGCCGATCCCAGATTCTGATCCACGCCCATTATCACACGGTAAATTTATTACTAGCTCGTTTAAAAAATTTCAGTAAGCGGCAACACCATCTCAAATAATTTTCATAGCCCAAAAGGACAGAAACTTTTACGAGCTTTTGCATTTTCAAGACTTAGCTTAGTTCTCGAAATTTTTAAAACATCACATTCGTAGCTTGGCTCACCATGCAGAAGTCCCATCCGTAACAAAAAATAAACGATTGCACTGAAATCTGTATCGTACTTCGTGATGCTAACCATACATAAAAGTTGATGAAGAACGCTAAAACTACTTCAACTCACTACTGTATGTACATACCACACGTGGATCAAGCGTATATCATAAAGCAAAATTGTGAGAGAGTCCAATATTAGCAGAAGCTTTAGATTGCCCAAATAAGTTTCATCACTTTACTAGATGTCTTCAGTGCTACCCTTCCACAGCTGCGAAAGACTGTACCAAAAACCTTTACCGTTCAATGGTTGACAGAATGAAAGAGAGTTGATTTTCGAAGCTGCAATATTGTGGAAACTTGTGTAAGCAGTAAAACGTTTTATGACATCCTCTCTGGAGAGCAAAAAATTTGGCTCACCCACATCTATTAGCTGTAAGTAGTATTTCTTGCCGAGATTTATAGAGATTTTGCAGAAACTCTTTTCATATCCATACTTCGTCTGCAAAAAGTACGCGGCAGGGAAAACAGTGTGAGGTAAACTGGATTTACCATTCTGCTTTTTCAAAGAACGTCTAAACGCGCAAAATGTATAAAAAGTTATAATGTTTGGAAAAACTGCCTTTTCACCTAATTCTCAAGCATTTGTTTGACTCAAATGAAGGTCCTAGGCTTTGCCGAGTCTTTGCAATGAGTATGGTAAAGAGCGCAGGAGTCAACATGGCGTAGTCGCTGGTATTGATGAACGAAGCTCAATCTTACCTTCCGAAACGCAAATCTCGATTTCTGACGCGCGAAAATTCTCTGTTGGAAGTTGACCCCTTGTTTGCATGGTGACGTACTCATGCAGAGGCTGTCAGGCTTTTTACAAAGACGTATTTGTAACATTGAAGCCTTGTCTGCAGTTCGGTTGTGTGCAGTGTGTCTCACATGACTTCAAATTTTACTGCTTTGAACTCCTTTTCAAGTCAAATCTTACAAAACTGTCAGGAATACTAGAATTTTGAAGTTTTGAACGGTTTTCCGCTCGATCGAGAGGCCAGAGTGTGTCACGATCAGGCGGAGTGCACCACTCATTTTTGGAAAAAAGGCGTCCAAGGCGGAACCAAAATCCTGAGAGTTGCGATGACGTTCAAGCTATGCGCACGAGTCTATCGTTGTACAGGCGATGTGCTGAGCACGTGACGGAGCTTTTCGGGCATTGGAACTCAATTTCCGCGGTTCGAAAACTCGTCTACGTGGAGGTGAGGTTGAGGCTCGTTTACCAATATCAGCGACTACGCCATGTTGACTCCTGCGCTTTTCACCATATTCATTGCAGCTGATCGGCGAAGCCTAGGACCTTCATTTGAGTCAAACAATGCTTGAGAATTCGGTGGAAAGGCAGTTTTTCCAAACATTATAACTTTTTATACATTTTGAAGCAGAAAATGCAGGATGAATCTTCTTTTTGAAAGGCAACTGCTTCCAAGTGCGATAAATGTTTTATATTTTAATATTATAAATGTACAAAAATTTCAGCCTGAAAAAACGTAGTACTGATTAGAAATGAGAGGTGGCTTTATAGCTGTGACCAGCCTTGGGAACCCCCTTTTTCAAATTTTTCGATTTTTATCCGGCCAAAATCAATGGATTGGGAAGTCGTTCTGGTCAATGATATGACGTTAGTTTGCACACAGAAAAGTGGTTTTTAAGATAATTTTGAGCAGAGAGAGCAAATTACAGTCATTTTTAGGGTGGCTTTATAGCTATGGCCAGCACTGTATTACGCGTGCGCACAGAATTACCCGGAAGTTAGAAGGGAACAGCTGATCAATGCATATGTCATTTAAAAAAGTTAGAAATATAAAGGATTGCCGATAAAAACTGAGATGAGCAGATACAAACTTTTGAATTGTGGGAATCGTCTAGGGAGAAGTGGCAGAAACAAACTTCAAGTAGTGCAACATGACTGTAGCAAGAGCCGGAGAAAATCGGGGATTCTGAGCTGAGCCGAAAACAACTTTTTATGACCATATATTAGGTTGAACCGAAAGTTCTGTCGCGCCATTTCAAAAAATCATAACTTCTTTCGGTCACGACGATTTTGAATCAGTTCAAATTTTGTCTGAAAGCGTAAAGCATGTAGTTTCCAAAAGCTCCCTAGGGAGCTTCCGACATGCTCAGATGGCAGAGATAAAAATGAAAGAACGAGATCATCCGAAATTCGGAATTTTTAAGCAAGAATTCTAGAAATTCAGAAACAGTGCGATAAAATCCCAAAAAGCCATTATCCTAATTTTTCTTACATTTGATTACTATCTGAGTCAAGTTTGTGCTGATCGAGACCTTTTTTCAAAAGTGATTTTTTGAAAAATAATGCCGAAAAATCAATTTCCTAAGAATTCTTAAGAAATGGATTTTTTGGCATTTTTTTTCAAAATTTCATAACTTCTAAAAGAAGACCTCGATCAGTACAAACCTGACTCACTTAGTAATCAAATGTAAGAAAAATTAGGATAATGGCTTTTCTGGATTTTATCGCACTGTTTCTGAATTTCTAGAATTCTTGCTTAAAAATTTCGAATTTCGGATGATCTCGTTCTTTCATTTTTATTTCTGCCACCTAAGCATGTCGAAAACTCACCGGGGGGCTTTTGGAATCTACATGCTTTACGCTTTCAGACAAAATTTGAGTTGCGCAAAATCGTCGTGATCGAAAGAAGTTATGATTTTTTGAAAATGGTGCGACAAAACTTTCGGTTCAACCTAATACATAACGTTTACAATAGAGATTCAGGCCTGGGATTATTAAGAGCTTGGGATTTCAAGCGATAAGTATGAGAGTGATGTTTTAAAAATTTCGAGAACTAAGCTAAGTCTTGAAAATGCAAAAGCTCGTAAAAGTTTCTGTCCTTTTGGGCTATGAAAATTATTTGAGATGGTGTTGCCGCTTACTGAAATTTTTTAAACGAGCTAGTAATAAATTTACCGTGTGATAATGGGCGTGGATCAGAATCTGGGATCGGCCTACTCAAAGGGTTTATTGAGAAGTATTAAATGGCTGCAAAGCTTCGTTCACCAATTTTTCAAAGAAAACATGACTTTAGCATAACATAACCTTTCCTTTCAATGGATTTTCTCGCAATCATTCACTTTTGAAAGAGGGGTCCATGCTTTTTACAGCAGTCTTCTGCAATGAATTATTGTGAAAAAATTTGATGGCTAGAAACAATTGAATGAAAGTAGTCATAATTGGCATTTTTCAACCGGGGGTCACGAAGTTCTGCGAGTACTTTTGTTTAAAAGCGAAATTTCCACCATTACAGCGGCACCTTTCCTATGATTTGTATAAATTTTTTGGAGGTTATAAGCAAATGAAGGAAAAGTTACTTCAGCTTTGCAATTTTGAGTAAGCGCAAAAAATCTTTAAAAAAGTACAGCGGAAGAAGAACAGTCATAAACACAGCTTTTGTGAGATGCACCTTTTAGCTAAAAGGGAAAGAAACAGCTAAAATTTGCACTTCTGCCGTTTTCAGTGGCTGTTGTGTTATTGTTGTTTAGTTAATTGTAAAGGACAGGAAATGGAAAAACGGAATAGTGCTACAAGAGTATTCTAAACTGTATTAAACGTAGCGTTTCTTTCTCTTTTCAGCAGCCAGGCCGACGGCTCAGTTGACTTCTTAGTTGGCGAAAAAATTTCCCAAATTTTGAACCCGTCATTTTTGCTTTGAGTGAGTTTAGCTAATCCTCACAACTTTTGGTTTGAGAATTCCAAACAAATTCGATTATCTAAAGAAAGAGCAGGTCCTGCTTAATGCAAATTACCTCTTGAGTCTTTTAAAACTAGCATTTTGAAGCTTTTTAGGATCATTTTTCCAGAGGCCCTGAAATTTCAAAAAATCGCTCAAAACAAAAATGCATCAAACTTTACAAAATCTTTCAAAATTGGGAGGTTCGAAAATATTGGGTCGTCCGAAAGTAATGTCGCTTTCTTCGAATGAACGCCACTATTCGTGAAATCAACGTTTCCAAGAAATTTAGAGGCATTCGATGCAGCATTTCATCCTCTTTCTAATGGTTCTAATTTCACTGCATAATGTTGAATGATCTCTCGAAAAATTACCAAAATTTGCCACTCATGCTTTTTGCCATGGTCAAGTTCGGCTATTTTTCTAAATTTTTGTACCTAATCTCCGAAAAAGTACAAGTGGCAGGTAGATAGAGCAAACATTATAGAACATAGAGTTATTTTTTCCTTTCCTTAGCTTGCTTCTCAGAGATTCTCCAATCAATTTCTCAATGCCATCAAATTCCACATTTAGTCAGGTCAAACCTCACAGAACAACAACCGGCAAGCTACTCGGGAGCCATTCGATGCACCTTTTTCTTCTCTTTCTAAAAGTCGTTTTTTTGTTTCCGATTTATCAAGTTTTCCGGAATAAAATCATTATAATTCAACTTTTCCAAGGCACCCCAAGGTGTATCCGAAATTTTCGAAAGTGGCTAAACCGAAGCGTTAATGCTCGTCTGGTTTGTAAAATTGTTGTCAAACCATAATCCATCTTTGTAAGTTTCAAAATCCAGAGACCTGTTGGCGTTTGATGCATTTGTGTCTGAGACGAGCCTGCTAAAATTCGGTGGTTCCATCGAAAAATCTGTACAGAAATTAAGACGAGCTCTGGAAAGTAGAAAAAAGTTATGCTGTTTCCTGTAGGGTTTGCTCCATCCATTCATACTTGGACTCCTTCTGAGGTTTGTTATAAAATTTGAGAAAAATTGTGAAACTTAGCCATTTCAAAAAGCATAGGTCGCAAGTTTTGACTCTTTTCTGGAAACTCATTGATTGTATTGCAACAACTTTATAACCTTTAGAAAGAGAATGAAATGCTGCATCAAATGCTACCAGATCCTCTTACACTTCTCTGTTCCACGAGATGTGGCATACGTTTGAAAAAAGCGACATTACTTTCAGAACGACCTAATAGTTTATTATCAAACCTTGATCCTGCAAAATATTGAAGCGCTTGCCGTTTCAAATTGCCATAATCTAAAATCTTTTTGCTATGTCTTAAAAAACCATAGAATTTGAACAGCAAACTCTTTGGGTTCAAACTTTTTGCAAATATTTCATCAACTACATAGTGATTTGGTTGAATGTTATGACTGCTGGAAAGAGGAAGAAAAGCCGTCGGATACCGTTTGGAGTATTTGCCGGTTTACATTCTACCTACCCTATTTTCAGGTGTATAGGCCGCACCCCTTTGGCTCTAAACGCGAGCAGAGCCAGGTGTGCCGCCGCGCATATGTCTCACGAAGCGGTCGCCATATCGCATACTGCTCTCACTTAACGCGCTCCATGATGACAGTCAGTCTTTGGCGTATTTGCCTATAGAACGAAAAGGATGCGGCTTATACACATGAGAATAAGGTAATTTGTGAATAGGTTTAAAAGGAGATACGAAGTTCTCATTACTTTTGACTCACCCTAGTAAATCCCAGTATTTTTACGAAAGATAGTGGGATTGATTTCAAAAACATATGCCTAAGGATTAGAAAGTTTTGTACTATAATATGCTTTTTGTTCAAACTTTTTCAAGATTTCTAAGCTGAAAAATTTGATGGCTAACTTTGAATGATCGTTGAGGCTTTTTTGCTGTAAATACTCTTAAGCAAAAGGGGCTAGCAGAACTTTTGCACTGTGCAGCAAGGCATTCATTTGATAGTAGGAAAACGTTACAGTTTTCTCACTTTTCAGCGGGAGAAAATGTAATAATTTTAGATAGGGTCGATTTTTGAATTCGCCAAGATGTCAGAGGAAATTGAGTACTTTCAAGTTTTTCGCAGTTTTCTCAAAATAATGCGTAAAATTCAAGTTTGGCACGCAACAGGTATTGGCTACAGAGTAAAGTGTGCTCTATCCTACGTCATCTCAAAGAAGTTGTGTTTTCTCAAGGTATTTCCAAAAAAGAGTTTTTGTCAATTTTTAGGCTTCTTTATGATGGCTATAGTCAGACAAAAGTATGTGTTGTATAGCCAAAGATCTGCTGCTTACAGTATCTTTATTGCACCCAGAAAGGTTTTTTTTCTAGAAAAGAATTACTTAAATACAAATTTAAAGCGTAGAAAACATACATTAATTATAAACCAGCCTATTATGTCGTCTTCTTCAATTGTGTAACAGTTGCTGAACGCACAACTTTTGCATGCAAAAATGAGAAAAACAAAATTTTGACTACCTCCTAATTCTATTTTGCATTTCTAGGTTGTTTGAAGTGGATTCTTTGTGTGGGCAAAGAAGAAGAGTTGCTCTGAACTGAGTACAAGGAAATCAGGTAATTCACCTCTAAATCAAAGTTGACATGTTCAGAAACCAATTCACTTAAATGGCCTAATCTCGAAACACTAGAATTTGCTCCTTCTCCACGGGTTTCTTTTTAATATGCTAATTACGAATATGTTACTCATTATGCTTAGTAAGGCTACATATTATGCCCACTACAACTCGTAGACGATTGCTGGCTACTGAGACACTCAGGGATTATCGTATCCGGCGGTTGCGTGCCACATCTCTAGCTCGACTCTGATTGTGGCAAATAAGAGATTCATTTTATTTTAAGCATGCGCAAAACTCTCAAATCGGATTTCTCTTTGCATACTCAATAGCATATAAAGTGTAGCTAATTACACAGGTTATAAGTGGTTTAGAATCTTAAGGGGCCGGTCATACCGGTCAGCGATCCATCGCCGCGATGGATGATCGTCGCGACTGGGTGGAATCTAGCGACGAAAACGCGCGACGGATCGCTGATCGCTCGAATAAGGAGGCATACCACCGCGGCCGATGTGTGCCTTCGTGCTGTTGTTCATTCTGTCTTCACCTCATTCGATAAAGTCATGAATGAATCTTGGTTAAGTGCAACCATGATTGTGCTGTGTTATTGCTTTCTCCCTGCAAGGAAAAGCTGTAAATTATTAGCAAATAGATGCAATAAGAACGCAAATACACAAAAAGGTGTGAATGCATGTTCAAAAAGACAAACATAAACACAAACAAACAAACGACAAACATACGACAAACGCAATATGTCACAAAGAATCTACTCGTTCCGTTTTAAAACACAAACTATAACGAGTGAAAGCATTGCGAGTTCGAATAATGAATGTGAGACAGCTAACGATACAACGAGAAATCAATGCACTGTGACAATAGCGGACTCATTTCCAACTCTTATACAAGAAACTAGCCTTAAATAGTGAAAGACAATCATAAAATGTGTGTTAGTAGGTGAGTAAGCCGACCGAGGTTAGTAGATTTTATTAGTGGCGGCCTAACGTTTCGAACAAGTCGTCTTCTTCAAAGGCCTAAAGTGGTAGGAGATTTACGATTATGTGTCTAACCCACCAAAATCCTCCACCAGCCCTGACCAGCCTCGATTTTGCCCCAGAATATCACAAGAAAAAGTCTCAAACGTGAAAGACGAACTGACCTCCTCCACCGTCGGCGCGCGGATGTTAGGGCGGCCGTCCTTCGATGCCACTAGTATAATAATGGAATACATTGTATACCATATTTGGACTAATCACTAGTGGCCTTCAACTCGCATAACGTCACAAAAGGCATAAAGTCATTCGTAATCGACATACACTCATTCCGGCTGTTCATACTTGGGTTTCTCGCATAAATCCAGAATGCCTCGAGAGCTTTTCTTACAGCAGTGTCGTACTCGTATGCCAGTATAGTACATCTAACTGGAAGTCATTACCACCGTGACATTCAACCCTATGTTTACCAAGAGGAGTGGTAAGACTTCCCTTCTTCTTGCTGGCAAGATGTTCTTTTACCCTTACACCCAACGGTCTCCCAGTCTCTCGATATAGGTGGCGCTGCATTCAATGCATTTGATCTCATAAATTACACCAGCTTTACCGCAGTCGCCAACTTTACCGGATGGACAAACTACGCAGCCTTGGACCCTGCAGTAGTTGTCATATAGTCTATTACGTACTAGCCGATTCCTGATGTTGTCACTTGGAATGTCAATTGAAATGACATCGCCCTTCAAATTCGCGCGGTTAATGCAACGTCGCACTGCGGCACTAGTCGCGTCGGAAACGAAAGGAAGGCAAAGAGCAACTTTTTGCTGGTGCTGTTTGCTATTGAATGGAATGATTGGCTTAGCACGTCTTTTGTGGAGCGTGTAGCCATTCACCCTAGCGATTTCCAGCGCCCTTCTTTGTGATTCCTTCCGTTCTTCTTCACCTGTGCACACGTTCGCTGCTGTATGGAGCATGTTACGGATAACGGCTCTTTAAGCAGCGGTTGGATGTGCTGAACAAGCATTTATCAAGATGTTCTTAGAACTTTCTTTACGATACCATTTTACATTCGCGGCGCCGTTGAACAGTTTGATCTGTACGTTGAGATAAGGAAGCCAACCATCTTTCGGTTGTTGTCGCGTAAACTTTATGTACTGTGACTGTTGATTGAGCAATCGAAAACACTCATCCATTTCGGATTGTGTCGATGTTATGATGCAACAGTCGTCGATGTAACGGTAGTACATAAGTGGAAGACATGACAACACTGGTTCTTCTATTCTGCTCATGAAGCAGATCGCGAGCACTGGTGCAAGTCTCTGTCCATTGCCAAACCTCTCAACTGAGCATAGTATGTTCCTGACCACCTGAAGATGTTACAAGACAGACATTCTCTGATCAGGAGCATTACCGATCGTTTACTCAGTCCGAAGGTCTGGATCTTTTCACCAAAGTTGTTCAACATCTCTGAAACTGCCTGTAGAGCATCGTCATTTTGAACATTGGTGTACAACGATACCACGTCAAAAGACTCTGCTACGCAATCAGGTGGCAAACTCGTATCGCGTAAGCGTTCCAGGAAATGATTCGTATTGGTTAAATGGGACGGAACTTTGTCCAGTAGCTGATTAACGATTTTATTCAAGAACCAGGATATTCGGTCAGTTGGTCCTCCCACACAACTTATGATCGGTCTGATTTTCAACTGTTCGGCGGTTAAAAAGCGCGCGTCATCAGTAGCGGCTAGCTTATGGGTCTTCACTAGACTATAAAAGACTGGACACTGTGGTGTTTCCAATTTAAGTCTGCTGAGAAAGCTCTCGGGAAGACCCGCTGTTTTTCCTACATCCAACCAAACATGATTTAGTCGCTTGTATTGTGCTTGAAACTCTTTTTCAGTAACGCGGCGTAAGCAGTGGTATCAACGCAGAGTACTCTTTGTGATTTCCCTGTCCAAGAGTTGTGGGAGAACCACAAATTCACCCCCTTTATCGCTCACCGAAATTCGTATAGCTCTACTAGAGACTAAATCACGAATTTCCTTGTAACCAAGCCATTGTGAATGAGTCAAGTTAGTCGGTAGTGGGTGCTTTGCTTGATGAGTATAAGCAGTTAGCACACCAGCGGACAGAATCTTAAACTTGACGTCAACTTCAGCCGATGGCTGAGGCTCTTTATAGAATAAGCTTGGAAAAGGAATTGGTGGAATCAATCAGCAATCAGAATAGAAGAACCAGTGTTGTCATGTCTTCCACTTATGTACTACCGTTACATCGACGACTGTTGCATCATAACATCGACACAATCCGAAATGGATGAGTGTTTTCGATTGCTCAATCAACAGTCACAGTACATAAAGTTTACGCGACAACAACCGAAAGATGGTTGGCTTCCTTATCTCAACGTACAGATCAAACTGTTCAACGGCGCCGCGAATGTAAAATGGTATCGTAAAGAAAGTTCCAAGAACATCTTGATAAATGCTTGTTCAGCACATCCAACCGCTGCTAAAAGAGCCGTTATCCGTAACATGCTCCATACAGCAGCGAACGTGTGCACAGGTGAAGAAGAACGGAAGGAATCACAAAGAAGGGCGCTGGAAATCGCTAGGGTGAATGGCTACACGCTCCACAAAAGACGTGCTAAGCCAATCATTCCATTCAATAGCAAACAGCACCAGCAAAAAGTGGCTCTTTGCCTTCCTTTCGTTTCCGACGCGACTAGTGCCGCAGTGCGACGTTGCATTAACCGCGCGAATTTGAAGGGCGATGTCATTTCAATTGACATTCCAAGTGACAACATCAGGAATCGGCTAGTACGTAATAGACTATATGACAACTACTGCAGGGTCCAAGGCTGCGTAGTTTGTCCATCCGGTAAAGTTGGCGACTGCGGTAAAGCTGGTGTAATTTATGAGATCAAATGCATTGAATGCAGCGCCACCTATATCGGAGAGACTGGGAGACCGTTGGGTGTAAGGGTAAAAGAACATCTTGCCAGCAAGAAGAAGGGAAGTCTTACCACTCCTCTTGGTAAACATAGGGTTGAATGTCACGGTGGTAATGACTTCCAAGTTAGATGTACTATACTGGCATACGAGTACGACACTGCTGTAAGAAAAGCTCTCGAGGCATTCTGGATTTATGCGAGAAACCCAAGTATGAACAGCCGGAATGAGTGTATGTCGATTACGAATGACTTTATGCCTTTTGTGACGTTATGCGAGTTGAAGGCCACTAGTGATTAGTCCAAATATGGTATACAATGTATTCCATTATTATACTAGTGGCATCGAAGGACGGCCGCCCTAACATCCGCGCGCCGACGGTGGAGGAGGTCAGTTCGTCTTTCACGTTTGAGACTTTTTCTTGTGATATTCTGGGGCAAAATCGAGGCTGGTCAGGGCTGGTGGAGGATTTTGGTGGGTTAGACACATAATCGTAAATCTCCTACCACTTTAGGCCTTTGAAGAAGACGACTTGTTCGAAACGTTAGGCCGCCACTAATAAAATCTACTAACCTCGGTCGGCTTACTCACCTACTAACACACATTATACTAACAATGCCGAGGTTCAAGAAAGAGAAAACTTGGAAATTACAATCATAAAACTTTCCTGGAAAGAAATCCCAATCCTAGCGATCCATTGCGTCGTGCATTTAAAATGAGCGACGCGAATTCGCTAGGGTGAGCGACGATCGCGGCGATTTCGCTTAAATCGGTATGGCCGGGTAGAAAACGGCCCGCGATGCATCGCGCCGGACAGCCAGCACAGATACGCAGTTATCTCCGGCCTTGTAACACTTGTCCTTTGGGAAAGTCAGCGACGCGATGGATCGCTGACCGGTATGACCGGCCCTTTACACTTCAAAAAGCTTGCATCAATGATCTAAGGTCTGCGAAGTAATGCATTTGTTCATCTAAAAAAAAGTTCGCAAACCTCTTTTTTTTTCAAAAAGGGGCGCCAGTAAGAGGCAGTTGCGTAGACCGTTGATTACGGCGAGACTTACCTCCAAGCTGAGAAAATTCTTGCTTGAGGGTGTGATATGCATCAATCATCTTTTTTGTGAAAGCCAAGCTACATCTTACGCTGTGCACTAGTCTCTCAAAATTTCAAAACCAGTTCCTGCATCTCCAGTGTTTCTGTCAAATCTCGTAAAAATTTCAGGAAATTCAAGACAGTGCCACACTTCTGCTCTTTGGAAAAACTCAAATTTTTAGCTGCTTGCCTGGGTAGAATGCTGATATATCCAGATGAACTACGACGCATTCAAACTAACCAAAGAATTACGCTACAAATTTGATAAGTTGTTTAGAACTTGAGAGAGATAAGTTCAACAAGTGAAGATTTTATTGTAGCGCGAGATTAGCGGTTAGAGCAATTCCCAAAGCGGAATTCGGAGAAAGAAGATTTGCGATAAGAAAAGAATTATAATTTAAAATTGTCAGTTTTTAACAATTTTCAATAGATCTCAAGGTTATGAATTGTAGGTTCGATTTTCTGCATACTGGACAACTGAATGTTTTGCAAGAACTGTCGACGGGATGACTTACCTTTTACAGAAACAGGCAAAGCTTAGATGATTGCCAGGGTCGTGCAAGAGGTGTGGCGCATGACCGCCTGATACAATTCCTCTCCTAAGTTCTGTCTCTATTCCCCCTCCCTGCATTTTTGTCAGGTCATGAATTGTAGATTCTGATTTTCTGCATACTGGACAGCTGAATGTTTTTGCAAGAACTGTCAACAGGATGATTTACCTTTTACAGAAACAGGCGAAGCTTCAGTCAGTTCCCTATTCGTAATTATCATGTCAATTTTAACCCCCATGACCAAGTTTTAGCAATTTCCGAGGGTTCCCAATATTATATCACCCAAGTGAAGTGGTAAATAAAACAATAACAAACAATGATTAACTCTTATATATTTCAAAATTGAATTAGCCAACTCTTTTTGTACTCGATACAAAGCACTACTCACTATTTATCCATATCAAATCCTGCTTCAAATAGCAATCAAACTATGAATTAGTAGTAGTTCAAAAGCTCGTGTCTTATTTATCGCTTTAAGTGGTTGCGATTTCACCAGCTTTCACTTCGGGAGAAGGAGATAATTAGGCTTAAATGACTCCCTTAAGAACAACAAGACTCATACTAACAACTATATATTAGGTTGGCACGAAAGTTCTTGCGTATTTCAAACAAAATTCAATGAACTTTCAAAGACTAAACCTAAATTCACAATCTTGTATGCTAGAAATATTAGAAGTCTCACGCTCCAGGATGCAAGTTCAAGTACAACATTCCATGAGCTGGACATCAAGAACGAAGCTCTCGAATATGGGGCATCAAATTTTGCAATTTTGAGTTTGATGGCAGAAAATCGCAGAATGCCGCTAGCTAGCCGAAAAAAATCTAAAAAATCTCCTTGTCGCTCTAATTTTTCCACAGAAACACAGTTTGCAATCAGAAATTAGACATAGTGCTTATTTAGAGCCTTGCGACGTTTTCTCGATTGTAAAAAAGTGTTTTCGCCAGAAAACTGCGGACATGAGGGGATTTTTTCCGCAAAATGACATAATTCACGAATTTTTTGTTTATGCTTCACCATGCAAGATCAAAGCCTTCCAAAGTAACATATGGACTTTTGTTGTGTAAGTAAATTCTACAGATTTTTTTCGGCTAGCTAGAGGCACTCTGCGATTTCCGGCCACCAAACTCAAACTCGCAAAATTTGATGCCCCATATTCGAGAGCTTCGTTCCTGATGTCCAGCTCATTAAGTCTTATGCTTAAACGTCTATCATGAAGTGTAAGGCTTCTAATATTTTTAGCATACAAGATTGTGAATTTAGGTTCAGTCTTTGAAAAGTTATTGCATTTTGTTTGAATTACGCAAGAACTTTTGTGCCAACCTAATATACAGGGTGTCCGTAAAAAATGTGCCTACTGTTTGATTGTGAATAACTCTCTTCTAACGAAGTCTTTCGAGAAGCTTTAGGCACCATTTTGTAGAGCTGGCTTCAACTTAGATTTACAGTATAGAGCGAATCGCCGATCTCTCATTCTTACTGTAGGATTACGGTGGAAACTTCAAAAAGGGGTTTTGAGCCGTGAAAGGTCATATTTTGCCTCGGAAAGGGAACACAACAGCCTGAAAACTTTTACTAGGCTAATTAGAGTTGCCGATTCTAACTGTAAAATTCCCAACTTATAATGATGCTTCATTGAAGATTTATGCCAGGTAAGAGGTAGCGGCCATTTTTTCAATGTCGCTAAAAAGCGCGGTTACACCGTTTAAAAAGCTTCGCAATCTTGTGACTAGTTGAGTATTGAACTCAGCGTCCATGAAAACCTTATTGCACAAGTCTTCACATTTTTTTGAAAAATTTTGAAATGGCAGCTTTTTTCACATTGACACCATATGTTTAAAGTTTCTACCGTAATCCTACAGTAAAAATGAGAGATCGGCGATTCGCTCTATACTGTGAATCTAAGTTGAAGCCAGCTCTACAAAATGGTGCCTAAAGCTTCTCGAAAGACTTCGTTAGAAGAGAGTTATTCACAATCAAATAGTAGGCACATTTTTTACGGACACCCTGTATATTAGGTCGTTCCGAAAGTTCTTTCCGTTTTTTCAACATATCATAAAAACACGTGGAGCGAAGAAAGGGAAACGCTTTAGGCACTGTTCGACGCAACTTTTCTTCCTCTTTTCAACTGTCATGTTTTTGTGCCGCTCGCTCTTGTGGTCAGTTAGATAATGGCCGAAATTTCGGACTCATGGTTTTTACCATGTCCAATTTTGGCAATTTTTCACAATCTTCTGTTTTGACTTTTGGAGAAGCCTTGATAGCAGTTAGATAGAGTAAGCAAAGCTCAATTTTATGCAATTTTTCGGCATCTATAGCTAGCCTCAAAACATTTTTAGAATTATTTTTCTGATGTTATCAAATTTCACTTTTGGGATGCCAAAAGCCACAGAACATGAAACGGCGCACATTTAAGGTGTCATTCGATGCAGCTTTTTCTTCTCTTTCTGATGAGTGCTTTTTCTTTATTGTTTGTGGGGTTTTTGGCGATGAAATTTCCATAAATCTTGATTTTGAACCCGCCTCATGATGTGCCCGTGAAATGCGAAATCTTATATTTCGAAGCGGTAAACGCTCAGTTACTTTGTAAAAATGGTGTACAATCATAAACGACTTTTTAAAGTTTCGAAAACCGAAGAATTATTAATGTTCAGAGCGTTTGTGTGTTTTGTGAATTCGAAAAAGTGAAAACTTCTGAAAAAGATATCTCAAAGAATAATGAGAAGGGAGCTGAAATTGCCAAAAAATTGCATTGCATTGCACTTTGCTTACTCTATTCGACTGCCATCAAAGCCTTTCCAAAAGTCAAAAAAGAAAATAGTGAAAAATTGCCAAAGTTGGGCATGGTAAAAACCATAGGTCCGAAAATTCGGCCATTATCTCACTGACCACAAGAGCGAGCGGCACAAAAACATGACATTTGAAAAGAGGAAGAAAAGTGCGTCGGACAGTGCCTAAAGCGTTTCCCTTTCTCCGTTCCACGTGTTTTTATGATGTGTTGAAAAAACGGAAAGAACTTTCGGAACGACCTAATATTATGTTCGCTGGAATATTTTTGAAGGTAAGCTAATGTTGTGTGGCACAACCCAGAAAAGCTGTGGCTGCCACACCTTTTTAGGGTGTGTGCCACTTCCCATTAACTTACCTTTAAAGCATTCGAATCTCTGACCTTTTTATATAATTGCTACTGCCAAACCTTCCATTTCACATACCAGGAACCTCGTTCAAAATTGTTTCTCATGAAAAGGTATAGTTGTTCTTCTTTAACTGTGCAACTAGAAAACACTGCGAAAATGTTATATTAGGATATGCTAAATTTGCGCTACTCATGAATTGAATGGGAAGGAGACAAGAACAAATGTGTTTGATAGTCTAAGCTCCCTACTTGCACAGAAGTGAGAGACTGGTAGGCCATCTCTAATCTGAGATATTAGAAGCGAAAAATGAAACAAACGAGATTTTGGCTTTCTCTCAACCTCCTAGTTTGGAGGTTTCTTGAGGTATGGTTGATTGGGAGAGAAGAAGCAGTAGTTTTCTGTACTGAATGCAATAAAAAGTAGTCGAAAACAAAATTAACATGTTCGAAAATGACCATCTCACTCTGGTGGTCTATTATTCAGAGAGCTCAGAATTCTGTGAAACTTGGCCTACAGAGGTAGACATGCTAATTACGAAATAATGTTCTCATACTTTAGGACTCTCTTATCATGCTTACAGTAAGTGTAGATTGTAGGCCAAACTCATTGTGCTAATATTTTACCTAATGGGTATCCGACAATGTCAGCGCATGTGATCGCTAACATCGGAACCACCTCACTAACTACCATGCCCCTCCCTTACCCCTCAATACGACCCTTAGGTGTGGCATGCCACATACAACGCTTAATCCTGGTGATTACCTTCTTTAAAAGATAAATCTAGATGATTTCAAAAAAAAAAGAAGTCAAGTATGTATAATGAGGCAACTTTTTCTACATGCAATAGCTAAATATTCGAAGCGCCTTTGGTCACTTTAGTCATGCTCAAATTCTGGCCAAAAAAATGGACGCAATGAAATTCTGATTTTGGATGCGGTTCTTTGGAGCTTTGTAACTTTCTAACAAATGAGGCGTCCGATTTAACCATCTTTAGATAGAGCATAAATAAGGCTTCTCATTAGTGTGCTGCATTTTTTTCAAAATGGTAAAAAAGTTGCTGTCCTGAAAAAAGACTGAGGAGAACGTCAATTATTTTTACCGATTTTTTGCAAAGTTTTACCTACGAAGCTTAGAGTTGGCACAGGAGTAAACGAGCATGCTGACTGCAAAATTATCATTGACAGGGTCAAACGGAACCGTATTTGCCAGTTAGGTTTCTAATGAAACTATTCTGCACTATCTCTATCGTTCGAATAGAGCGCACATTTGTGGGATTGAATGCTAATGTACTCAAGTAACGGTCTGATAATGCTGTACGCTCTGATTAGTATAGAAGGATCACTACTTGATAGTGCTCTTAAGAAGTTCTGTATTGCGGCATTACCCCTTGCAGCAATATATTCACCATGTCCATCAGATAGTCAAAGTCGCTTGGACAATGTGTAGAAATTTTATTATTTTTGAGAAATAAGCTAATCTTAGATTTTGATCATACAATGACGATGATTAGGGCTTGTAGAAGCTTAACCTTATTTGCCCTTTTATAGATGTTGGAATGACCAGCAAATCTGCAACAGGACATCCTACTCTGAAACAACTTGCGAAAGTTCATGAGCGTAAATCTTAATGATTATTGGGGATAATGCCATAGACGTCAGTCTGAACTTAGAAACGGTCGATTGATGCGAACTGTGAATTTACGGTTGGATAAGAAGACTGGAATCTAAGAAATATCGAGGATGAATTTCAACCTGTTTCAATTCAAGTGCGCGTTCAGTCTCCGATACCTCATCAAAGGCCCTTGTAATCAGGTAAGCAACGTCAATGCTTTCACTAGAGTTCAGCAAACGAGTCTAATCATTCAACGAGTGCAACATGTAGGACAAAGTAAGTTTGCCATCCAAAAAACCATGCTGGATTATGCTTTGATTTATTTATTTATTTATTTTATTTCAATGTGCTCTCTAAAACATCATAGGAGCGGTTAATACCAAACACTAATACATCAACGAACGTAGCGTTAGTGAATAACATATGAACAGCTACCTACCAGTCTTAGCATGTGGAAATTGCAAGTACAGAACCCTCAAATAGAAAAGGTACACTTGGTCTTGTACATCTGGATTCAAGTTATAGTTCCTTGATAAGCTAACAAATTGTAGCTACTCTGAATGTAAGTAGCATTACAATACTTGACTGTAGATCTTGATGTCTTTCGAAATTGAAGTCCCACTTAAATGGGCCAGCGAGCCTACGGGCGGAGGCTAGCTGGTTTAAACCCCAGAAAATGCAACAGTAGAATTTTGAGAGTCTACCAAAATTCACAGCCAAGCCAAGCCGAATAAACATGTAAGCTGAGGAGAG
The DNA here is from genome assembly GCA_958299035.1 of Cylicocyclus nassatus. NCBI lineage: Eukaryota > Metazoa > Nematoda > Chromadorea > Rhabditida > Strongylidae > Cylicocyclus > Cylicocyclus nassatus. Next base: position 94,140,295 of record CATQJL010000001.1, on the reverse strand, counting down.
TGCAAATGCTACCCTAATACATAAGCAGCCGACCATGCCAAAGAAAGGATGAGTTGAATGTCAGAAAATAAGTTACTTTACATCATCAACTCCCATTAACTGCAGAACATCTACTTTTTTCAAGGCTGTTTTCAAGTGAGTCGCAGAAGTCGAAGCTAAAAACTGGGGTGGAAGCTTATTTAAGATTGAAGCTGTCCGGTAAAAAAAGTTGTTGCGTTGCAGCGAGATATTGCACCTTCCAAACCTAGAAACAAACAAATTAAAAGAAGGTCTGCGTTCACTAACAGGTTGGACCCAGTATTTGCTGGGTTTCAGACTCACCTCGCCTCGCAGAACCTTGAAAGCCGTAAAAACATTTGCCAAAAACCTTCTGTAGAAAAGAGTTTTAAGACCAATTTTTCGTATTCTGGTTGTATAATCAGGTAACTCGAAAGGAAAATTCGGGTTTGCAAAAGCGCGGTAGAAAACTACTTTAGTAAATATTTTTTAAATTTTTCAATCTTATCAATATCTTTTTTTAACGTAGGGTTCCGCACATAGCTGCAATACTCCACAACTGGAAGAACCAAAGTTTTGTAGATTTTAAGAAGAAATTCGGGATCAGAGGATTGAACAATATACGAGTCCTTCTAGATGCGATTTCGTCAATATGGTATGAATATTTTGATCTAGAGTCTGTAAAAACACCCAAGTCTTTGACCAAGAACTTGCATTCAAGGTCAAAGCTATCATTTGGGTGAAAGGGGGTTCTGCCAATAGGAACAGTGCAGCTTTTGGAATGATTCACTTTGATATTCCATCTATTGTTTGCCCAGTCAATCATTCGAGAAATTGAGGTGCGGAGTGACGCATGAGCATTAACCTTATCGTGCTAGTCATAGACGATATATATCTTAACATCATCAGCCTACGCAGCGACTCTAAGGCCCCGGGCAGACTTCACGCGATTTGATCGTCGCGACTAAATCGCCGACATTTCCATTCATTTTCATTTCACATTCAAAAATTTCGGTCTGGAAAAGTATCACAACCGAAATGCAAGTTGATCGGCATGGAATGATGTTGTAACAGTTGTCTCCTCGCGATTTAGTCGCGACGATCAAATCGCGTGAAGTCTGCCCGGGGCCTAACAGGGGTCTGTAATCAGAGTGGTTGGCAAGTCAATAGTATTAAGATAAAGAGAAGCGGCTACAGAATACTGCCTTGGGGAACCCCAGGTCTGCACGATCTAGTAGTCGAAATTCTATCAAGTACACGAACAGAGAAGGTTCTATTATGAAGATATGACTCAAGCCATCTCAGTTGTAACCCTCTGATTCTGTGCAATCAAACTGGACATCAAGAAGCTGGGTTCCGGTAGATCAGCCCTGTAAAAATCCGTGCTGTTGCTTAGAAAGACATTGCATTTTATTAAACTAACGCAACAGATTTTCAACAAATATTTTTTCCAAAATTTTGCAAGGTGTCGGGAGAATACTTATTGGTCTATAGTCGGAGAGCTTGGGATTGAGAGATGTCTTGGGGGAGGGGTGATAATGGTTGATTTCTAAAATTGAGGCACTTCTGCGTTCGTCGGAGATATATTAAATATGTGAGATAGGGGAAGCGCTAGTTCATCTGCAAACATCTTATAAAATATGGGTGGTATGCTGTCAGAGGTAATGAATAATGTTCGGCTTACTCTTTTCAAAAGTTTTCGTTTGACTTGAAGGTCTATTTTTGGGAGGGGCAACAATCCGAGGATCTACTTGTAAGTATAGGGCAAGAAGCAGTAGGTTCTGAGAACACGAAAGAAAACTGGTTTGCCAACGCTTCCGCCTTGGAGACAGGAGTATGGTATACATTACCATTAGAGTCCTGTAAAGGACCAAAAAATTTGTTTACTTTTAAATGTTTCTCTAAATAGATCCAAAGGTTACGTTTACCAGCTTTTCTGGCCATTCTTTTCCTTTTGTTTTGAGTACCTCCTCAAATAATACGACAGCTTTGTAGAAACAGCCTTGTACTCTATATTTTTCATGGGACTACGAAGGTTCAAAAACAATCTGCCTCTGCATTCAAAGATTCTTTATATGCCTCGGATATTGCGAAAAAGGGGGTTTTCTTTGCTTGAAAGGGACATATCGTTCAAACAAATTATGAATTATGTTGCGAAAGCGATCGTAAAGATCATCAATATCGGAGTATCCATCGAACACATTAAACCAATTAATACTTGAAAATGCATTTTTAATCGAGTTCTTGTCCATTTTAGAGTAGTCACGTATTATACAAATGAATGCTCAGACATATCGTCATGACCAGAAGATAAAGCTATATGAACTAATGGAGGATACGTCAACTTTGGAGATAGTATCACTTTTAGCAAATATCAGATCAAAAATCGAAGCCCCTCTGTTGGGAGTTTTGACAAGTTGTGGAACCCCCAGACATTCAAATTGCGACTCGAAACGGAAGGAGGAGGATGTAATTGCATTGATTTTCGTCCATTCAACATCATTCAAATCAAAATCCCCAAGAAACATGATGTTTCTAGCAAAAAGTGGCTAAAGGTTCTAGAATGTCGATCTTCATCATAAACAGAAATTTGATTAGGCGGCCAGTATAGGAGTACAAAACTGATATAATTAGCGGCACCAATGATCAGGTCAAAAGCGAGTATGTTTGTTGGTATCGAATGGCTTTGCTCGACACTACGAAAAACGAGATCACATCGAATTAATATACATACTCCTCCGCCCCTTTTTTTTAACGATCATTACGCAGAATGTCATAAGGAAAGTTACTCAAAATCTCGGCATTATGATAGAACTATCAAACCATAATTCAGTAACAAAGACAAGTCCAACTTTCTGAGTATGGAGAAGATGATGGAATTCAACCAGCTTATTCGTTAAACTTCTAGCATTCAATAAAAGACAAGAGACCGTGGAAGAATCCGAGCACGCAATCAGTTTTTTTTTGTACACTTGCTTTAATGCTAGGAATGTCTGAGGCCTTCAAAACTTGTCCTTTATAAACGACGTAAACTTTGCCGCCACCGTGCTCTTTGCTATCTAACTCCCTCGCTTGCTGACGCAGAACCCGGTCGTGATCACGCTCTTCGCGGGTCATAGACCTGCGGGTGTACATGTGATCACAGCCGGGCAAGCTCCGCAGCAACGGCGCTTTTTTGAGGGCACTAAAGTAAAACTGCTGCGAAGGAAAGACACACTTGATCAGGCGCAGCGCAGTCTGTTTCCCCCCCGTCGCTCCATTCTGTAGATCTCTAGGGGTCTTGTTTCGATGTCCAATTTATCCAAAATGGACATCATCAGGGTCAAGCAAGAGGTGTGGCACACGATCGCTGATTACGATCTCCCCCTCTTATTACTGTCTCAATAAGACCCCCTGAACTACATACCTAAGATAGCAATACTTGAAGGCCCTGTCAAACATGACGGGCAACATGTCCATAATTAGCATGTTAATTGACCCCTGTAGAAAATGTTTGAGCGAATTCTGAAGTTTCAAGATATTAGGTCACCTAAGTAAAATCGCCATTTTCCTGCATGATTAACTTCGTTTTGAAGGTAAAATAGCTAGCTGTTTTTGCACTCAAGACAAAGAACTATTCCTTTTTTTGGCTAATTCAGAAATCTCGCTTTAAGAGACCTCCTAACTTTGGAATTAGAAGCCAACCAAAATCTTGTTCTTCCTATTTTTCGCTTTTGAAGGCACAGTCCACCCAAAATTTCGACCTTCATGTTTTTGCTGTTCCAGGGCATTCTCATACCCCTGATTCCGAATGTCAAGTTGAAAATTCCGAAAACCACGAAAACCCCCTCTTCAGAACCCGCAGAGCGATTTCTTCGGTACGGTGATTGGTTGGGCGCGCACGGATGGGCGGGACGAACGTCACACCCACTCCGAAAGGGGAGGAGCCAGCGTCGCGAACGCGGCTTGAAGCAATTTCCGAAGCAATTTTCTCGGCTCGGAAGCAACTTAAGACAGCGCGAGTTGGGCAATCATACAGTTGGGGTCCCGCATCTGCTAGGTATCATAATCTCACCAACCCCAATTTGGGTGGACGGTGCCTTTAATGGCTGTGGTTTCACCAAATATTACTCAGAGCTAAAAAGACGAATCAGGCTCAAATCACTCCTATGAAATCTACTGGTTTAGGCTATCGATTCATATAAATAATGTTCGCTAAAAATGAAAATGTTTTTCGATATAGTTGTTAGGGTATGGCACCACCTAAAAAGCTGTGGCTGCCACAGCTTTTTAGGGTGGTGCCACACCCCATTAACTTACCTTCAAACAGATCAAATAGCTGCGTTTTTTATATTATTGCTACTGCTTAACCCTCTTCTTTACATAGCAGAAATTTCATATGAAAACGTTCCTTCAAGAGCAAGATATAATCGTTTTTACTTACCTATGCAAATATAAAAAAAACTGATAAAATACTGCGAAAATATTGAGATACGGTAACATGCTAAGTCTGCGCTACTATCGTCGTCTCTCCGAGATAGATGGAGCGTGTCGCTGCACAAGTCTCCAAGTTGCCGTAATTGATACGGTATTGCCACGGCGCAGAATCGATAGCGCCGAACAGCTGATGAACGTCGGACGCAGCAACAATGGGTTAGTTATTTTTGCAACCAATCAAGCTTTTTCTTTTCTGATTTCAATAGGAGTTGCTAGAGGTGAGTCGTGAATGTTCATTTATACTTATTCCATAGTATTGTGTCAGTTTTGACGCATTGCCGGTGCGGATGTAGCCCTCTAGTTGAATATTGCGCGCTTTTAATTCTTTTTGTTACTTATTAGTCGTGTTATCGAACTTGCTTCTACTATTTCATCGAAATACTTCACTATGCTTACCCGTGCTCCATGTTTAAGTTGTTTTGTTTAGGTTCCGTATGGAGATTTGAAGCACAGGTGAGCATAATGAAGTAATTCGATGGAATGCAAAGGCAAATCCAATAAAACGGCTAATAAATAAAAAGAAAGAAGTATAAGCACATAATATTCAGGTAAAGTACAAAATCCTCACCGGATGTGCGTCAAAACTGACAATGTAATATAAAACAAATGTAATTGAACGTGTACGATTCCCCCCTAGCAACTCCTATCGAAATCTAGAAAGAAAAGCATGATTAGTTGCAAAAATAACTCACCCATCGTTGCTGCGTCCGAAATTCATCAGCTGTTCGGCGCTATCGATTCTGCGCCGTGGCTAATACCGTATCAACTACGGCAACTTGCGGACTTGTGCAGGGACACCATCTATCCCGGGGAGACGACGATACGGCGGCAAGAATGTATATATCCAATAGATCAAACCTCGTAATCTACATTAGAGTAATTTGTGCCTGATATTGGTCTTCTCTAGCCTGAGATATTGAAAACGAGAAATGAAACAGACGAAATATCGGCTTGCTCGTAATTTCTTGATTTGGAGGTCATTTGGAGTAGGATTTCTAATGTGAGCAGAGAAATAGTAGTTCTTTGTATTGAGCGCAAAAAGAAGTTAACCTTTAAAACAGAGTGACATGTTCGAAAACGACCATCTCACATAGGTGATCCTGTACTTGGAAACCTCAAAATTGCTAAAACTTGGACCACAGGGGCTATTTCACTTGCTAATTAAAAAACGATGCTCTTATGCTTTATAGATTTCAATTGTGCTTACTGTACGTATATGACAATGGGTCAAACATCAATGTGCTAGTATTTTGCATGACGTGCCTATTTGACATGATTAACGAATATCATGTTATGCAAACAGCGGACGCCTTGATGACGCCCCCCCCTCTCTTATTCCTCAATACGACCCCCAAGGTGTAGCTTGCCACACCCCACGCTTGACCCTGGACAACACTAAGCTTTCAGTGTGCGCCTGACGTTGAGACGCAAGTGCGTCATTGAATTCCGGCACTCCTAAAATCACAAGAGCCCGAGATCTCTTATCGTGTTCGATGAGATCACAGGGGCCTCTGGTCAAATGGATCATCGATCCAGCAGCGGCAAGGCCTCTGGAGCCTTGCCTGATAAGATGGAATGAAGTTAAGATATCAACTTACCTTCATCTTCGCCCTGAAGCACCGGTTTTAGAATAGCAGAAGAGGATGTGGCCGAATCCGCATTAGATGTAGCAATACCATTTTCCTTTATTTTCTTTGGAGCAGTTACACGCTGTGACACCATGATAGAGAGCAATAGGAATACGACAGCTCGCCGCCAATAACGTGATTGAATGGTTTTGCAGACGTTTCACTATCTGTTTTTTACCAACTTTTCGAATAGCCTCGCAAGTAGTAGAAGTTATGTGTACAGCTCGTTAATTAGATGCGTGTAGGGTTATGTAGGGGTTTTTTTTGTATGGTATACAAAAATTTTTCCGTCTTTCATGAACTTCTGATTTCATTAGACTTAGATTTTGTATGTACTGTAGTAGCTTAAGGATAACATGGGCCAACGCTCTAATGAAGTGGAGGGGTATGCTAGGTAGTATACTTTGGGAAATTCGAATTTTTTTTTCGAATATTCGAATGTCGAATATTATTCGAAACTCGAAATTTTCGAATATTCGACTATCGAATATTATTCGAAAATTGAAAACCTCGAATATTCGACTATCGAATTTTATTCGAAAATCGAAAATTTCGAATATTCGACTATCGAATATTACTCGAAAATGAAAGTTTTCGAATCGAATAATACTCGAATACCGAATATCATTCGATATTCGAATTTCGAATGATATTCGATTTTCGAATATCGTCGATTTTCGAATACTATCCGAATAAATTATGTCAGTGAGACTACCTGTGAGAGACCAAAACATCTAGGAATAAATTATTTCAGGTAAGTATCAAGAATAACATTTTTTATGCTTCAATTTACGACGAAAAAACGGTTGAGCAGGAGCGAGAAGCTGTTCAAACCGCATTTTCCTGCTTTTGTACGATCCTTGATGATTCCCGGCGCTTTTCTTTACAGTCATTTTTCTTTCTCCGAAGTTAACGAAAACCTTCCAAAGTTGTACTGAACATCTAACACAACAGTGCTAAGCATGTTGCTGATGAGAACAAATGAGTTTTTGAAAAGTCGAATTTTTCGGTATACCTCAAATTTCGACCTGCGGATCATTGAGAATTTCATGACTTTAAAACATCATTTGTTTTTATCAACAACATGCTTAGCACTGTTGGGTTAGATAATCTGCACAATTTTCGAGGTTTTTCGAAAACTTCTGAGAAAGAAAAATGACTGTAAAGAAAAGCGCCGGGGATCATCAGGGATCGTACAAAAAGCCATCTTCGCGACCATGTTAGTGCATGCGGCCCTTAAAGGCAGCCCCGGCAAAAGGATGGGTGCCGAATTTTGTGGCGTTGTTAAAGTAGTCCCCCTACCTAAGCGATGATTGATGTTCGGAGCAGGGTCAAACGTGTTGATGCGATCCGCGACCTCCATTTACGACCCCCCCCCTTGAAGGTACCCATCCGTACGACCCCCGCCCTATCTACCCTACCCCCCCCTTCCTCCATTTACCCCCTTACCTCCCCTGCCCACATTCCTCGCGGTAACCTGCATAAACGAATGTCAATCTTAAAAAACATCTGCGTGGAACTTCAGTGAGGTTTCGGAAGCAGAATTTCTAAGCCAATAGGTGCATGTGTAGCGCACATACACACCTTCAACAGTGTTTGAGACTCTGCCAATTTTTTTTTGAATTTTCGGGCATACTTCAGGCCAGCAAATTCGGTTCCCGTAGGCGACACAAATTTTTGCACGGAGAAGAAAATGACATTCTTGAACAACAAAGGATGTTTTCGACTAAGAAGCCTACTTTCTACCTCTTCCACATTTTCTCCCGCGAAAAAAACCGCTTGAGCGTCGTCCAGAACGACGTCAAAAACGTGCATGAGCACGGTAGTTTGAAAATTCGTAACTAAGGCTAGGAAAAGACTGAGAGGCTGCAAAGCACAGGTTCTGTAGTATAGTGCCCAGACTATTCATAGAAAAGGTTTCAGCTTTTGAAGAGCAGTAAGCTCGAAAAAATTTAGATGCGACTCTCGCAAATTTAGATGCGATCCTAAAAAGCAAAAATTGGGATTTTTGAGCTTAAAATTTTGTAACTCATCGGAGAAGTTATGAGACGGCCTGAAATTTTTAGAATAGAAAGTGGGAGGATGGCCTCGTATTACAGCAAAATTGCAGCCAGCAAGCTTCAATAGCTCCGGAAAAATTTAGATGCGACCCAGATACGACCCCCCTTTTGTCATTTCTTGCCACCATACATAAAATCATAAGAAAATCCGAAGGCCATAAAGTGGGACCAAATTATGCACAAGTGTAGTAGAGCACCTTTTAAGTATACATAAATTGTAAGGACCGTATGAAAAGCATTACAAACAGATTTACAAATTATTGATAATTAGCATTGATAGAGATATGCGCTTTTGTGAGCGTGCGAGTCTTCAGTGAGCCTTCGAAAGCAGGATGTCTACACCAATCGGTAAATCCAACATCTTTATCACACATACATGTCTTTAGTAGCATTTGAACTTCTAAAAATGTTTATTTTTTGATTTTAGTCATGCCAGCAGGGTTCGATCCTCGTTTGCGACAATATTTTGCGGGAGAAATAGTGATTCCCATAGAAAAATGAACTAAGTCATAATCTTTCAAAAGTGCAGCAAATGAATTTCTACTGGACACGGCATTCCATATTGTTAAGAACATGTAATAATTATTTGCCATCCGATTTCCTTCCATGCTTAGGTTTTTTAATCCAAACTATCTCCTTTTACGACCCCCCTCACCGTAGGTACCCGCTTACGACCCCCCGTTGCGACAGTCGCATCACCCGCTTGACCCTGGTTCGGAGCGAAAAGGGGGGCTATCAGGCCTAAAATTTGCCCCGAAAGTGGCCCGGATCTTACAACAGACTCGTGAGTACGAGATGCATACAAGGTGGAGACGCAGAGTCGTTGCGGGACCTTCCACTCATGGCTGTGTGCGCTATGCGTTCACTGGCCTTGCAGTTCGAATTCGATGTACAGGCGTCATTCGGACCTACCGTAAGGCGAGCTACTTTGAGAGCAAACTTCAGGCTTACCATACCCTCTTTTTCGTTCCGAACTTCAGTCGCCGCTGGTGGTGGGTTTAATTCAACATCGCCACAGAATCCCGGACCCATCTTTTGGGCGCTGCCTTTGAGAACTTAAAAGCGTACTCTTGTGACAGTTGTAAAGGAATTTCAAAATTCAAAGAAGATTATTTATCCTCATTGAGAGTTGTGGATTGACATACAGAAATCCCAACAGTATGTGGATCTGTGGGCTGACATCATGCTGGTACAATATGAACTGATTTATCGATCGCTTTTTACTGTTGTAAATTACCGTAGGAAAATTGAGGAGGGTTTTGAGATATCAAAAGCCGTTTGCCCAAGAATGAGCAAAAAGGCCGATCTTACGCTAGCTCTCTAAAGAAACACACTATATAAAGAATCTGCACTCAACCATAACGCCTTTTGCAACTTATGCCAGCTACACCGTAACAGACGTTTTCCAACGCTCTTCAAAAACGAAAATGCACATTTGAAAGGCTTGAAAGCCCGTGCTTAGTTAAACATACGTAAAAACCTGCTACATAGATCTCAAATCTCTTTTTTTGTCGGTAAAATTCCTTTGGATGTTTCATTTCGCAGTTGCTCTATATGTTGGAAGTTCATACCGTGATAACACAACAAGCAAAAATCGAATATTCGAATACATGAACATCGAATGATCGGATTAATAACCATCGAATATTCGACTATCGAATGATATTCGAAAGTTGAGCATTTCGAATATTCGACTTTCGAATAATATTCGAAATCTCAGATTTTCGAATATTCGAATTTTCGAATCATTCGCATTCGAATGATTTATTCGAATAATCGAATAATCATTCGATTCGGTCCAAAGTATACTAGGTAGGCTATTTAGTGAGCAATTTAAACGGGGGCCACTTCCAATAAAACTAGAAGCTTCGTAGTCATTGAAATATTGCACCTCTTTTATAGTTACGAAGCTGGCTTTGGCGGAACTCAGATCAGTAGAGAGAAAAAGAGAATTTTTCAAATACCGTTTTAATGGCATTGGCAATCTTCGGCTTTATCAAATTTGAAGTCAAGGTATTTCCAGCATCGGATATGATCACTCTCATCCTAATTCTTTAACCTTCCGTTGACAAGCGATAGAACGCGGTTCTATCTCCCTAATTGCTTGTTCAGATTTTCGCTACAAAAGATCTCATAACTCCTTGTCAAGAAGAGCTCCGCAGATACGGAAGATATATTTGAAATCAGCGTTCGATGTCTTTTGAAAATTATGCGCCTTTTTTGAAAAAACCTTCCCCACTAGGGTTTTTTTTTCTTTGGTTGGTAGCTAAGCGTACAGCTAAGGGTCATTAAATCCGAGAGTGCTTTGTTGAGCAGCGTAAGGTGCCGAGGGCAGGTCGATATGGTGAAGTTCGACTTCAAACATGCTTCAGTAATTTGAAATTGTCGAAGTTTTAACGAGAATGGGTCTGAGCATGCATATGTTTTTTTTTTTGCAATAATCCTGTATCTGTTAGAAAACATTGAGAAAGAACTATTTCTTTCCAACCAAAAACTATGGCGTTTATAGAGTCGGCAACATCTGTATGACAGATATTGTTCATAATCCACAGGACTAATGTCAGATGAGGGACACATGGGCTTTGACAAAATCGTCCTCAGTATATCGCTTCGAAAACTTTTTTTCAAGCTCAAGGCTTATTTTTCCGTTTTCGACTAAAACGCTTCAATATAATAACTCTTTTTGTGAGCAAATTTTACCATCAAATAAACTTTTGTAAGGGTCAATCCCAAAGAAAAAGGCGATGGTAATACGCCTTCGAGAAATTCATCGCGCGGAGTAGTGGGATCGCCTTTACGGTAGATAGAAACAGGGCACAATTGGTATTCAATATGAGACCAGGTCACGTAAGCGATGTAATCAGAAGAGGTATCATTAGCGTAAGCAAATTTGAATTGTACAGCACGTTAAGTGGGTACTGGCTATTTGATTTTCTTTGCCTTTTACAGCTTTTGATAAAGTTATATCTCAAGCGGTAATCTCTAAGTCCTCAAGAAAACTTGACTTATGTAACCGATTATCTAGGCTATAATAGAAGCAATTGTATCAAAACACTGGCCACGATTGGAAGGTCGATACTATTTTGGACATATCCCTCACTCTCAGCACTGTGTCTTGCATCAAAGTAGCACCGAATGTGTGAATTATTGTCAACGCGAAAAAACTAAGTATTATTTAGAAGTTAACAGATTGAATTGTTTTTGAAGAAGTAGTTCCTTCTTTACCCAGTGACTTTCCATTCTGTACCATCTTTATTGTAATGAAGTGAATAACAATATTCTAAATTTACTTGATTATCACCAACAACAGGTGAGGATTAGTTTCTGAATTTGATATAAAAGAAACAGTCGGTATACAAGCCGCGCTCTTCTATCTCATTTAGTAGCGTTGACTAAACTTTTCCATGAAGAGTTTGGTGTTTGAGCAAGCAAACCACAGCCAATTCGTAATTTTGGCTTTTTTGAGAACTCACTACTCTTTCTTTCTCAGTTAGCGCAAACTTTGCATGGAATGGGTTATAAAAATTGAATTCCGTTGCAAATTTCGTATTCATGAGCACCTAACACAGAAAAATGGATTTTGAAATAGTTTGGATTCATTATTTTCTGCATATAAAAAAAGCGAATTCATTGAAGAAGAGTGCAAGTTACTCAGTTACTTCAAAAAACAACTCTTCATATAAAAGATCAATCAACACGAAGTTTGCGATCAAAGCTTCAAACTTATATTGAAAATAGTTCTGCTGCAAGCTCCAAGATTACGACACAGAACACGGAATGCTTGAAATCTGTGTAGTGTTGATCCACTGCTTTTGTCTCTGGTGCTTGTAAAAGAAAGCCAGCATTCAAAAAGCAAAACTGCTTCGGCCATAGTATAGATTTCCAGGGACATAATATTCCAGTTCTCACAGTCCTTGTAGATACTTATGCTACAATTAAAGGCGAGGTAGCATGCAAAGCTGACCTTATTTTTGCAACTAGTTTCTCAGACACTCACAATCAAAATCACCGCAGCATTCGAAAATTTTTCTCGTCATGCTGCTCCCAACTCAATAATGCGCGCGCCCGAATTACATAGCCAAAGTTTTTTAAAAATTCTACAATGAGGTCATCTGGAGTAGCAACATCGACATTTAAAAAGTAGTAATTGTAGGAAATTGCATTCAAATTCAAAACTTACCTAAGCTACTGAAATGCAAGTTGTGAAGGAAAGTGGACGGCATCATGAACCACGTGTGCTCGGAACACCTTTGAGGGACCGTGGGACGGTAAACATTGCCATGATATAAGGATTTCCAAATGATTTTCGCATCTTCTAAATTAACCTACATTTTTCTGCGTGACTGCGGTTTTCTGCTTTGCGCTATCGTGAAAATATACCTTTTTTGCAGTAGTATTGATCGCAAGCAATAATTGCAATGCACGCACCATGTTCAAACCACCAAATCAAAACTTTTTACGCAGTTTCAAAGAAAGAGCTCTTATCCCACATCACATTCAGCTCGCGAATGATATAGTTACGCGATATGAAAATTACACTTGCCTAAATAGAACGAGTGCATTCGCTTAGATCCGAAAAAATTCGCAAACTCATGTTGCTTACGCCAGGTGCCAAATTTGATATTTTTTGCACTTTCTGTGCATATTAATGTGGGTACCAACCTCAACAGTCTGTAGCCTAAAAACATATCTTCGAATAAGTAGTCTCATGCTATAATGCCCACTTACAGTTCCGTGTGATTAGCACTGGAATGGGAGCCTTGATCATTGTTCGAGCAATCATTCATACCTAGCTATGAGTCGTTCCGATCGTTCTTTTGTTTTTTTTGCTGTTTTAAAAGGCATGGGATGGATAATCAAACGTTTTGGGAAGTACTCAATGCAGCTTCTCTTCCCATTTTTAGCAGTCTTGATTTTTATACAGATGCTTTAGAAGTCACTCAAAATGCAGAAACTTCAAACTTATGGTTCCATGTCGAACTTTTTGATTTCTAGGTTTTCGTTTTATGCTTTTGAAAGTGCTTGATAACAAATGGATAGAGAGAATAAAGTGGGATGCAGTGCATTTGCATTTTTTGGCATCTGTAGCTTGCTTTTGACACTATCTTATTATTACTAAGTCGGCTAAAAAATTATTTCCTTTTTGGCATGAAAATCTTTATAAAAACTTTCCTAGTCGCTCTTTGTCTATGATATTTTGTGCGTGAAGTACAAAGCTTCTTCTATCACATATCAACTATTCAGAATTTTGAATTATCAGTAAGCAACAGTTATGCCCCAACGAGTCTAAAATTCCAAAAGCTCAATTCTGCGAATTTAGAAGCTTCGTTTTCATGCTCTAATGGATATAAAGGATAGCAATTTGATGTTTTGGTACAGACAAGCTTTCCCTACTTTACGACTACCAATTACAATTGTGATCTGCCGTTTCAAAATCCCATGGTCAAAATAACCAAAGTGTCTCTTATTTGTGCACAATGAGAAAACTGGAATTTCTCGTTTTCTTGCAAGTTCTTTCCTAGCAAAATAAATTCTACTTGAATAGATTTCAAGTTCCAAATCGTATTAATATGCTCTTCCAACGGTACCAAATACTAGATAAAAAATTCTCTGCAGCATTTGTAGGAGCTTCAAAATCGACCGAAATTATTTATTAGCCACCTAATTCTATGTGTCACATTCCATATTTGGTCTTCTCAAACCTCAAAGAACACCAACGGCCGAGCAACTCGTGTGTCATTCGATGCAGCTCTCCTCTTTCCATGGATATAACCATGCTAAAATCAAACGCACAGAAGCTAAAAATTGGAGTTGTGATATTTCGAGTTTGAACATTTGCTTTGTGAAATTATTGTTGTGGAACGCGTTGAGTCGTTGACGATTTATTAGAAAAACAGAAGAGTTCCCCCTCTGCCTATTGGCGTACATGCCGAGGGTTCACTAGGAATAACCAGGGAACAACACACACAAATATATCAAGGTGCGGCGGGTACGCCGCAACCACAGAGACCATATCGACCTAGCCTATAGTGAGCGAGCAATTCCAAATATAAGGGACGGCTCTACAACACCTACCTCCTAAGATGAACAACGGTACATCTTACAATAAGGATCTACTTTTAGACGTTCTGGTGGGCGACGATGGCGACTTGGTCTGGTTGATGTCGGTGGCGTAGACGAGGTGGCTTGGTGTTCAGCAGCATCCATACCATTGTTACGTCGGCCTTCGTCGGAAATGGACTGTGTTGAGTCATGATGTCGATCCATACTTGCGGCGCGGAGCATCTGGTTCGCATGACGTCTCCATAACTGTCCATCTTCCGTAAGCACGTCATAGAGCGCTTCTCCATAGCGTTTCTTCACTCGTGCTGGAATCCATTTTCACATGCAGAGCGAAAATCACGTACCCACACGGCTTCTTCTGGCTGGTACGCTTTCCTTCGTGTTCCATGGTGGCGGTTAAACTGCTTCTCCATAGTTTCGTTGCCCATCTTTCCTTCTTCTTTGGAATCTTCATTCAACAGCGACAGCGGTGTCCTCATCTGACGTCCCAGCAGCAGTTCGGCAGGTGAACGTTGTCCTGAAGCAGTTGTACAAGGCGTTCGTCGATACGATTACAGGAACTCGGCAAGCTTCTCTCTCGTTCCTCCCTCCTTAATTTTCTGAAAAGTTCTCTTGAAGATATCCACAAACCTTTCCGCTTGTCCATTTGATTGTGGATGGAATGGGGGCAAACGCATATGCTGGATTCCTCGATCTTCACAAAAGTTTTGAAACTCCTTTGCTGTGAACTGAGTTCCATTATCCGACACGATTACTCGCGGATTTCCAAATCGAGCGAATAGCAACCTAAGTTCTTTCAAGGTAGCTGTAGTTGACGATGACGACATTTCAAGCACTTCTGGCCATTTAGAATAAGCGTCAACTACCATGAGGTACATCTTACCATTCAGCGGCCATGCGTAGTCAATGTGGATACGATTCCATGGCTTTTCTTCCATCTTCCACGAGTTGAGCACTGTCTTGACTGGCATCTTGGCAGCTTCCTGGCATTCCCTGCATCGACGGACTGAATCCTCGATCTCTTTGTTGATGCCCATCCAGTATGCAAAACCTCTTGCAAGCATCTTCATTCGTGTCATTCCTCGGTGTCCCTCGTGTAACTGCTTCATGACTGCTGTTCGCAGTGAGGATGGAATGACTTTCCTGTGGCCAAAGTACAAGCAACCATTCTGCACTGACAAGTTCTCACTCAGTGCTTTCCAACTGCTGAACTCTTCTTTCGGTTTGGACGGCCATGCTCCCGATTTCAGCATTCGTATGATCCGCATGATGATTTCGTCCTTACCGGTTTCCTCTTCAATCTTACTCCTGGTAACTGGCAACGCTCGTATAGCTTCAGCTTGAACAGCTCGCACATCTTCTTCAATCTTTGCGATCACGACGTCCTCGGTTTGGAATGGCCTTGGAGGGATCAGTCGAGACAGGGCATCGGCTTGTCCGAACTCCGTCGTTTTCCGGTACTCCAGGTCGAAGTTGTATGCGAGGAGAATTAGTTTCCATCGCTGTAGCCTGTTTGCTGTATACACCGGCACCATCTTCTTCGGTCCAAAGATATGCAGCGGTGGCTTGTGGTCGGTCAGCAATCTGAATCGACGTCCATAAATGTAGCGATGAAACTTACGGACTGCAAAGACCAATGCAAGTCCTTCCTTCTCAATCTGTCCGTAATTCTTCTCCGCAGCAGTAAGACTTCGGCTTGCGTGACAGATAGCTTTTTCAGTTCCGTCCGGCATCTTATGCGAGATTACTGCCCCAATTCCATAATCTAATGCGTCGGCGGCAACGACTATCTGCAAACTCGGATCAAAGTGTGTAAATAGCAGATCCGAAACTAAAACTTCCTTGGCGTGCTTGAATGCCTTGTCGCATTCTTCAGTCCATTTGAAGTGGGCGTTCTTCTTCAGCAGTTCGTCCATGGGCGCACGCAGCTGGCGCATTTCCGATACGAACGATCCATAGTAATTGATCATACCAAGGAATGAGCGAACATCCGCTATGTTCTTCGGTGCTGGCATTCTGTTGATGACCTCAGTCTTCTTCGGGTCCAAACGGCGTCCATTTCTGTCGATAATGCAACCGAGGTAACAGATTTCTGGCATCAGGAAGCTACACTTTTCCAGTCTGACGTGAAATCCGTAGTCCTTTATACGCCTGAACAACGATTCTAAGTTTTTGCGATGTTCCTCATAAGTCTTGCCTGTGATGAGGATATCATCAAGATAAGCGGCCACGCCTTCCAGTCCGCTTATCATCGCATCCATTATTTGCTGGAAGATACCGGGAGCGGATTTCACTCCGAATGGTAGGGGATTGTGTAACGATACAATCCCTTGTGCGTATTGATGGTTAACATCTCCTTCGATGCTTCTTCGAATTCCAATTACAAATAAGCTTCGGCTAAGTCGAGTTGTGTGAAGAGCTGGCCTCCGTTTAATTTTGCGAACACATCATCCACTGTGGGCAATGGGTGCTGATGCAATTTCAATGCATCCTGTCGAGAAGTCGGCACATAGACGGATTTTTCCGTTCTTCTTCTTGACAGCAACTACCGGTGCAGCCCATTCTGACTGTTCAACCGGAGAAATGACTCCTTCGGCTACCAAGCGATCGATTTCGGCTTCCAGTTCCGGTG
Source organism: Cylicocyclus nassatus (assembly GCA_958299035.1). NCBI lineage: Eukaryota > Metazoa > Nematoda > Chromadorea > Rhabditida > Strongylidae > Cylicocyclus > Cylicocyclus nassatus. Next base: position 94,123,439 of record CATQJL010000001.1, on the reverse strand, counting down.
CTGAAGCGTAGGGCACCGGTCGCTTCTTCTTGAAAACTGGAACAGCATCGCTCTTCAAGACTGACTTTGCCTTACTCTTCGTGCATTTTCCTAGGTCGCTGCTGAAGATCCGCATAATTCTTCTTCAAATCGGCGACCACTTCGGCTCGGAATCTCTCTTCGCTAGTCACCTTTCTGCAATGGTAGTTGTCCTTCAACATTTTGTATGCCGGCAGCTGGATGCACCATTCCAGTCCTAGTAGCGAGCCTTCGGTGACGTAGCATGTGCCATTTCCATGAACCATCTTCCCTGTAACTCGATCTCTAACGGAAAAGTCGGTTGAGAATTTACCATGAATCTGCATCGGTGTTCCGTCTGCGGTTTTCACAGGCATCACACAGGGTTCCAGAGTAGGCGATCCTATCTTCTTCCAAGCTCTATGCGATATCAGGGTTATGTCTGCACCCGTATCCAGCTGAAGCTTGAGAGAACATCCTCTTACTACGACGTCGAGGTAAGTCCGCGCGCTCTCGGCGTCGAAAGCGACCACATTCTTGCACTGTCCTTTGCGACCAAAGTGTTTTGCGCCTGTCCTTCGTCGCTTCTTCCGACCAGTGCTGCCAGATTCAGGGCACTCTCTTCTGAAATGTGGTCCTCCGCATATGAAGCAGTTTACCTTTTTCTTCCATACAGCGTGGATGTCGCGCGTGCCTTTCATGTCTGTATTATCCATTTTCAGGGCCGTGAAGTTCTCACAGTCCGTGACGAGATCCTCTATTGTTAACGATATTTATTCCGTGTGAGCGTCCAGTCGCCGAATCATCCGAAGGCGAAGTTCCCTAAGCGAGGGATCTTGAATACCTGCTACGAACTGCAGCGTCTTCATGGCCGTGTAGTCGACCTCCTTGAGCCGGGCATCCTCGTCCATCCGCTTGATAGTGTTGGCGTACTCGCGAAACGGTACGTACGCTGGCGTAAGCGGAGGGCAGGTTATCCTAAGGCACTCATACCGTCTTCTGATGAGCGTCTTCTTCGAGGCGAACAGCTTCTGGAGATTCGCGACAGTGGTGTCGAAGTCCAAGTCGTTCGGTTGCGCAGGCAGGACCTCATCGGCATACTTCCGGTATGCTTCTTCATCCAGCTTCATCAGGACCAAGTCGCGCTTCTTCTGATCCGAAAGCTGGGAGTCGCGAATGACCGGTCCGTACCTGCCATACCAGTAAGCAAAGGTTACCTATTTCTTCGTCTAAGGTAAATCTCTGCACGTCCTTGCTCAGCTGGTCATATTGCTCCTTGCTGGCATCCTGGATGGCTACTCTTTGGTTACTGGCTAAAGCAGTGACCAACGTCTTCATCTGCTCCTGTTGTGCTTGCAATTGCACCTGCATTTGCTCCTGTAGAGCTTGCGATTGCATTTGCATCTGCTCCTGCTGAGCTTGCCATTGGGCTTGCATATGCTCCTGTTGAGCTTGTAGTCGGGCATGCATCTGTTCCTGTTGAAGCTGCATATGCAGCTTCATCTCCTCCTGTTGGAGCCGCATCTGGTCGACCATGACCGACAGGACCTTCTCCAGAGAGTCGCCATGCCGCTGTTCATTGGCTTTCGGCATGGTAGACTTTTCTGGTGTCGACGAAGCTTTTTGCTGAACCGATAAATTCTTAGCAAAGCTTACTTCCTTGCTCCTCGACCAGTGGTAACTTCCTCCTCGATTTGAGCTGCAGCACTTCTTCTTGTCCTTGATCGATGGAGGCTTCTGGTCCTTGATCGTTGGAGCTTCTTCTGGTCCTTGGTCGGTGGTGGTCTTCTTGTCCTTGATCCTGATTGCCAGTTGTTGTGGAACGCGTTGAGTCGTTGACGATTTATTAGAAAAACACAAGAGTTCCCCCTCTGCCTATTGGCGTACATGCCGGGGTTCACTAGGAATAACTAGAGAACAACACACACAAATATATCAAGGTGCGGCGGGTACGCCGCAACCACAGAGACCATATCGACCTAGCCTGTAGTGAGCGAGCAAGTTCCAATATAAAGGACGGCTCTACAACAATTATTATGTAGCTAAATCATAATATGTAAAAGTTTTGAATTCCAGTTTATTTATTGGTGTTGTTACGTTTTTGTCTGGGGTAGGCCTGCTAAAATTTAGTGATTTCAGAAGAAATTTTAATTAAAAAGTTGTGAGCGTTGTGCAAAGAAAAAAGATGTTTTCCAAAAAGTATTCTAAAAGTAATGTATTCTAAAAAGTTGTTCTATCCATCCGCTGACTTCCTCGCAAACTTGATATAAAAACTTAGAAAAGAAATATTGACCGTGGCACCATGAGTCGCAGTTTTTGAAAATTTTCTGAGAGCTCGAGGTTGAGCTGAAATAAGTATAGAAGATGTCCCAAAAGTAAGTTCATCCATTTTATCATTAATAACTCTCTTCCCGCGGAAAGGATACTGTGTGATAGCAGCTTTTAAAATGCGATGTTTACCGAAGATGCATCGCGATATGCTGATTCTGAATCTGCTCTCAAATCTATCTGCGAAGCAATTTTCCGAAGAAAGTTAAGAAACTTAACGAAAAATGTTCACAATTTTATCCGGATTGACATTTCGCAGATGTGGAAGACATTTTTTTAAACCAGCATTTGGACGCGCATTTCTCAGTATACACTTCATTATGAAAGGCGGTCACTAAGTATCCTTCCCTTGCAAGCGTCTTTCTTAGCTTTAAATGCCATTCAGTACAGGAGGTTTCAACTTAAAAATCTGGAAAGTCGTGTAGCAATGTTTTCAGGCATGCTAACTTCATCGTACATACAACTACTTATGAGTTTTTAACAGTTCTTAATTGCCCAATCTCTTTTTTGAGTAACACTGACAAAACGACTTTGCGGTTTACTTGGGCGTAATTCATAAAAAAGCTATACGGTAAAGTGTAATCAGTTTAGTTAGTGATAAAATTTTCGGCTTGAGTACTTATTTTGGGACAACATGTAGCCACTTATGGCTCCAAGCCCTCTTTAAAGTTATTGCCGTAATCCTACAGTAATAAAGATAGCTGGGTGATTCGCTCCATAATGTCTGAGGCGAGTTCTCCTCTACTCATCGACCTTCTAAGTTCATGAGGCAATCTGCAATTCTTTGCTCTATCGCTGTTTATTTGGGCACAAAATAAGCAATATAAGATAGAACTAACTAAGATCCACAAGATAGCATCCACACATGTTTGGGTGAAGTGTGAATTCGAAATCCTAAAAATTGAATTGGTAGAAAATAACATAGACATCGAACTTGCCTGTGGGGAAGATCAGACGTATTTTACTGACTACTGCAATGCTTGATGTTGTGCTGCACAACAGTGCGCGGAAAATTCGCTCAGTGCTTCTAACGAGGATTCTGACTGCTTGATCGTAATCATTCAAAGTCCCCCATTGGTGGCTTCAGTGGTGGTGAAGCAACATAAGTAAAACTTATTAAAACTTCTGAACTGCCAAAGCAAGTGGGAAGAGCCTACAAGAGAAAGGGCAGAGTTTGCGCGTTTGTTGCTGTTCAACCCAAATTCCATACAACTGTGCTGTGAGTATGTACAATACCGCTCACACTTTTTGGAAGAAAAACACGCGAATGGAAGTAGACTCAGGCGACCGTCACGTAAGCCATGCGACGGTCGCGGGAGTTATGTGACTGTCGCCTAATGTACGGACATCACGGTCGCGTGGCCATATCTCGCTTCAGCGTGGTTGAATTCTGGATCCAAAGCCACCGTTCGATTCAGCTCGGAGCATTTTCTGATACATTGGAAGTGGAAGTACAATGTCTTCGACATTTCGTTTCCAGTTTTTCCAAGTTCTTCTGCGGAGGTCTTCTTGTGAAGATGTGAAGCAGCGCCTGTCGCACATGGAAAATTCCAGTAAGCACCACTCGATAGTACTGTTTTGAAAACTTTTTGTGTAGATTATCGCGCGCTATAAAATAGCCTTAGACTTCTCCAAAAAAAAGAAACGTTGGTGAATTCTGGAAATATTACGAGTCTCCAAACCCTACTCGCCTTAGTTTGCTTTAAAATCAGTAAATTCTAAATCTAAAAAAAGCGCCGTGCTCAGCTCATCAAGGCGAATCTTCAGATATACAGCACATCCTCTATTCCGATTTTAGTATTCTTGAATCTTTCTGCGCACGTCTCTTTGCAAATGTGTAAAGCGCAGCGCAATGTCCACTAGTAGATTCTAGCAAAAACCGTTTGATAACATTTTCTTTGCATATTATGAAGCGCTAAAAAGCAACCGCAGACTTCTTTCCAAAGAAGATAGAAGGCTTGGTGGTTTTTGGAAAAACGTTGGAATATTGACGAAGTAAGCGATCTTTACATTTTGGGCAATCCACGTGTTCACGTAGTATCGTAACTCAGCGATTGTTACGGACTGGAGCTAGAAACATCCATCATTCGCTAGCACAGTTTTAGTAACATTGATTTACAAAAGCAAGTAGGCAAGTTTTCCTGACAGATACGCGAGAGATGCATGCGAATTTACGAACTTTCGCGAGTCAATTACAGATCCCTCACCATATCTCTGCAAAAAGTGCCTTCGATAGAGACCACGATTTTCATAAACAGCGCGTCCAAAAATCTCTATAAGCGAAGTTTTCGTACAATCCAAGATCATCAACATTTTGACCAAAATCCATCGGCGAGCTTCAGAGCGTGAAACGAGAAAAAATCAAACAACTCGAAGTTCTTTGAAAACTCGCTCGTAGAGGTTATCTGACCTGCTAATTACGTCACATATGCTTAGCAAGATAGGGATTTTTGGGATTCTAGCGTTATGGCGAGTAGAATATGGGACGACAAGATTTCTTCACAAATCACCACCCCTTCTATCTTCTTTGGAAAGAAGTCAGCTGCTGCTTTTTAGCGCTCCATAAATTACAGAGAAATTGCTATCGAACGGTATTTGGTGGAATTTACTAGGGGTACTGCGTGCTGCTTTACACATTTGCGAAGAGGAAGATTGAATACTAAAATCGGAATGAAAGATGTGCTGTATATCTGAAAATTTGCATTAATGAGCTAAGTACAGCGCTTTTTTCGGATTTTAAAACATACTAATTCAGAAAGAAGCTATGACGAGTAGGATTTGGAGACTCGTAATATCTTCAGAATTACTAACGCTTCTTTCTTTTTTAGAAAAAGTCTGAGGCTATTTTTTAGCGCGCGATAATCTACAAGAACAGTACTATCGAATATTACTTATCGGAGTCTTCCATGTGGTACAGGCGCTGCTTCACATCTTCACAAAAAAGACCTCCGCCGAAGAACTTGGAAAAACTGGAAACGAAACGTCGAAGACATTGTACTTCCACTTCCAATGTATCAGAAAATGCTCCGCGCTAGCTAAATCGAAGGATGGCTTTGGATTCAGAATTCGTCCACTCTGAAGCGAGATATGGCCACGCGACGGTGATGTTCATACATTAAGCGACCGTCACATAACTCTCGCGACTTACGCGACGGTCGCCTAAGCCTACTTCCATTCGCGCCTTTTTTTCAAAAAATGTGAGCGCTATTTATGTGTGTACTATAAATGGAGCATGTGGGGTTTCATAACGTTCATGGAAGTGGGGGATGTGAGATGGGTCTAAATGTTATGCTGTAGAATTTTGCCTGAATTCCCAAGGCAAACATAAACAATGCTTATGCTTATCATAATTTTGTGGGAATTCTTTTCCCCTATCTAACGGTGTGCAGCATGTCCCAAGCGATGTTTTCACCGAAATAAAATATTTGTCTAAAAACAATGTCCAAAAACTTTCCAGCCAACCTGATAAGTCATGAATTATGCAACAAGCGCAGCTGTTTTTCTGGCAAATTCTGACGTCGCAGTGGGGGCTACGGTGGGTATACAGTACAGTACTTACTTAGATACTTAAATGGCCCGTTTTCACGTGACGTGCGGGCTGCAGTACAGAAGTTGCCATTTTTCCGTGTAACTCGCTTCAGACATCCACGATCTTCTTGGCCGTCGTCGGTGGCTGCGTCCACGAGTTCCAGGGGCGAAAGTCGTATCCAGCTGATTTCTCAGCTGGTCCATCCGTTCCACGAACACGTCTGCCCGTCTCGATGGTGGTCTTCCTCGAGGACGTTTGGCTTCGCGAGGAATCCACTCAGATGTTCTTATTGTCCATCTGTCGTCTGTTCTTCTCATTATGTGACCGGCCCATCGGTGTTTGGCTTTCGCAACGTATTCCGCTGGATCACGAAGACGGGACATTCTTCTCATATCCGTGCTGCGAAGTCCGACTAGATGTTGCTTGCGTCGGGTCATCTTCAGAAGACTGCGCTCGAGCGCTCTGTGGGTGGTCCGCAAAGCTTTCGGCGTGGCTACAGTATCGGCTCAAGTTTCAGCTGCGTAACAGGGCGCCGGGAGAACGGTTGAGTCGAATAGGTGGGCACGAAGCTCCGAGTCCTTCATGCTCGGTGGCTTCCTTTAGAGGCGCGAAGGCGGCCCAGGCTGCTCTTCTTCTCCTGTTAAGTTCTTCCCTCAAGTCGTTCTCCATGTTCATCAAACGTCCCAGATACATGTAAGAAGACGTCTCCATAATAGGGGTGCCTTCCAATTCCATTTCTGCATCTTCGCAAAGGTATGGTCAGGGGCGATGGAACAGCTGTATCGTTGTTGTACAGTCCTTGTAGCAGTTGACTAGTGTCCTCACGTAGGCTGGGTCCACTCCTTGATCGACTAGCGCTGACAGGATGGCGTTGATTTCAACGCTGTCGAAGGCTTTCTCGTAATCGACGAAGGTTAGGACGAGAGGCAGTCGGTACTCCCGGCAGACTTCTATGACCCTCGAAACGGTCTGGATGTGGTCCATGCAGCTGAATCCGCGAAATCCAGCTTGTTTTTGAGGTTGGGCTTCGTCCAGTATCCTTGATATGCAAGCGAAGATAATCTTCGTGAAAAGCTTGTACAGCACACTCAGCAGGCATATTGGACGATAGTTCCGAAGATCCTCCCGTTCACCCTTCTTGAAGAGAAGGACGGTTCTTGACGTTCTCCATTGGTCGGGAATCTTCTCCTTCTGAAGGTAAGATGTCAAAAGCGACGCTAGAATCTCGTGTAGACGGTGTCCTCCGGCTCGCAGAAGTTCGACGGAAAGATGATCTGGTCCTGGAGCCGTGGACGTCTTCATGGTCTGTATCGCGATACGCACTTCAGAAGGTAGAATTCGTGGTGGTACTTCTCCAGTGGGAACAACGGGCATCTGCATGGGTGTTGATGAGCGGAAGAGGTTGGAGTAAAAGTTCTTCGCGATAGATTCCATCTTGTACCGGGAAGAAGTCGGAGTCTCGTCTTCTTTCAGTAGTGCAGCCAGCGATACGTGATATTCGCAAAGGTCCCTTCGGCACTTCTTAAGACTTCGTCTTCTTTCGGCTGCTTCCAGTATCTTGGCTTGCCTATACTTCTTGAGATCCTCTTGCAAAGCTGTTCTGCAACTGGCGTTGGCTAACAGTCGCTCGAGACGGGTTGCATTCGGATCCTGCCTCAGAAATCTTCTTCTTTCGAGCATTTCCTTGGTGGTCTTCGAAATGCGTTCCAAGTTCTTCTCAAAAGTCACCGAGGCGCATTCTCCACAGGCTCGCAATCCTTTCAAAAGCCGGTCGTAGTAGGACGTTGAGTCCTCCTCGATGGTCTAGCCACAACTTGATATGAGCTCTTCCAGCCTGTTACCGTCATAAACGACTTCCTTCCTTCTCGCGACACTATGACAGACTTTCTTTTCCAGCCTTCGGCTGGTGTCTTCGCTCGAAGGAGGCGGTGATCGGAGCCAATGCAAAAGGATGGAACTACAGAAACATCGAGTAAGCTCCTCCTTCGGTTGGTGACAATGTGGTCGATCTCAGCATGAGTCGTTCCGTTGGGCGATTCCCATGTCCACCGGCGATGTTCTTTCTTCATGAAGATGGAATTTACGTTGAAAAGTCGTGCGGCGGAGAGAAGCCCAACGAGACGGTTGCCGTTTTCGTTTCGGAGCCCATATCCAAACTTCCCGATCCTATATTCCTTTTCTAGTGGCATCCCGATTTTCGCATTGAAGTCGCCCACAACATATTTGTAGAAGGACTTTTCGTTGCGGACGACCTCCTCCACGTTTCCGTAGAAAACATCTAGTTCTGAGTCGTCAGCTGCTGATGTTGGTGAGTAGTAGTGATGATGCTGATGGTTTTCTGACGTGGAGGGCGTAGTCGTAGGATGCTTAGTCGAGGTGATAGGATCTCGTGCGAATCGACAAGATGGACGATAGATGAGTGGACGACGAAGCCGACGCCTCCCACGTTTCGTGATGGAACCTTTTCACCACGAATGATGAGGGTCCCATCACTCATCTATCGCACGTCCTTCTTCCTGGACTTCGTTTCCTGCAGAACGATGATGTGGTAGTTGATGTGCTCTGCAGCGTCGAGAAGAGCCTGGAGGTCGGCGTTTGTGGAGACTGTCCTGGCGTTGTAGGTGCAGAGCATGAAGCAGTCTCCATGGCGTGTCGTCCAGGCAGACGTGTCGTTTTTGTCCAACCCGAAAGGCGCCCTGAGTACCCTGACATCGTTCTTGCTATCGCCCGGCGCCGTGGGCGGGATACGATGTGCAGGGTTTCTTTCTAATCTTCTAACTGGAGGAGTGATATGAATTTTCCCCTACAAGAGGTGGCTTACTAGGCCTACTCTTGATTTCCAAGGGGCGATCGCTGACCCCGGGCTTGGAGCGGGGAGAGACCTCCTAGCGACCAGAAGAAGCCAGACGGCGGGGGATCTGGCGTGACCAGTTCTTAACTAGGCATCCGGCCGAAACCGGAAACGTCGAACTCTTTCACAGCTTGGGAGGCCCTACTAGAGTATACACTCGGCTGTGCAGCGCAGTTCGACACCCAGTGTCACCCCCACGCCACGATGAGGCGACCGACCATTGTGGGGGTACAGTACAGTGAAAACCAATAAATCATTGCGGATTTGGTCCACATTTGCCGTAGGTGTTATCCACATGCTAATTACGAAAACGATGCTTTTCTGCATGGTAGCAGCTTTTTGCAAGGTTGTTGTAGGTTTACGGCATGAGATCTTACTCCTCATTAAAAAAGAGGCATTCATTCGTAAATGATGTCTATAATGTATGTGAAGTCGGCTAATTCTGAGGTTTCGACTCCTTCATCAGAGCGGTTGTCATAAGCAAGGCTTGTTCAACTTCGAGGAGACACAAGATCTCGCCTTGCCTTCAAATTCAGTTTCTGTTAAAGCCTAATGGTTTCTCCTTAGCATCAATTATTAGAGTTTCGAATTATTGTTATGCTTTAGGCTGCGAACGGCTTCGTTTTTGCTCAACCCCATAATACATTTCACTACTTTTCGAAAAATGCTTGTAATATTTTTTCATATCTAAAAATATCGAATAGTGTGTGGGCGTTACAACTCTGAAACACGCACTATGACCTACATATTGCCAAAGTTTGAGTGCGCCACATTCAAACACAGAAAAAAATAAAGAAAAAAGTTGCAAACTTTAGTCAACCTAATACAATGACTGCGAGATGGACAAGTGGACGAGACGAAAACTGCAATTCAACGAGTACCGGGTTTTACAAGGACTGCGATTTGCCTTGCGTATGGCGATATAACGAAGAATGCAATCAGTTTCTGACGAGGGAGGTTTCACCGAGACCGCCATACAACCTGTGCAAGTCAGATATGCGGATTTTAACTGCAAACTTTCGTCTCATCGCCGCTTTCGCATCGATGGCGGTTAACCCTCTATGATGGAGGTAGTAGAGGTGGAACAGCTAACCAAAGCGTGTACTTTGAATCGGAAGCGGTTTTAGAAGATTCCTGTGTCCAACAAAATCTTTCTCCGCCCGCTTCAGTGACTGTGTTTTATATCTTATAAACATTCACAAACAATGTAGCCCAACCTAAGAATAAGCGCTGTCGCTGTGACATTCTAAATATCTTGTCAGAAGCCTAGAACACCCTGCATCTATAGTTCTTTGATCAGATTATACTTCTCATTGGTGCAGTTGTGAAGATCAATCAAAATTACAGCTTCGAAACATTTACTTCGAAAACATCTTCAAATTATATACGCATAGCAACGAAAATATTTTACTTTATCTTAATATTTATTCACTTTATTTTAGTACTAGCTGGCTTACCCGGCTCCGCCATATGTTCCGATTAGAAAAATCTATTTCTTAACCGATCCGGACCAAACTTGGCATACATACACTTCGGGTCCCGGCGGGTGTCACAGTCCACTTTTCGTTATCGATCGATGTCGATTTTATCGATTTTTTGCAAAATTTGAGCTAGAAGGCTGGAATTTGGCAGGGGGGTGTAATCGAGCATGCTGATCACCCCCATGTCGATTACACCCCCCTGCTCGATTACCCCCCTGTGCCAACTCCCAGCCCCGTAGCTCAAATTTTGCAAAAAATCGATAAAATCGATATCGATCGATAACGAAAAGTAGCCTATGACACCCGCCGGGGCCCGAAGTGTATGTGTGCTAAGTTTGGTCCCGATCGGTTCAGAAATGGAATTTTCTATTCGGAACATACGTACAGACATACAGACAAACAGACATTCAGCTTTATATATAAGATAATACATACATATGCCCAAAAGGAAAATAGAAAAGTGTGAACAGACACGTCATCTTGGTATAGACCACTTCCACCCGAAATAGCAGTAGAGGAAATCTAGGCCATTAGAATACGCGAAATCTGTTCCATCAAACACTCCACACAGGACCCAGTCATATCTGAAGTTCCTTAGATGCTGCAAAATCTCCATAAGTTTGGGTTAGAGATACTATTACAGCAATAATAGTTGAAACACGGTTTCGGTTAGACTTGTATCGTTTTCTTCAGCGAAAATGACAAACTTTCTAACGCTGCTCAAGTTCTCGGAATAGCGGCTTCAGAGAATAACTCTCTTCCAACTACTAGTTGGATTGATCAATAAAGGGCTTTAGTAGATCCTCCCCTAACATTTCGGTATGCTGAAGCGTTGCCTTTCGAGTACCCTCTGCTATTATCAGTTGTTTTGCATATTTTGAGAGTATTGCAAGAAACTACGCTCTTTTTTAGAAGCTTCAGCACAAAGTAAGTTGTAGAAGATTTCTTTTTTGCACAAATTTCAGTCCACGTAAAGTTCTATTTTTGGCTAAAAATTGATTTAACAAAATATTATACTTTTGCTCAAGTATTGCTGCGCTGGTCTCCTCAACATACTCTCAACGCACAACCACAGTTCCGTTTTTTTAAGATACTAAAGTTAGAGTTTTGAGAACTACAAAATCTACAAAGAACTACAGATAAGGAAAATAATGATTTCTCAATTTTTCGCATATCTTTGTTTCTGAAACGAAGCAAAAGTATACTTATTTGATGTGGGAGGCATAGTAAATACTTGACTTCCTGTGTTAATTTGGTAGGCTTTTCTTTTCACATAAGTTAGACCTTTTTGGATTTTGAACACATTTTTGTAGAGCTTGCATTGCTTTATAAAATAGCATGCTACTTTGGAATAGTAAAAAAACAAGGCAAAAACAACTATGGATAACTTATGAATCCTCATCTATAAGCTGACACGCTTTTGTTTGTCTCGTTGCTAGAGAATGATCTTATGATACTGTGTTATTTATAACTCAACCTACATTGCAGATCTCATACCAAATCGTGTATGCATTGATAAAACGCCTGAAAGCCTCCGCGGGGTCTTTGTCATACTTTAGTTGGAGTTGGTGTGTTCATTTGAAAACGGATTTGATAACTGGGTAATTAAAACTCATTAGCTTAGGGCTTGAATTTCATGTAAATTAGACTATTTGCGGATTTTGAACACACCTTTTATAGAATTTGCATTGTCCTATCGAAGAGCATTTCACTTCGAAATAGTAAAAGAACATGATACATAGGCATAATTGTGGGTTGAGTTATAATCCGCGTATGTAAGCTGACATGTTTCCGCTTGCATCTTAGCTGATAGAGATTGATGTTCTTGATATATATTGTGTTATTTGTAACTTAACCTACTCCGCAGATATCATACCACGGCGTGTATAAATAGATAAAATCACGAACAGCCAGCCCGGGGTCTTTTTCAAAATTACGGTCGCTGAAATTTAACCTTAAAGTTGATGAGGAACACTAAGAGCTACTTTAACTTACTACTGCTCTTTATAGAGACCATCAAAGGGACTTGTTCCTTTATTTATAGCAAAGCGGAGTTCGCATTCCTTATCCAGGCGGTATGTCTTAATGAAAAGTAACTGATTGTGTTGCTAATGTTCAAAAGAATATCTGATTAGCGTTGCAATTGACAAGTCAATCTATAGTTCATGTCAATATAAAGGTCATCAAACCTGAACGTCTTGAATTTTGTTTAAAATTTTCAAAATATTCTAATATTCCAAGTTATAACAAGTTCTCACCAAGTTCTTTACAAGAAAGCATTGTCTCTTGAATTCATCAGCAATATCGGAGTTATTATATATGTGGTCTGGACAGGCAAACGTCGATCCACTACAATGCGTGGGGGTCTTGCTGCAGGATTTAGCGGAACAAGCTACCAGAATCTAAATACGGCAATTACCAACATCATGATTTAAAAAAAAAGAGCTTACGCAGAGCACAATGAGTAGACCGTGAAGCCACATTTTGCATGATGTCCGCCAGTTCTCAAGATCTTTTATACTCGATTACTGCACGATTTTGCAAAACACAACAATAAAGTGCTACCGATGTTTTTCTGCCTAAAGGAACCCTAATTCGTGGAGCGCATCATTAAACGCGTAAACGCACGAGTTCAAGTCAATGAGACGTGTATTGCTGCACAGAAGTGCGCACTTTCGCACTGCAAAACTTGTTGCGTGGCCACTCTTTAATCGCAGTTACGGTAAGCAGTGTTTCATTTTCGTAAATTTGTTCGCCTTCAGTTTTTCACAGTATAGCTCTGAAACAAAAACTTTTGTCTTTGCTGTAAGAGTGAGCTTAACCTAAAGCACGGTCATCATTAACTATACAATATGTTCGAATGTAACATTCAAGATTTTCAAGCATAGTAGATTGCATGACCTCACAAGCTTCCAAGAAGCTCGCATGTGACGCCTCGGGACCTACCGACGTTCGGGATCTAATTACTCAATTTTTTTTGAATTACAGAATTACTGTAAAGGCAAACAAGGTTACAAATAGATATACAGAATCAAAAATGTGCTTACTGTTTGACTGTTAGTAACTCTATTGCCATGAATTTTTGCGTGACTTTGGGTACCGCGTTTTAGAGTTGGCTCCAAGACTTACACTAAAGAACGAGTCACCGATCGCTCTTCATAACAGTAGGAGTACGGTAAAAATTTTTGGAATAGGCGTTACTGTAAGAAAACGCCTCTATATCAATTTCGAAAATAAAAACTAAAAACTTCTGCGATAGGATTTTCGTGGACGCTGAGTTTGCTACACAACTTTGTACAAGATTGTGAAGCGCTTACCTGACATAGCTTTGAGGTGGCATTATATGATGGGATTCAAACTTCACATCTAGAATCAGCAACTTGATTTTTTATGTGAGAGTTTTCAGGCAGCTTTATTCTCTTTTCAAAGCAAAGTATGGCACTCCATGGCTCAAAACCTTTTTCAAGGTTCCTACCAAATTCTTGTAGTAATGAAGAGTCTAAGTTGTAGCGAAGGAAACGAAATGAAAAAAAACCAAAATAATGCCAAAAACTCCTCCAAAAAATTCACGAAAAGAGAGTTAATATTCAGACAGTCGAAAGGATACCTCCGGCGGGCAAATGGCGCGAGTCTGCCACTTCGCGCTCTGGAGCGCTCCGGGGCCCTGCTTCACCCATTTTGGTGCTCCGGGGCTCTCCCAAAACTGCCGCACCACCAAAGCCCGTGACGTCACGGTGACGTCAAGCGAATGGGACCCCTCTCCGGGACGCACAAATCTCTGCTCCGGAGGTGAAGGGCTTTAGAGGTGCGGCAGTTTTGGGAGAGCCACGGAGCACCAAAATGGGTGGAATGGCAGGGCTCCGGAGCGCTCCAGAGCTCGATGGGGCAGACTCGCGCCATTTGCCCGCCGGAGGTATCCCTTCGACTGTCTGAGTAACAATCGAACAGTAGGCAAGTTTTTGGGGAACTCTGTATTTTGATCACATCCATTATTCTCCAGCAATCTGAAAATAATGGCCAAGTTTTTGGGGCTAATTCTTTTTGGCATTTATCTGAAACACTTGCTGTAAGTTAGTTAAGGCAGCAAATTTGCTATAACTCTCTTATTTGAAGTGAATATTTAGTAAATACATGAGCCATCATACTGAAGTGTACACCCTGTTGAACGTGCGGAAAAAAGTTCTTCAAAATTATCTGCTCTTTCATAGTTCCCATTTGGACAAAGTTATCATCACCTTGTTTTTTGAAATTGGCAATTACTTGAACTTTAGGCATGTTCAGTCGAGCAATAAAAAATCCGAATAAGAAGAGGCGTATGCGAAGATTTTAGAGGGACAAAAACAAATTTTGAAAATGTTTTTAGACTCTTGGAACATGTAAGATAACACAGAAGGAAATTAGAATGAAATGCGAATGTACGCAATTTCATAAACGTTCCATGAGTGCAAAGTGCTCCCCCCCCCCTCCCGGAAATGGCTTGCAAAATTTTTCAAAGCACATGAGTTTAAGAATGTGGAAGACTCAATTATACCTATAAACGTTTTAAACGATTTTTAAAAATCCTAATCTTCTTATTAACGTCTCGAGAAATTTCTTCTAGAGTTTCAGGATTATGGGACCGCAATAATTGGGGACATCCCAAAAATGATTTTGGAGCGCGTGGTCAACGCCACGCAACTTCATTTGAAGAAAAAAATTTTTGTCGACCTCCTAAATGGAATTTCCGAGACTGCTACTGGGTTGCGCTGAACCTTCAACTTAAGCTATGCCTTTTTTTGTGCAAAAAACGCTCAAAATTTGCATTTTTCTTCAATTCAGTATCTGCCGTGATAAAGCTTCCTCCAACTCCTACGTTGATTTAGACGGTGCCCGAGAAGTATGTAACACTACTTGTTGCCTTATCTTTTATCTTTTCGAAAAAAAATCTTTTGCCGAACTCTTGGTAGCATTCTGTAAAAATAAATTCAACTTAGACCTACAGTGTATGACTACGGTAACTTTGTAGAAAAGTCCGAACCTCTTGAAGCAGGATTTCGTATCAGAAAGAGAACCAAACAGATCAAAAACTCTAACACTATATTAATCAGATTTGCTAACTTCATTTATGAAATTTGCACTCTAACTAATGCTCATGGAATATTCTATGTACACCACGAAAATTGTCCTCACAGATTTCTCAAAACCTTCATCATTTAGCTTTATAAACTTCCACATAACTAAGTAGCGAAAATAGTGTGGATGAAACGCTGCCACACTACTTTCCAGAATTTTTTTCATGAATTTTTGAATGGCAACTAATTTACAAGGGCGCATATTGGATGCCCCTACTGTAGTTGAGGTAACGAAAAGCTATTGTTGATCTTTTCTCGATACTGTAGATGTAAGTTGAAACCAGCTCTACAGAATCGTACTCCAAAGTTGCAAAAGACTTTCTAAGAAGAGGGATATCACTACCCAAATCATGGCTAAATTACGCAGTAACAGTTCACATTGCTCTATCGGGTTATTATCGGGAAATCGGGTTATCATTATAAAGCAACGTAAGCTCTAAAAATTGTTACACATCGAGCATTCGTTTGAGCTACTGTATTTTGCTTTAGCTAAAATCGAGAAACAATTTTTCAAGCTTCTAGTAAAGCATGCTGAGATATTTTTACACATAGCTGTATACCACAAGCCATTAGCATTGCCACCGTGGATTAGCCTTCTACAATGACTTAGGATAAGTGAAACATCAAATTTGGCGCAACACGTTTCGATAAGAAGGCTAGCTCGAAAAATTTGAAGACAAGCTTTTGAGCAAGGCAAAATAATTTACGGCTGTGCTTCCAATGGCTTGTTGTACACATTTACTAGCATGACAACAGTTCAGCATTGCTTTAGCAAAAACATGATAGTTGTTATTTCTTCGATATTTAGTCAAGAAAAAATAAGCAACTTCAAATGTGTATGTCTAATATGGAATGATGCCAATCGAGTAAGGAATCTGTGATATTTCTTAAACAAAGTTCTAAACTACTCTTATTTCGGGCGTTTGGGACTTTCTAGTTTTTTCGTTCCAAACTTTCTTTGAATCATAGATGTGGACGTTTGCACAATTTGAGCTTGCTTTGCTCTAACCAAAGGTACTCCTGCACCTATAAGGGACCTAATACTTTATGCGTTCAAGTGCAAGGAGATTTTCCAAAAAAACCATATTTCGAACTTGCTCAATTTCCCTTCCTGTACGTTTCAAACCATTCAGACAAGGTGACTTATTGCGGTATGAAGTCACCTCAAAGCAAAACTTACTTAGTATCGACCTAATACATACTTCTGGAAAACCCTAAGTTATTTAAAGTTGCTATATCCGTTTTGATCTTCAAAAAGATTGAGCCCGAATGGTTCGAAACGTACAGGAAAAGAAAATTTGAGCAAGTTCGAAATATGGTTTTTTTGGAAAATCTCCTTGAGCCTGAACGCATAAAATATTAGGTCGGTTAAAAAGCTTTGTCGTTTTATTTTGGAAAAATTTGTAGCTTTGCGCTATTTCAACGGATTCGCTTGTTTGTAACTTTACAGGAGTGAATTCTTTGCTTTTTGAGTATCTTACCGAGCTTCTGTTCCACACGGAATGCAGAAATATAATTGCAGAAGTAAGACCATATATGCTTTGACCATTCTGAGTTAGGTCACCAAATCCGGAACGCTGCAGAAAGATCTGAAATCGTCGATACATGAGCTTTTTGGCTCTTTTCAACTATGACAAGCTTAAGCTCTTTGAAGGCCTTGAAAAGTCATGATTTTGAAGGTGAAAAAAAATTGTCATTTTGACGTTTTCTGTAGTTAACCCGAAAATCATAACTTTTTGCAGGGACGTCCAAACAACACGAACTTTTAACAATTGCAAAGGGTAAAAAAAGCCAAAAAAGCCAAAAAACCATGTACTGATGGAATAAGATTTCTCTGCAGCTTTCCAAATCTTTGGTGACTTAAATTCAAAATGATCGAAGCATAAATGATATTTTTTCCGTTTTTTATCTCCTCAGTGTCAAATAGGAGCTCGACAAGATATTATGTAAAAGCGTTTCGTCCTATCCAATAAAATTACAGGCAAGCGAACCCGTTGAAATAGCGCAAAGTTATGATTTTTTGAAAATGAAACGATAGAACTTTTGAGCCGAGCTAGGTTGTCCCAAAGGTAATCCGTATTTCTAAATGAATCAAACTGCTTTTGTTTTCGCAAACTCTACAAAATGACCACCAAAGATCCGCCTAAGTCGCAATTCAGGTAATTTGAAGCAAAAATAAAAAAACACTTAAGAACTGAATTTTTGGGGATAAACATTTTACGGACCTCAAACTAGTCATTATACAGCAGACATACAGTAGCACTCAAATACGCCTTTATCGAAATTTTTTTCCGCCCTAAGAAAGCGAGAGCAAACGGATAGCTCAAAATTGGCAAACTCCTTTCTCCAGCACACCCCCTGCCACATATACACTACGAGCCTTAGCAAGTTTAACCTTAGAATCGTACCTCTTGGTCGAGAAATACCAAGTTTATTATGAAAAAATTGAGAAGGTGACATTTTTGCATTTTCCCTTATGATCTCTTAATTGTCCGGAAGAAATTCACCAGTTACATTTTTGAGTACTACTATTATATGTGAATACTATATAATGACCAAGCGCTCCATAGAAATTTTTTGGAAGGAGATCAGGTTTTTTGGGTAGTTGCTCTGGTTTTTGGATTCAAATTTTATCTAAAACACAACAGACGGAACATTGGATCTTTGGTGGTCATTTTAGTGAGCTTGCTTCGCTTTGTCGAATAGTACCCTAAGTCTTAGTAAAACATAAGCGGTTTGATTTATTTAGATATAGGGTCTACTTTTGAGACAATCTAATCCCTCGATTTATTGCGGATCAGGCATTGCCTTGGTATGCCTTTAAGAAATTCACACATAATTTGGAAGAGAGAACAAATGCAAAAACATGACAAATTTCTTGTCTTGGTAAATTCTTCGAATGAATTTACGATGAATGCTCTAGCCAGTGAATAAACAAAACGCAAAAGTGCTGCACAAGTACACCCGTACAAGCTGCAATCCTGGTACAGTCATCGCTTTAGAAGTGGGACTATTATTCACAGATACTAATTTTGTTCAGAAAAAGTTGGCGGTGCCGCGAAATCAACTCTCGATGCACTTACAGGTCCACTTTAAACATGTTTACATCCACAAAGGTCAGTGT
>CATQJL010000001.1:93790083-94104995 GCA_958299035.1 Cylicocyclus nassatus | reverse complement strand
GAATACGTTATTGACACAAACTATAGTTACAACTTTTTTTTGATCGGCTACGATTACGCACAGTTTCTTCACAAAAGCAGAAATTGTTATCCGTCCCACGGGCTGAGCATGAAAATGGCATAGTACCATATGCCTCATTAATGAATGTTTATTTTCGCATTGTATAATAATTTATGAAACGTGACATCTCAAAACTTTTCGGACATACTAGGTTATATGACCTTACATGTCTTAGTAAGTCAGCAAATACACCAATTAATCCACTCTCTACAAAAGAGTAGCATTTGTTCAAAGAATTAATGAATGTCGAATTGACAGATTAGTTTTTTTTCAAATTTGAAAAAATTCAGAACTATTTTGATCTGAATTCATTGTTAAAAGCTTGAATGCTACAAAGTGCGGAGTTTCCTAATTATAATTCACTTGATTCTGTTGCAGTTTTGTAATGCTTCAAGTCCATAAAAGGACCTCGTAATGCGTCAGCCATTATAGTAATTTGTAACCTCTTTGTACAAGCAAAAGTCATTCTTTGGATCGTTATTGCTTTGATCCAAAACTCATCTAGCCATCGTTATCATTACTTTATTATTCGATTTGGGAGCACTCAAATGGTGAGTTGGTTGAGGCGGGGTGCAAAACGAACACAAGAAGTGGCATTTGTAAACGTTCATGACGAAAATAATAATAATTTCAAGAATACCTTCCAAAATTCTTGAACGATTCTGAAATGCGAGCTAGAAAAAGGGACGAGAATTAGGCAGTACTTTGATCGTTCTACGAGCGTAGTGCAACGCTATGTTGGGCCTTTTAGAGCTACGTTGCGCATGGCATTAGTGTGCAACAGCCGAATAAAGCTAATTAGCAGCACGAGGCTTTCTCTTATTTTATTCCCCGTTTTATGACATTTCCAAAATATTCTGATTACAAGGATCCAACATGTACACAAAAAGGTTTTGTCTTTGCAAATATTTTCCGAACGCCTCGGACAGTGATTGTTTTCTGGAAAATCTCGTTCGACATGACTCTGGATTCTCCCATTCGCAATGGTTGGACGCTACAAGAAGGGATACGAGTTTTTACATGATCCGGGAAGAGAGCGGTTTATAAGTTACCGCCAAACATTTTCTCAATTCTACACTAACTGTTTCCCGATGTGACAGCAATCAAAAACCAACATTTTCACAAAGAAATTTTCATTGGAAAGTTAGCGAAAAGGATTCTAAAAACTGGTAAGCAAAATTGAAACCTTGTTCCAGCGACTACTTATGCTAGAATTACATAAAATGAGGAGTAAATCGTGGAAGTTGTGAAATGCGAAGTTAACACATCGCGTATCTGCAGTGATTGAAACACACACACACACACACACACACACACACACACACACACACACACACACACACACACACACACACACACACACACACACACACACACACACACACACACACACACACACACACACACACACACACACACACACACACACACACACACACACACACACACACACACACACACACACACACACACACACACACACACACACACACACACACACACACACACACACACACACACACACACACACACACACACACACACACACACACACACACACTTACATGGTTATAGTGTATCACATTCCATACAAAAGCTGACGAATTTCCGCGCCTGGTATGCCGTCGTTCGCCCCACAGTTCGGTGTTGGTTTCAAAAAAATAAAGAGGAGGGGGGGGGGGGGGCAGGATGTGACATTTTTTTCAGTTGGTGGGCGTGACGTTACATACGTCCTCCCAAGAGTTTTATATCAGTATCGCTTGCCACTTCTTTCGAGTGGTTATAACCCCCAATTTCTAAAAAAGTTGTTGTTTCGTTAGAATTTTTCCTATGTAATGTTAGTTTAGTTCTGAAAAAATTTGGTGTTAATTTTTTTCTACAAGTAAGTTGCAATATACATGCATATTGGAACCAATGCAGATCAAATTGCATTGAGAGAGATTCCGCTAGAGTTTGTGAGTACTGAACTTTATAGCTTGCTCGTAAAATGCCGAGGACACTAGTGTCTCCTAGCATTTAGCTACAAAAACTACAGCTGACTTTCTCACTGCGTGTCGAACCGCCTGTATTTTCAAAGTCTTCCTGACAAACAACAGTAATCATGCTTTAAAGTAGAGGGAACAAGCAACTGTTGCTAGTAGGGTCGCTATGAGAAGTGCTCAGTTGCAAAACTTTTAAGCATCGGTGGTTAATTTTAATTCTGCGGTGTACAGCCATCTCCTCCCCCCGTACCCTACAAAGCACCTAATCTCCGCAAGCGCTGATTCAGCGTGCTTGCATTTTTTCCGTAGTCTGCATTCGGCAAAAGAAAGCGATTTCTATAGCATGAAATTTTTTATCGATTCGATAAAAGATGAAGGCGTTGTTAACAATTTACATCGAAAACTTTAAAATAATGCGACTTTGTGATTGTAATAAATTGACAGCAAGCCGTAGTTACTGTATAAAGTGCCTTTTTAAAGTCAACGTTTTAAGCTCTATCCGCTGGTAAAGCTCACCTTGCGAATTGCCACTTCGACCGAGCAGCTTTCTCTTGCTGAGTAAGTGATGGTCCCTTAGAAAAAGGTTTTCAAAAAAATTTTGGTTTCTTTGGGCTAGCAAAACTTTCTTGTTATGGGTACAGTCATATAAAAGCATAGATGGTATTAGCCAAAGGTGTCTTTACTGCGCTCAAAAACAGCGTTCGAAATGGGGCGATCTTGATTAAAAGTTAAAATATAGAAGACGTGCATTAATTATTGATTAAGTCTTATGCTTAATTAAGTTCTGTCGGTTTCTTTGGTCGGTCATTGAAACACACAAAACGTTTACCGCCATACGACCTAGCTACCGTTCGATTCGACTTTCACCCTCTCTCCGATACCTTTCCTCTTTACCTGTGCAGGTTTTGAGATGTACCGCAAGAGCTCAAACATCTCAGCAGTGAGCAAAATTTTCTCCAGTTTTTGAAAAATTATATTTCGACATTCTGAGAAAGTGTTGGAAGCTGTTCCGTAAAGTAAGCCTTTGGCTACACATTTTTCATTTCAAATTGCATAGTCCGAATTTTGAGGTTCCTTATACTTGGTAATTTAAGAAGATCTCGATTTTCTGAGCAAGTGCAGCAAGTACAGAGAATTTCGAAAACCTGATTCTTCAAAGCAAAACTTTAATATTTTGCACAAATGATTGTTTAATGATAAATAATTCAACATGCAGAATCTTCGGAAGCTTACGCATTTTTTCTGCAGTTGTGTGGTTCATTTACCAAAACTCGTAATCTCCAGAGGAATAATTCTTGAAACTCCAAACAGTAGGTCGAAGAAGTCCAAAAGCAACATCGTCTAGAGTGCACCAAAATAAACACTGCATACTTCGGTTAGTGCCAAAAGGATATAAGGAGAGCTTGACGGCGGACCAAACAAGCACCTGTTTTTCCCCAACAACTGTCGTGTAATGGAGTAGTCAAATCAGAATTTGCCTACTTATTTTTTGAAGACAGTTTTGATTTTTCTCTTTAGCTAAAGGCTCCTTTTATCCAGGCACATTCCCGGATTTGCATGATATCTTTTTAAGACCTTTTTTTTTTTTGAAATTGCGCAATGAAGTAGAGCGAGTCTTTGCCTCTAACAATGTTATAGAATTTGAGGCACATCTTCAAAAGGAGAATTCTTCTTTTTTTCAAAAAAGTTTGCGAGGCAGCGTAGCGAAAAAATAGTAGCATTTCGTTTTATTAAAGGGCCTTAAAATTAGAAAATGTCTTCCATATCAGTTCCAAAAGCCTTTTCACAAATCGCTCATGGTAGATGCTCTTTTACATGCACCACAGTTGAAGAATTTTCTTTACCTTGAAGAGTTCTGCAAGTTTAAAGTCCCAAATTCGTTTTTTGTACATAGAGTTGTTGCAAGTACGCAGGTTATTTTTGCAAATATTAGGCTGGAAACTAAGTTTTGTAACTGGTTTCATAGCTTCACTCTCTTTGGATATGGCGCACCCAAATTTTGGCATTATGTAGTAGCCAATGTGAGCTACAAGTGAGCACAAATTGTCTAAATTTTGAACACGACATAGAAAAGTTTTAGACGTTTTTCAAAAACTAGTGAAATTTGAGAATTTTTGGGGTTTCGAGCTAAAATGAAGCCTTTGGCGGCCTAGACCATGCGCAGTAATCCGGATTCGTCTACAAATTATTGCTGGAGGTTGACTTCTTTGGCATAGTAAGAAAGAAACAAAATTTAGGAGCATGTCGAGATTTGGCGTCCTCATAAACTCGAACGAGTCGATGTACGCAAGAGCTGCTGGGACGACCGTCAATGACTAAAGAATCCGAAGCTCAAATTCAGCCGAGACTTTACATAGTAAGGTTATTTGACCTGCCAAACGCGAATATCACAATCATTTGTTGAATCAACGCTTTTTTCCTTGTTTAGGGTGAGACCCCACATCGTACACCTACATTAATCCCATGAAAAAGCCCTTATCACGCAATTTCACTATCGTTTACGTGATCAGCATGTCGGATAGCACCCCTATGCCAAGTTTCAGCCAAATCCATCAAACTTTAAATTTTTCCCCTTCATGCCATGCCCCTACCGTAACCCTTACCGCGACTTCACAATTTGGTAGGACAGCAGCTGCGCTTGTAGCTTACGTAATAACCAACGCAGTGGCAAAATTTGAGTACGCCATGTTGAGTGAGAGGGAAGTTATGAGACTAGTTGCAAAACTTAGTTTCCAACCTAATACATTTAGTATTACGTGAACAAACTACTGTAACCAGGACTACATGGTAGTACGAAGTGTAATCTACTATCTCAGATTGGATTGGTTCAGGAAAGATTTCCTGCTGGGCAAAATATAAGTATATGCAAACAGGGCCCGGCACGAGGTGGGCAAACGGGGTTTTCCAAAACGAATTTCCCTTTGATCCCAGTAAGTTTTACGAATACCCCCTTGAGCCCAAAAATGACGTTTTGTGCTTGTGCGACGAGATTACCGGCCACACTTCGCCTAAAGCGCTCAAAAGCGCCCAAATTGCTCAAATTCCTCAAATTACTCAAATTGCTGTATCAAGATAGGAAACAGGAAGAAAAATAAGCAAGAAAAATGATTAAGGAATGAGAAAATATTAAAGAAACGCAGTCATAGGAATGAGAGACGCCGTTCCCGCGCGTATCGATTGACTGGGGCGCGCTTTCTATCTTAGAAAGCTAGGCTGCTGATGCGATTTTGGGCTCTAACAAGGGCAAGAGGAGAAGTTTCGGAACCAAAATTTCACCATGTAGTAAACTTTAGGTGTACAACAGATTTCTGTAAAAATTTTGAGAAAATTATGTGAATTGAGAGTTTTGCCGACCTCAGGTGGGAATTAGTTAAGCACACTCTTCATTCACATAAGTTTTTCATAATATTTCATACTTTATTCCGAAGCCCGCGCGATTTCGTTACCTCTGCGTTGCAAACGAGACATTTTTCCATTTCTTTGTTAGCGCAAAATTTCCAGAAAAAAGTTTGCCACAACCTTCAGTCACATAATTTTTCAACGAAACTCCTCAGTTAAGCCCTGCAAGCCCGTGTGCATGTACTTACCAAGTTTCATACCATATCGTTCATCTGCGCGTTCCAAACGAGCCGTTTAAATTCACATTTTCATTTACCAGTTTTGCGAAATTCTCGGAAAAAATGCTAATTACTCGTTCCGTTCACATAAGTTTTTCATAATTTTTCATACTATGTTTCCACTAGCCTCTCTCCGTTCGCGTACAAAATTTGGTGCCATATCGTTACACATACATTGAGAACTAGTCATGTATGCCGTTACAAATAGCATCGCTTGGGCGACGTCGCGCGTGCGGCAATCAGCGACGGCGCGGTTTGACGCGCGCGAACTCCAGTGTTCGCCTGTTGAGGCACATAACATGCCAAGATAAGTAGCGAGCATGAAATACCAATTTTTTTCCGGGGCTCCGCCCCGGACCCCGCAAAACGATCTCCCCTTTGCTTTTTGGCCCCAAAACGATTTCCAGCTTGTCATTTGCCGACCTCGTGCCGGGCCCTGTATGCAAATCCCATTTTGCTTTTTTCAAAACCATTAGCCTTACCGTTCGCATTTTCACATTCTTCAATAAAGGTCTTTTGAGATCTGAAAATATCCTCGGTAGGAATTAATGATAAATGACATAAATCTGAGCTCATGTTTCGCAGTGCTGGTTTTTTGTGCTAGTAATGCAAAAATTGCCGCTTCTTATATTGGTGCACCCTGTAGCCCGATTTGCTCTATTTGTATAATAATCTTCTTTATCGATACTTTAAATTGTTAAAAATTAGCCGAACATTAAGCAGGTGGAAATAACGAGTGAAATGGCGTCTTGGCATTTTTGGCATTTTTAAGAGTTCAGAATTATGGCTTAGAAACGTAAGCATTAGAGAAAGAGATAAGAAATTGCTACATCCAACATGTTCAAAAGCAATTAGTTTTTTTAACCAAGTTTAATAATTTTTAGGAAAACCGGCAAAACTAAGAGAACTTTATGTTTAGGCTGGAAAGAGAATAGGCTGTTAAACTAAATTTGTAACCTTTCAAGAAAGGTACACGAAAGGCCAAAATTCTCACTCAAGTGTGGAGCCCAAATCCAAGAGGTCGTAACACAAAAGTCAGATTTTTGCCTTCCCCCTAAAAAAATGTTTCACTTGCTCTTTCATATTTAAATCCATGCAATTACCATATATGCACATATACGCACTTGCTGCATTCTTTTCTTGGCTACAAAACAAAAAATTTTGAAAAAAAGGAAAAAGCAGCAAATTTTACGCCTAGTAGTCTGAATTTCATTCATACATGCAGCTACGCACCTTTGGGAATCTCAGAATCTGACATTCAAACTTTCGCACATGGTTTTCTTCAGAAAAAAAATTACAGATTTACCTTACGAGGGAGATTCGTTCATTTGTAGTGGCCTTTTGTTGGCTCCTATCATTTTAAAGAGCAATGAAAGGTTGTTTCGATTGCCTTCATTATCTGCCAAACGCTTCTGGACGCCGAGTTCTGAGCGTTCTAGGTTTGAAATATTGAATGCGCATCTCGAAGAAAATTAGTCCAGAACTACTCAAATGATCCAGTAGTTAATGTCGGAGCGCTTCGTTTATTATGCATAACATTGTCTAATACAACTATACTCAACACCGCTGAAGGTTGATTTTACTTGAATTCTGCGTTCATTTTTTGGACCAAAAACAGTCATAAATTTGAAACAATGCGCTTCGAAGCGGTGTAGGACTCATTTGGAAAGGCTACTACGACTAGAAGGACTTCCCTTATTGGAAACCCCCAGAAAACTACATTATTTCAGCCATTCTCAGTATGTTGTCCTGAAAGTTTTTTTGGTTTTTCTGACTATAAAACGTCGTAATAAAAACCTGAAGCTTTAATTTGCCAATGCCTTTTGTCCTGATTTAACTCATATCACTGGATACCGCAGCAGAATCAGAATGGTTTGTTGTCAATCAAAGGCAAGAAAGTCATTGTCTTTAGAGTCATGCCAGATTGATATTAAGACGGGTCTGCATAACCAAGGGCATATGTGACGCATTCAAGGATTCACCGTGTAGAAGGGAGAATTCTCCTCCAAGATGCCTTTCCATCCACAAGCTAACGTCTGCTTTTTTCTCTGGGTATGCATCTCTGCCACGAATTTCGTACAGCAAGTTACGGCTAGGATTTTAGGCCATATTTTCGCATGGCACATTCTATTACCAAGTAGGTTCAACACAGAGACGAGCGGGACTGGTGAAAACGACTTCAGAAATTAGACTCGTATTCAGAATTTCCGGAATTCGTACATATGTTCAACCTGTAGTTCTGCTGCTGCTCAGGAAGTACTCCTTGCTTATAGCCGGAAAAAGGTGAACTGCTTGAACTGCTGACTGAGTAAGATTAGACCTGTAAGAATGAGAGAATAGAATACCAGTTGTCTGCTCACTCGATATTTTTTGCCTTATTTCTTCCAACGTAGACGGCCACCGCCTTCCTAAAGTGCTGTCAGAGCTCACTTAAAAACTTCAAACTACATATAAAACCATGCAACACCTTCGTTCCCGTAGAAACTCACTCTTTGGTTATTGTACCCAGAACATCTTCAACCGGGAGGCATGGAGAGGGCGCCTAAACTGACCGTTTGGAGAATGTCAATGAGTAGATAGCTACAGAAGGGGAATATGGCTATCATATATACAGTATGCCACGCAAAAATGTCCAGTAACCTTCAAGAGCGTCTATTCTGACATACTAATGCTTCCATATAACAGACAGACACATTTGGTGCCGTCATTGAGTACAGTACTTTGAAATAATTGTATGGCTAAAGAGCTGTTTTTGCTGCATAGAGATTTTCATTAGCAAATTTCAAGAAATCATTTTTTGAGCCCTTTTCCGCGCGCAAGTGTGGCGATTGTTTTTGTTCTGATTACGATATATGTGTTAAGCTGAACGTAGAATATCATTTGTTCTGATTGTTTTTCTGACGCGAACGATAAAAGCTAATTGGCTGTTCCTTACTTGCTCTCGCTTTACTCTAACATAAGCAATGTTGAATACATCACTTGGCTTTACATAGATTGCTGTCGCTTATTGATCGATTAAGTGCCTTCGATTTAAAAAAAATTCAAAAAGTAAGACATTTTTAAGTGGAAGGAAAGGTGTGCGTAGGTTAGCCCATTACACCTTTACTCATCATAAAATACTGCATAGGCAATTATACAGACACTGCGAGAGTTTCCTCTATGAAAACTTTTCTTCAAGCATGTCTGCATTTGGGTACTTTAATTTCTGGAATTTCGACGCTGGGGAAGAAGCTCTTCATCGAGAATCAGTAAGCATTTATAAAAGCAAAAAAGTGCTTTCAGATCATCGGGTTTTCATATTACTGCGATGAATGCAGAACTCCAAGAACATAGCTGCTTCAGAACAAGACAACTAAATCGGACAGGACATCCGAAACAAACGTAGTATTTGGCATATATGAGGAAGACAAAAGGCTATGCAATTGAAAGCATTCAATTTCACTTTGACGAACATGTGTTACAGTAAAAAAAGATACATTTGCAACTATTTCAACCTTCATCTTCTTCAATCTTTTAAGTATTCGGTGAAGCATCTCTTTTCTTTTTTCTAAGAGTTGTAGAGTTGGGTAGCATGTACTAGCAGGCAGGAGTTCAAGTTCACCAATAATGTACAACGGAAATTTGCATAAACATTTCGAAACCAATATATTCCAAGAACTGATTTTTCTCTGTGCGACATGTACTAGTATACATGTCGCACAGAGAAAAATGAGCTTCGAGGATACAATATGCATGCTGCATACTGTATACTCGAAGCTAAGACAGTTACACGTAATGAATTTTGAATTTTTTCGAGTTCAACAAAACTTGCGTTACGAATATGCTCCCAGAAGCAAGGTGAAGAAATGTATGCTTGTACATCGCAGAAGGTGTGCTCAGCGTTCAAATGTTTTTTTTACCCACGCACTTGTCCCGCTTATGCAGGGTCTGCTGTCAGTTGTCTTCATGTTCTTTCATCTGAGGCAAGGTTTTCAGATATTTCAAGTTTCGCAGATTGGCTTTGATTCCATCCACCTTATCTTGGGTCCCCTAGGTCTTTTACCTGATGTCTTCATTGCTAAGTCTAACCTCATTATGTGGCTTTCTTCCCTTCTGCGCAATGCCCGCACCACCGTGATCTCTTCTCCTGCATTTGGGCAGTTGGAGCTACTTTTATTTTCGCCGATAATGTCGTTGCAGATGTGGTCCTTTAGTGTGACTCGTAAGTTCAAGGCAGCATCCTTGTTTCTATGACACAGCTTGGACTCCTCGTTCCGCGTACAACTTCAGCACTCACTACAATACAGTGCTGCTGAAAGGATAACGGTGCGGTACAGAAGGGACTTCAGTTGTATTGGCATTCTTTTGTGCCTGCATTCTCTGATATGCCTACCTATCGTTTTTGATGTCGAGAAGCAGTTTATGTTGAGGTGTGCAGTTCTCACCAGAAATGACTTTGCAGTCTTTTGCGCTTTGAGGTCACGCTGTTAGACGCAACGCTAGGAAGTACATCTGTGTTCGCCACTCGTATTGCGATGAGGTGGTCATCCTTTCTGATAGTATGTGTTCGCAAAGACCAGATCATGAGCCTGGGAAATTTCAGAATGCAATCACCTTCTCATTGCATCTTATATATAAAGCTGAATGTCTGTTTGTGTGTGTGTCTGTGTGTCTGTACGTATGTTCCAAATAAAAATCCCATTTTTGAACCGATGAGGACCAAACTTTGCACACATACACCTCGGTGCCTGGCGGGTGTCATAGTCCACTTTTCATCATCGAACGATATCGTTCATCGATTTTTAAAGCTTGACCTGCGAGGCTGAGAGTCGGCACAGGAGGGTAAGTGGGCATCGCGATTCCGAATACAAAATGAGTTTTCAGTATCGATTATATCGATTTTATCGATTTTGTACAAAGTCTGAGCTAAAGAGATGGGATTGGCACAGGGGTAATCGAGCATGCTGATTATGAATACAATATTAGTCTTGTATTACCTATTACTTTTATCGATTTTTTCAAAATTTGAGCTGAAGGGCTGGGAGTCGGCACAGGGGGGTAAGTGGGCATGCTGATTTCGAAAACAACACAGGAAACGGGAAATGAAGTGTAGAAGTGGGCACAGGGAAAGGCTGTACAGGGATAGGGATGGGACCTTTATTACAGTGTTTTGACAGGGCCGAGCGGAGCCGGATAAGCAAGCTAGTGTTTCATATAGGTGACCCCCTGACATTTCCCCCTTCCCCTGGCCTTCCTCCCACATTTCCGTTGAGGACCTCCCAGCAGGAGTGTCTCATCCAGTGTAATTGAGCGCTGTGATCACCAAGCTCCTGCCATAAGTCCTTTTCATGTTATATCATACTTGTGGAGCATAGCATTACCCGTAAAACCTCTTTTCAAGTAACTATCTTTATGCTCATCAGACGGTTGCTTATGCGTTCAGCGTTGACTATATTGCACCTCAAAGTCTCTAAGTTAACTATTGGGTTGTCACAGAATTGATGCAGGTTTTCCAAATTCTGAGTTTAGATTACTATAACTTTTTACAGAAATAGTCAATCCGTTCCCAATAAAAATTGCTGCAATCAGCAAACCTTTGGCAATTCAACACGCACTACCATATCGTTGTAGCATCACTGAGATTTTTATAGCCCGAAGACTGTCAAAAGTTTTCTTGAAAAACCTTTAGTTTGAGAGAACATAACTCATTATACAATGTAGTAGAATAGTACAAACTTCATTCAGTGTGTAGTCCATAGTCGGTTGTGCAGCAGCGTTAAAGTTGATTTTGACGAAAAAAATTTTGCTAGAAAATATTGCAAAAAATTTGTAATTACTCATTTTTAACAAGTGCTCTTAAAAGACGAAAAGGTGCTTATTTTGCCGTTTTTTTGAATTTTCTCGCCGCCGCCCACCTGCTAATTCCCTCCTTCGCCGTTTTCGCTCTCCGAGTGCATTTTCGGATCCAGCGTAACGAATAGGCCCGGGTAGCCCCGTGCCGCGCGTTTGTGGTAGCGATGTAGTACGCAACGAGCGGAGACGCAGACGAGCAGGGAAGAATGACCAGAGTCGACGGGGCATTTGGCTCTAGTCCTAGATCTTTTCAAGGTTTTGACGAAATCCTGCAACATTATATATCATTTTGATCTCACACGACTAGGAGCACTGACAACGTCGCAAGACTCAAAAATCACTTTCCAACAAGATAAACCAGCATTTCCGTGCGCGACGACTTTCTGCGCAAGGGTTGAGCACGGTTTATTGTTTTTATTGAACTACAAAAGCTCGTTAGTTTTCAAAACTCAATCGTAGCCTGAAAAAAAGTCAGCTGAGAGCTTTTTTCATAAATTTTATGAAAATCCACTAAAAACCGCTTTAGCTCAAAGAAGTCTACATAAACGCATTTTTCGGTTTCACTGGGTTATTTTTGAGGTAATACTCACTACACTTGCTATTTACATTTATTCTGATACAATTATAGTCTTAATATTCGGTAATCCCCGGATGAATTTGTTTTTAGTGAAGGTTGTACTCTCTTACATCGCTCGAAGCGAGGGTCACCTGAATACATGGCTTTATGTATCGAAGATACTGCTGCTTCCGCAATGTGCATTTTGTCTAAGACTAAAACAGGCCTTAATGTCAGTAGTGGTTGAAGTCAAAAGTGATATACGTCCGCTCATAAGTTTTTTTCGAAATCAAACACGCATGTGACAGTACCCTCTGCACATAGAGCCGACAGAATGGCTCAGAGGGATCGTAGTTGGAATTGATTTACACGAGTGATTAAGAACTTCCTAAACAGCAAATCAGTTTCCACGCTTGATCTCCATGTAAAAGTGCTGGCGCGCCGCTGTCGCGGAGATCGGAAAGCTGAAATGTTCGTGACACAGTGTTTCACACACCTGCGCAAGGCTTCAAGATACTCGAAAGAATGCAAAGAAATCATGAAAAATTTGTTGAAACGCAGTTTTAATCAAAAATCCATCGAAAAGTTGGACAAGTCTCCAGTCCTACGTGCGCGTCCAATGTATAACAAGTTGTTCACAGTTAGGACTGTGATATATGTGCCAAAAATATGGCCTAAAAATTAGAAATTCCCAACAAATCTTTATGCCCACTGTGGAAGTGTAGCATATAACGCGGGAATTATACTTGGGTAAATTCGAAATTTTTCATTGAATGAATGAATATTGAATAAATTCGAATGTGAAATTTTTCGAATAAACAAATATGGAATAAATTCGAAAATGAAAAAATCTCGAATAAACGAATATCGAATAAATGCGAAATCTAAAAATTCTCGAATGAATGAATCCCGATTAAAATCGGAAAATCAGAAATATCGAATGAATGAATATCGATTATATTCGAATATTGAGAGTCGAATTTCGAATAAATATTCGAACGATTTATCGAAAAATAGAGCAACCAAATTTGATTGCTGACATTTAAGGCCGATCCATTCATAATTAGCACCCTCTTGAGGTAATCGCCGGGTGCAGGCGGTCCGCAAACTCGCGCTTTTCTGCAAGCAGTCAGCAAAATTTTGAAGCGTGGCCAAGCCTTCAGCGAGCGGCACTTCCGTGTTCTGCCAGCGGGCCGCAATATAAAATTCTGCGAGCGGTCGTCAAGTAATTTTTTTCAGCAAGCGCCGGCCAAATTTTCAGCTGGCGCTTGGAGGGTTCAACCGTTTAATCCTCCACTACAGCTGCGATGTGCTTCACTCAAAATACACCAATTCGCGAAAATTTTTCAAGGTAATGAACAGAGGCAGTTGTGCAGCGTGAGTTTAACAAGCAAGACCGCTCTTCGGACCTTTGCGTTCCTAAAGCATGCAAAGAAAGAGAAGCAGACATGTCAACACATTTCCAGCATATGGAATCGAATATGAGCTTGAATTTGATAGCTGTTTTCTTTTGCTGATTTAAGGCCAATAGCAGGCGAACTATTTCATTAATCGAAAAAGCGTCAATCAAAATCCACACCTATTTTTTTACTGTCGCAAGCAGTTGGAGGAATGCTACTTTCAACACAGTTTAAAAGTCATGACGACTGCAAAAAGATGCATTACCAAGTTTCACGGAAAAATACAGACGAAGCGAGCTTGAAACTCAGCAGTTGGTTCTGTCACAGACTCCAATATTCTGAGTACGGATACGAATTCGAATAGCTTATCAGCAAACAAGAGTTTTATAAATAAACGACTTTAGAACTTCCGAATTCCAGGAATTTCGTAGAGTTTGATGCACCTCTGATTCACGCATTTTTCGAAAATTTAAAGCCTTTGGAGAAGCCATTTTGATATGCCCTAATTTGAAATTTTAAAAAACTTGTTGAATCTCCATTCCGAAACATTGTACTCTGCTAAAGAGCACTTTGTGCACTTTCTCAAACCGCTGGGCTTAGACGCTAGCAAACGTCCGCGGTGCCACACTCACTTCACTCTCAAAGTAGACGATTTTGAAGATGCAGAAATGTAACTTGAATATACTGTCCCGGCAGAGTTGCATGGGGTTTTACGCGAAAAAGAATCTCTAGGTCTTAGCTAAAGCACTGGGAATCAGCAGCGCATATAGTTTGGAAACGGATTTCTTGGTCGTGTGAAGCATTTGCTCTTGCGCTCAAGCAATGCCTTAGCTGGGGAGGGGGGAGTCGTTTCCGCGCAAAAATCTTATGTGCCAAATTTGCCCGTATACTGATTTTATGGCAGTGTCTGATCGAAGTTTGGATGTCCGTGTGTTTGAATATTGCAAGCCTTTCGAACTCCGTCTAACCTCAAGCTGATTCATATTTGCGCGAAATTCCAAAACCATTCTGCCGCTCAAGGTTCTCAGCTACGAGAAAAAAATCAGACATTTTTCATTTTTCTTCAATAGTTGCTGTAAAAAGCAGTGTGTGCAAAAAGTTTTGCTGTATATGGGCATGTATACTTATTCACTCGGTAGTTTATTGCTAGATGCTGTGTCCACGTTTGTGCAGCCTTCAGCGCATTTGAGATGTGCTCGTCCCTCGCTTTTGTCGTTATGTCGTGGCTATGCCCACGATGGCTATGCCTCAAAATGCAAGTTTCGTATCCAGATTATTTCTCAAATGGTCCGTCCGGTTCAAAAACAAAACTGCAAATTTATTAGTGGTCCTTCGCCGGAAAGTTTCGGTTTGCAAGGAACATTTGCTGATGTTTTTTTTCAGAGCAGAGTTAGTCAAATGGTTAGTGTTTCATGTAACATTACCGTGCTGAAGGGTAGGTTTATGGGGTAGGTTTGAAAAAGCCTAATTTCTGCGGCAAAAATTGTACTCAGAATTGCAACTTTAGACTGCCTTTCCAAAGAAGGACATGCGACAAGCCGGCTGAGAAGCACCCGTCGCATCAATTAGTGCAGAATGTTTCATATAAGTACTCGTGTAAGGGATAGGGCATCCCTCGGAGGCAACGCGTATACGAACCCGACGATTGCGACTAGTGAGCGAGGGTCAACGTTTTAGAAAGGTGAACAGGGACAGCTAAAGCGTCCATTCATCAAAGGCGACAATTCAAACTTCGCAGACTTTTTAGCTACCTAATGTGGGCGCTCTCGTTTTCGAGAACGGGCAGATGTTCTGAAGAAGACGAACCGATATAGCCTGCATACAGGAAACAAAGCGAAGAGGAGCAAAGTCATGAGACATAGAAGATGGATGTGAGCTTCTCTACAGCGGTTCCAGCAGCAACAGAAACTGATTGACGTCGCTGTCTCGGAGACCCTAAGGAGCAAAACCATGGATATGAAAACAATGAAGAAGAGCGCATTCCGAATTCCCCACCTGGGCCTGCCAAATGCATGCTTCTGAAAAAGGAGAATGACTACCTCATTATATTATAGTATATGCAAGTGGCGACCGACGAACGCAGATAGACTTCTGGGCTATTCAACAATGCGACCTCAAAAACGTAAAAGACTGCAAAGTCATCCCCGGTGGAAGCTGCATACCTCAGCATAGACCACTCCTTCTCTGCCTCAGAATCTCAATTGACAGGCACACCATAGAAGGATCACAGAAACTAGGACACGCATCAAATGGTGGAAGCTGAGAACCGACGACACGGCAGAGCAAGCACTAGTAACAATTTTCACAAACTTGCAAGAAAACGCAGAGCAACCCTAGGCAAGCTTGAGGTATTGGGTTCACCAACTGGCGCACATGGTCCTGGGTAGTACAAAGCCAGGAAGAAGAAGGACCAATCGAGAAACGTCGTTGTGGAACGATGAAGTACAGATGGTGATAATGGATAAGAAGGATGCGTACAGGCGATGGCATAAGCCACAATCGGAGGACGATCGTGGGACATATCAATAAGCCAAGCACGCTGCGAAAGTCTCCGTTAAGAACAGGTCTCGACACGAGATGGCTCCCCAAAACTGCAAAAAACGAGGTTCCCTTTGATTTTTTTATAAAAGTACGGCATCCAATTGCAAAAAAACGAGGTTCTTCTTGATTTTTCTATAAAAGCACCGCATCCGCAATGAAATATTAGTAAAGAAAACACATGGAAAGAAACGGAACAAAATAAAGCAAAAGATGTCAAAGAAGCATCAAAAACGCCCCTGGAGCAGTGTTGCCGCCGTCATTTAAAATTTTCAGGGGCTGTAACTAAGCGGGGAGGAGAGGGTTTGAGGCAGTTTAGAAACCGCTTTGTAGGGTTTGGGATGTAGATGAGATTTATGTAAAGAAAGTAAGAAAATTATTTGAAAAAGGGAAACTTTGTGATTTTTCTTTCTCAAGCCACCCCAGGTGGCTTGAAAGCCACACAACTCCGAAGAAAGTTGAGCACCCATCCAGTTCACATGATTTTTTCAAAGTTTTTCGTACATAGTCCTACCTCCTCGTTGTCCATCTACACACCAATTTTGATGTCATTTTGTACTACTTTGTTGTAGACAAGCCCTCTGCTTGTTTGGGAGAGCATGGCAAAGAAGATATTGTTTTTGCGGTCCGCGTGCCGCCGGCATGCCGGCAGCGTGCCCGCGGCGCGCGGTCCGCAAGAACAATATCTTCTTTGCTTTTTTCTCCCAAAAC
The DNA here is from genome assembly GCA_958299035.1 of Cylicocyclus nassatus. Taxonomy (NCBI): domain Eukaryota; kingdom Metazoa; phylum Nematoda; class Chromadorea; order Rhabditida; family Strongylidae; genus Cylicocyclus; species Cylicocyclus nassatus. The sequence continues at coordinate 94,088,299 of CATQJL010000001.1, read as the reverse complement.
GATCCAGCTTGCTTGGTAAATCACCTGCGCCTTGCCCTGGTAAAGAAGGCAAAGCAGGTGTACATAAGGCAGCTTCACGAAAGACTTGAGTCTTGCGAGGGAGAATGAGGTATGTACCGAAAAGCGAGAAAAAGGGTAGACCATAAAGAATACGGAGCACATTTTCCATATTAAGGACGAATATAGTAGGACGTTCAGAACACCGAGGACATCATTAGAAGGTGGAGAACCTACTTCAAAGAAATGGCCAATGGAGTAAAAGTATGCTTCGTGAGTAGTATACCAGCACGACAATTTCGATAGGAAAAACAAAGGGGACATCGCAGACTGCGCATCCTACCGACCACTCCGACCCATGAGCCACACTTAAAGAATCTTCGAGCGAATAATCGAAACGCGGCTCCGAAATATCATAGTTGTTACCGAATTAGTGCGGATTCGTAAAAAGAATAGGGACAACTGACGCATCCAATCTGCTCCGATAGTGTTGGAGAAACATAGAAAGAAGCAAAAGAAATTGCACACAGTATCTGACCTTCACTGGCATGCGATAAATGCTCGGCCCTTATCTGCACTGTGTATAAAACTTTTATTGGTTTTTTCGGTATAGAGGCCTAAAGAAGTCGCACTCCACTTAGACCTTTTTGCTCATCTTTGGTGATGCAAAAGGCATGCCATTATAACAACTTAAAGAGTTTTTTGATAGGGAGCTGGCAACCGCTGAAAGCTCCTTTTGTTCTCACACAAGAAATCAGCACATTTTCACTAGGCTGCAATGCATCCGCCTAGTAGGCTCACCTTTCATGCTCTCTTTTTCTCGTTCAACCAGTATTTATTAAGGGTCATTTGCATATTTGTTGATTTTCCACTTCCTGAAATCTTAAGTCAATCACATCTACAAATAATGAACTTTAAGAATATCTGCTTAGTAAAACGCGTGCGACTACCCAAAGTACGACTGCTGTAATGGGTGAGAGGACGTCATCAAGTTTACGATGACCCGGTAGTATGAGCTTTGAGTCAGTAAATATGGTCACTAACACTTTTGACCTTGAGACCGGACGCGCATTCACTTTCTGACATAGCTCTTCACTTTCTATCTATTCATATGCACTTTACCAAACTTCCATAGTCTTAGGAAATATAGGTTTGAAGATGATCTGTCTTTGTATCACATCAAAAGTCGCAATTTTAAGTTTTTTGCTTTTTTTGCATGAAAACAAAGGAGAATTTTCCGACTGTTTGATACACCATTCGGAAGTGCTTGTAGCACTTTAAAACGATATGTATAGGATTGTTTCAAAAGTTCTTTCGTGAAATTTCCATTTTGCAAACCGTACCTTCATGTGCAACCAGGGGGGAGACGGTCAAGAGGCGCGATTTCTCTGGCTGCCACTAACTTAAAACTTCAGTTTAGTGCTATGCGAGTCTTCAAAAATTACCGGATAAAGTACATTAGCTTACTATCCGTCTGAGGTCACCATTTGCTGAGTTTCACGGTTTTTGCTACAAATCGGACTGAAAAATTTACGAATTTGTTCTGAATTGCATTTTCATGAGTTTTTGACCTTCAAAATTGCTCTTTAAATTTTTTCCAGAGCGTCAAGATTGAACAACTCATGCAGCTATCTAATATATCTTCTTCCAAATTTCATATAATTTTAGTAAGTTGCAAAACACTTATTATTTGCTATTTGGTGTCCAGCTGGCAATAAAAATCGCGCCTCTTGACATACACCCCAACCAGGGCCCGGCAAAAGGTCGGCAAATGACAGGCTAGATATCGTTTTGGGTGAAAAAGCAAAAGATGTACTGTTTTTGCTGGTCCGGGGCGAAGTCCCGGAAAACAATTGGTAGCTCATACTCTCTGCTTATCTTAACATGTTATTTGCCTCAACATGCGAATACTGGCGTTCACGCGCGTCAATCCGCGCCGGCGCTAATTGCCGCACGCGCGGCGTCGCTCAAACGATGCTATTTGTAACAACATACATGACTAGTTCTCGATGTATGCGTAACGATACGGCACCAAATTTCGTAAGCGAACGAAGAGAGGTTAGTGGAAACAAACTATGAAAAATTACGTAAAATTTACGTAAATGGAGGTGTAAAGCATTTTTTTCCAAAATTTTTGCATGATTGATTAATGAAGATGTGATCAAATGGCTCGTTTGCAACGCGCAGATACGATATGGTATGAAACTTGGTACGTACATGAACATGGGCCTGCAGGGGTTTATTTCTTGAAAAAATGTGGCTGTAGTTTGTGAGTTTTTTTCTAAGACTTTCTCGCTACCAAAAAATGGAAAAAAGGCTCATTCGCAACGAGCCATTTTTCAGAAATGACGAAACCGCGTGAGATAAGGTATATATACGTGCAGGAGGGATAAGGAAGAAAGTAGCAAAACTATGAGAAACGTGTGTGAAAGGAGAGCGTGCCAAACTTTTTTCAGGTGGGCAACTGCCCACCTAATGCCCTCCTGAGGTAGGCAAAACTTCCGTTTCACATAAGTTTTTCAAAATTTTTACATGAATGTGTTCTACACCTAATGTTTAATGTATAGTAACATTTTGATCCCAAAATCCTCCTCTCTCCCTTGTTAGGATCCGGAATAGCTACGACGCAGGTCCCTTGAAAGGAGAAAGCGCGCTCCAATCGAACAACCCACGCAGCTGACGGGATTAAGAAGGAAATCGTAAGAATCGATTGTGGCAGGCGAAGCCGTTTTAACGATGTCCATCTGCCACCCTCTTGCTGGGTCCTATGTGCAACGCAGCAAATTGCACAACCGCTGCTCACTGTGTTGCCAATAGTCGGCTGAGCAGTATTGCTGACCTTAAGCAACCTTGAACCGAATTTTTCATAAAAATACACTTTCTGTGGTGGTTGAAATGCACTTTTTTGAGAATTTAATTTTGCTCGTCGTTGACAGTATAGGAAATTTCAAAATGGCAAAAACCAATCTAGTATGGAAGTAACCTGGCATCCAGTTTACGCAATACGCAGCTGTAAGTGTATGAAAAACTTCATAAGCAAGATAGAGAAAGAAGAAGAAAGATACGTAGAGTAGCGAGATATGACGCATCTCCTCTCGATCCCCTCCCTCTCCAGCGGGGTTGTACGCGCATACGGGCTTTAGGGCCGCGTGCATTGACATCCCCGCTGGGGAGGAGATCGCAGCTTGAAAGTAAGCTTCACATCCTGATGCTCCAGCTATCTGGATTTCACGCTGTTTACCTGTCGGTAAGTATTCCCACCATCCTGCACTATGAACATGTTGAACAGAAGCGAGAAGCTATACAATCCGCATTTTGCAGCTCTTTGTATGATCCCTTGGTGGTCCCCGGGGGACGATCGTCTAGTCTTTGAAGTCATTTTTCTTTTTCAAAGTTAATGAAAACATTCCAAAGTTGTACTGCTTATCTATTCCAACAGTGCTGAGCATGTTGGTGATAAAAACAGATGATGACTTACAACGGAACGATACTTAGTGTCCGTGGCATAGTTGCGATAGGGAGAGTGATGGATCTTTCTCCCTTCAGTTTGAGGCCAAACTGCGGTTTACCCCCTTCAATTGGGCTGAGATTGGTATTGTACTCTGAGAACATGATAAAAATCGTTATTAAAAGGTTTTGCAGGCTAAGTACCTCAAACAACAAGTACACTCATAAATTTACTAAAGAAACGGTATTTATGTTTATTCATATTATTTATTTATCCTCGTAGCATTCATTTGGAGAGCAGAAAGTGAGGACAAAAAATCAGTTGATTTTTGAAGTACCCTATTTTCGGTAGTGATCCCCCCGACCTGGCGGCAGGTCTCGTCGGCAGGTCGCTGGCACCTTTTCCTTGAGGTGGCCAGAAAGTGAAACCCCAAATTTAGGCGGTCCCAGGCCTATTTCCAAAAAATTTTCTCGATAAAGATGCCACCTAGACTCTGTAGAAAACTGCATAGAAATCTGCGGTTCTAGAAATCCTCCTGTGGGAAAATATCTGGAAGCGCAGAAGGAGCTGCCGGCAACCTGCCGGCAGCTCGTCGTAATAGCGAGATGGCAGCTGCCAGCAGGTCAGAGAGCGCGGGAAATAGCGTGCTCTTTTGAGAGAGGGAGCTGCCGGCATCTCGACGTGCCCCTACCACGTCGAGGTGGTGGCACCTTTGCCGACAGCATCTGCGAGTTTGCGAATTGCGGCGATATCACACAATTTACGTCAGGCGAAAAAATCAAAAATTCTACTTTTCATCAAAAAACTATCATTTTTCTCATTATATGAGTTTTCTTTTTTAGAAAGACGATTTTCTTACAGAGGATAAATCCAGTAATGCCTTAGAATCATTAAAACATCATCTTTTTTGGCAATCCCTTACAAATCTCGTTTGCACCGATTTCGCCCCTCTCTCGCTCATATCAATCAGCTGTTCTTTCAGGTCAAAGTCTCTCACGCAATCTATCGATCTCTCTTACAGGCAGCCATTTACCAGCGCGTTCCTCCTATTGGCGGTGCAAACGGAAATGGCTGATCGAATGGTCGAATGGTTAACGTGGTGGAACTTCCAGTTAACGCACATAGGTTCGACCGCGCGCGAAGTAGCAGTTTTGCGACTGTCTGCGTCATCAAAATTTAATGTGCGAAATGATTGCGTGCTAAGATTACATAAGATTATTAAAACCTACAATCACTCCGCGAGCTGCCGGCGAAGTTGGCATCTTTCCGCGATGTGTGCCAACTTGCCGGCATCTTTGATGCCACCAGGTAGGGTAGATTACTACCGGCCCAGGTGTATAAGCCGCACCCTTTTCGCTCTAAAGGCGAACACGCCAAAAGACTGACTGTCATCATGGAGCGCGTTAAGTGAGAGCAGTATGCGATAAGGCGACCGCTTCGCGAGACATATGCGCGGCGGCACGCCTGAGTCTGCTCGCGTTTAGAGCAAAAAGGGTGCGGCTTATACACCTGAAAATAGGGTACATAAAATCCCTCATATCTTGCGGCACAGAAGATCTAGAATAAAGCTGACGATCTGCTTCGAATTCCATGAACTCAGCTTTCGAATGGTTTTATGTGTTGGTTTACAGCATGTTAGGGCTTCTTTGCTTCCCGGCTCTAAAAAGCACTTGCTCCGGTGACCCATAAAAGCCAACACATTGTAAGAGCGAGGTGGAGCAAGATAATAGTAAAAAGGTGCTGTGGATGACGTCGTTATCAGCATTAACGGGAAGGTGAGCGAACGCATCTATTGACTGGTTGTATAAGCAAAGAGATGAAAGACACTTTGATCGACTCCCTGAGAAAAAACCAATCTCCATTTTCACTCTTAGTAGATGCATCCACGGATCCTGATAGCAAGCAAATCTTTTCACTCTTTGTGCGCTTTCCGGATCGAACTACGTTGCATCCCACAACCCACTTCCTTGAAGCGCTCCAGCTGTTGGAACCTGAGACGGGTAAATACATTTTCGAGTCGATTTATGCATACTCTCGAAAAACAGGGTTGCTCAACGAGTTTGTTTGGAATCTTGTTGCGGTAGCGACGGATGGAGCGTCGGTAATGCGTGCACAAGGAGGGCTTCGAGGCATACTCAATAAAAACATCTCGCACTCTCGAAGAAATATCTTGGCATCAAAAGTTGCTAAGCAGGAGGAGATCAATGCGCTTTTGTCTGACCCTGTGATATGGGTACACTGCATGGCACACAAAATTGAACTCGCTTTAGCTGATGCTCTAGCTCAAGCCAGCGAGGCATTTTTGCAATGGAGGAAGTTTGCGACAGCATATCAACAAATTGCGTTCTAATTTGCAGCTCCATCACGGAAACGTGTCTCACTAGAAATGAACAAAACTTTAGAAGATGAACGCTTCATCAACTTGAAACGGATAATTGCGATAAGATGGACTTCGTCAGAAGAAAGTTAAAACAAAAACTTTTTTGCTTTTCCATAAAAACATTCAGTATTTTAGACGGTATCCACAGCTTCTTGAAAATGTACGAGCATGTGTGGCTTGCCTTGGAAAAAATATCCAAGTCTGCGGATCTGCCAGTAAAGAACGCTTGAAAGCAGCAGCGTTCTTGCACGTCATCAAATCCTTGAAGTTCTACAGATACATGGTATTCCATTTACAAGTGCTAGGAGAGATAGGAACATTGTCAAGAAATGCATAGGTGTGCCCTCCATTAAGCCAGTAATTCCTGTGATTTTTTGCTTTTCTAAGTACGAATCACCAACAATCTGATAAGCCCGGACTGACCTCGACGACGCACTCAAAAAACTATGGCAAATTGGTGAATTTCCACACCTTCACACAAAATCCCGCCCATTTCTGGAATTCATGCTTTGTAAACCTAGTGCTGAAAAAGGTCACTTTCGTGAAAACGCCCTAGACTCACCTAATTCTAGAGAATGGTTGATTTTAACAAATCAAAAATTTCAAGGCATTCAGAAGAACAATATGTTACTAAAATATCCTTCAATGTTTTGGAAAGGTTGGCAGTTTAAAGAAGAAACGGCAGGCAGAATACTTTACAAAATCGCAAATGACTCGCATGTATTCCAGTTCAACAGCGAGGCAGAAAGAGAATCTTACGCCGACGAAAATGTTGTCGACATTGATGCAGAGTTGACAATTGAGCGAAACTCTCTATTTCGTACGTAAGGAATCCAAGCAGATTGCCTAGTTTCAATGAGTAAATGTTCAGGAAGTCCATTGCTGATCTTCAGGTCGCTGAAAAATTCAAGGTTGCTAAATTCACGAACATGGATATGAACAAAAGGAAGGTGTTAGTACAAAGCATAGCTACTGCTTAGATCCCGACTGGAGTACGAACCCAACTCTATGCTTTATGCTGCTGGAAGTTTTTCGCCTTGTGACATTATGACCTATGATATTGAAAAAAAAACCAACGCGCAGCACAGTATCTACATTTTTCGGCTATTCCGCAGACGCTGTTGAAGAAGAAATTGAGCAACTTTCTCGTCAGCTAACAAGACGTATGCCAGAGGAGGTGAAGCCAGAGTTCGACAAAGCCCAAAAGTTATGCAATATTTCCTTCCCGTGTTGCGAAAGCATATGCGATGTGGCTCTTTCCCCATTACTTACCGCAAAAATCTGGTGGACTTACTAGCAAAGCTAGTTCCCATTCCGACTAGCACGGCAAAGGTGGAGAGGGGATTTCCTATCTACTCTGTTATCAGAACGCAACGCAGAACTCGCACATCGGTAAAGCATCTGAGCAATTACTTAAGATTTGTCAACCTTCTATTAAACATATTGTTATCTAAAAACTTTATTTCAAGGATTGCTAAAAGTGGTCCATACAGGCTGTCACCGTGTGACTTGAAATATCCTAAAAGATGGTATAAAGAAACTGGTCACCTACCTGCTGACTTCCTGGTGCTACCAGAGGGCCAGGAAAAAACCCAAAAGCGCTTAAAAGAAGAAAAACGTTTCAAATCCATTTTCGACTCAGAACGCTTTTTGGCGCAATTCTACTTCTACTCCGATGATTTTTTTGAAGGAAGAAGAAGATCTTTCAGGCAGCGAATTTATTGTCTCTGACGTTAGTGATAGTGATATTGTTGATGATGATTGTGCAGGAATTGTAAGTTGTTCCTAACTTGTACATCCTTTGGGATACCTTATTGCTTTCGTTTTTTGTCGATGCGAAATAGAAGCACAGATCTTCATAAAGTTACAATATTTAAACTTTTCTCATGTGAGATACATTGACGCAACATATTGCTAACACATGACAAAGTTTGTTCAGATAAATTTGTAACGCGCCCTCCTTATTCTGCCCCAACGCAAGTATGACCTAAATAAGGTACAAATTAGAGCTCTTCATACCACGCTTTTTACCTTTTCTCTCTCCCCCTCCCCCCTAGGCTCACATACTCCCTTCACCCTAGAAGGTCGGAAACAGCCGAGAGCCCCGGTCCCCCTACCGCACCTATGCTTCTGTTCTTTTCCAGGTAAAGGTTGTGTCTCCTCATAGCCCTCAAAGTGAAGGTTATCAGAGTACGTAGCTCTATGTATCGCGGGTATGGACCCTCGATACATAGAGCCACGTACTCTGGTAGACCGACCCGGTCGACAATTGTATGGCACATAGCCGCCGAATACGACCTCTTCTCCCCTAAGGCCCCGGGCAAACTTCACGCGATTCGATCGTCGCGACTCAATCGCCAACATTTCCATTCATTTTCATTCCACATTCAAAAATTTCGGGCTGGAAAAATATCACAACCAAAATACAAGTGATCGGAATGGAATGATGTTGTAACAGTTGTCTCTTCGCGATTCAGTCGCGACGATCAAATAGCGTGAAGTCTGCCCGGGGCCTAAGAAGGAAATGGTCTGAATTCGAAGTGGCCAATCCAAACAAGCTGCATAACACTATAAGCAGCGTGAAACGCTGACTCGAAATCTGTCTTCCTTATTTGTAGAACACTTCTGTGGATAAGTTATAAGCCATTGACAGCCATCACTTTGCTAAGAAATCGTGCGTTTAATGGGAAAATTTCGCTGTACAGAGTCACGTTCGGCTCAATCTTAAACCAGAACATCCAGCTAGATTACTTCAAATGGCCCATATCGAAAGGTGTGCCAACCGGTAATAATAAGCTTAATTTCGCAACTTTTATGCAAGATTTTTTCGCAGTAAAACTATCTATAACTTCCCTTACAAAGAACTTCTGCAGATAAGGAAGAAAGATCTCGAGTCAGTGTTCTATGCTGTATCCAAAGGTATACAGCTTGCTTGGATTAGCCTCTTCAACTTCTGACCATTCCTTGTAGGTTCTGTCTTAATATACCACCCCCGAACATTATCGTTGCCTACCGTAGGCATAACATGAAAGATCTATTAAGCATAGTTAGTAAGATACTTGTGACTAACATGTCAAATAACCCCAACGACCAAGTTTTAACAAATTCTGAGAGTTCTCAATATTGAGCCACTCAAGTAAGATGGTCACTTATAAACATGGTTAACTTTACTTTGCAGGTGAATTGGCTATCTTTTTTGCTTTCTTATAAAGCGCTACTTCTTATTTGCTTGTATCAGCAATGCTGCAAATCACCGTTAGGAGTTTAGAACTAGAAGCCAGCCAACCTTTACTTGTGCCACTTCGCTTTCAGTGGTTTGTGCTTTCAGCAGCTGTTATACAGATCAGAGAAGAAGAATTAGCTGAAACTACTTTCGTGCAAACTACGCGCTTTGGGCTATCGGACTGTATGTAAATTTTATACTAATATTTTCTTTGGAGGTAAGTTTACGAGGTATTGCACAACCCCTGAAAAGCTGTGGCTGCCACGCCCTTTCAGGAACTGTGCCGCACCCCATTAATTTACCTTCAAAGCGTTTAAGATATATGCGCCTTTTACATCCTTGCCACAGATAAACCTTTCTCTTTAGACAATAGAAATCTCAATAAAAATTGTTTTTCCTAGGGAGGTTATAGTCGTTTTTCATATCTCAAGCAAATGCAACGTATTGGATTACGGTAGAGGCTAAGTAGTAGATTTTAGCCCGATTGGCCATCCTAGTCCGATACATCGAAAGCCAAAAATAGGACAAACGATTTGGCTTGCTTCTAATTCCATAGTATGTAGGTTATCGTATGATTTTTAACGTAAGTAGAGATGAAGTTGGACTTTGCTATAGCAGAAAGAAGTAGCCGAATCACCTTTGAAATAACAACAGTTAACTTGTTCAAAAATGACCTTTTTGAGGGTGGCCAATACAGTGCTCGACATAATAAAAACACTCTAGGAGTCGCTGTAAATTATTCTTTTTGATAAACTAGTTTGAACCTCTCTATGTAGTGCGCATGTATGCTTATCATAACTCCTCAAAACGGCTTCCAATCCCGTTGATTTTGAACGGAGAAAAATGGAAAAATTAGAAAGAGCCAGCTTTGAAAGCTGGACATTATTATAATGACACCTGTCTTTTAGACATTTTCATACTCAAGTTTTTTGCAGAGTTGCATCCTAAAATATGAAACTTTTGCAATACCTACGACCTGTCATCCTACTCAAAGAAAAATGATCATTCTTTTCAAGGCATCACCAGTCCCACCAAACTGTTCAACAAACAGCGGGCTTGAGGAGTTTTAAAGCTTTTCTTCATTGCAAATGACTGTCTGATGGATAAGAGGAATTGCCGTTTATATGCTCTGTGTAATCGCTGATATTGACGGACAAACTTCAGCCTCACCATAGGCTTGCCGCGCTTTTGCATCACAAAACTCAATTATCAAGTTAGAGAAAATACTGCAATGTAGCCACTACGTCGGTTGTACAATGACTTGTGTGCCCAATCAGAAAAAAATTTCGGGTTCGAACATCTTGGTTCAGCCGCAGTTGTCATTTTCTAAAAATTGAGTGGAGCACTCTGCACAATCTTTGAAAACTTAAATCACGAAATCGAACAGGGGACCGCTTAAAACAAATCTTTGCTAACCTCAGCTACCGCGTAAAATGTGACATGAAATGGAGAGAAAAATAGTGAGATTTATGATTTCGTACCTACTGCTATAATTTTGTATCTATTGCTCGCAGAGAATTTTCTTGAAAGTATTTCAGGTTTAAATCGTGACTGCATCACTAGAGAAAATCTAAAAGTTGTTGCGAAACTTCGATCACCATGTAGGCAATGTAACAAGTCGAGTCCATTACTTCACGAACCTTGATTTCCAGCTTTCAAATCTGGCTTTTTCGATTCCTTAGTGAGTTACATGCGAACCCAGTTTTGCTGAATATTGTGTGGGTACATACAAGCAGGGACGGTTACTACTTGCAACACATAAACATTAACAACACTTTCCATATTTTTTATGACTGACTGAAATTTTGTTGGATAAATTTTGTAGGACTGTGTGGGACTAGCCAGCTTGATGCCAATCACAATTTGGCAATCTTTGAAAAGTCGCAAACAAGCTTTTGCAGAAATTTCTGGTAAAAACATAAAAGCCTATGCATTTTCCGATGTTTGTGCATACTATCTCGGAATTTTTCAAATACCGCTGCGGTTAAAGAGGGAGCCTCATAAAGGAAGCAACGCGTCTGCCTGCATCTCTGTTATTGGCGTATTTGGTTGTCCGTGTTTATTCATGTTTGTTTATGTTCGTTTATTCCCAGATTAGTAAAAAAAAAGTTTTCAATCCGATCAAGTGGGCAGACGAACGCTTCAAAAAAACGAGAAAAAGTTTTTAATCAAGATCATTTGTTCCTTAATTTTGTGGAGTGAAAAGTGGGAGGGGAACAATAACAATCATGTTAGTCACGTATTAGTTTGCATGATAGTGAGAACTCTGTACAACGATGATCCCTTTGCACATTTTAATCTAAGGAAAACATACTTTTCCTAGCCTTTGGACGCCCTCGCCAAGAAATACAAAAGGATAATTTGGACAATTTTTACAACGGCTATTTTACTTGTTACCACCAAATTCAATCCCTCCTCTCAAGCCAAATAAAACCGCTCAGACAAAAAAATTTAAAAATTGATAGAATCTCTGATTTTGACAACAACTAATTTATTAGTGATCGTCGCAATCTATCACGCCCCTGCACCAAGTTTGGACAAGTTTCCACCAAAAAGCCCAGTACGCACTTTTTATATTTTGACGCCAAGCCAAAAGCGATGACATTGTGACCGGGATCAAAACAAATCTGAATGAATATGACACAAATCAGGCAAAAGCGACCTCAGCGCACCCTACGAATGCCACTTTGTCACTAGGGCGTACATATACTTGTTATGTTAGCAAAAATGTCCCTGAATAAAACTTAGCTATGCCTTGCACCATCACAATTGTTTCAAACTACGTAGATTTATATATGTCAGCTATATATGTCATGAAATCTTCAAAAGTGTGGCTAATATTCCCCTTGGAGGTAAGAAACAATGCTACAAGAAAGACCACTTGCACAAAAAAGCGTAGAGCCCAAGTCGACGTTCATGTTTGGGTCCGAGAGAATACTCAAATTAAAAAGGAGGGTAAGGAAATGCAAGTTTTGTCGCACAAAAGACATTGATTGGTGCCATTCATCCGAATATACGAGTTCGCAAAAGCGTGTCAAGCGTACTGACCTTTTAGTTTAGCGCGATCCCTGTGCCTGGGAAAAGAGGAAAATAGTACACCGACTAGAGGAGGCACATTAGAGACGTCATGGGTTGGCGAACCCAGTGGGGCATTTGTGAATACCGATCTTACCCAGTGGATTCGCAAACCCACGGAACCCACTGGGTTCGTGAACACAATGGGTTCCAGAACCCACTGGGTTCGTTGGTGAATACGGCCCATTGTCTGGCACAGGAAGATGTGAACGGCGTAGATCATAAGTAGGAAAAACCTAATCGCTGCACTTTCTTCTACGGCCGCTAGAAGGCAGCACTCACTTTAAGAGGTTGTTGGATACAATTGCTAGGTGTACCACCCCTTCTGAGTGTGTTCCATCAACCGCCCGTGAACGCTTTTGCTCTCATAAAAGCGTCATTACCCATCTCAGTGCGCTTCAATGCACTCGTTTATCCCAGTTTCCTCTGTACTCTTTTCCAAACAATGCTTACTCCTCAAAACACTCTAAAGACTGCATGCATTAACATCCCCTCTGGGGAGGGGATCGCAGCTTAAAAGAAAAGCTTCATATCCTGAAATTCCAGATATCTAGATTTCACGTTTTCTACCTATCCGTAAGTATTCCTACTATCCTTCACCATGAACATATTGAACAGAGGCAAAAAACTGTACAAGCAGTATTTTTCAGCTTTTTATATGATCCTCTGGTGATCCCCTGGGATGATCGTTCATTCTTTAAACATTTCTCTTTCTTCGAAGTTAATGAAAACATTCCAAAGTTGCACTGATTACCTAACCCAACAGTGCTAAGCATATTGCTGATGAGAACAAATGAGTTTCTGAAATATCGAAAATTCCGATAAACCCCAACTTTCGACCTGTGGTTCATCGAAAATTTCATGACTTTAACAAGGGAACGATACTTACAAGGGAAGTCACTTAACTTAGGTCGGGCTTTTGAAATGTGACATATATGGTTGGAATCAGCTTGAGACGCTGATTTCAAATCTGCTTTCCTTAGCTGCGAAGCGTTCCTCTGAAGCGAGTTATGAGCTTTTTCCTGAGCAAATTTTGCGTCTTGACCGACTTAGGCATGCTACGGTATCATCATCTAGGTATTGGTTCAAATGCATATTATACCCTATCAAAGCCAAATGACTCAATTTGATGTTATTTTGATTTTCCACCACTTTTTGGGCAGATTTTCATCTAACGACCTTCTTTCCATATTCAGTTGTATGTCAATGACACATACTAAAAAAGCTCATAACTCGCTTCAGAGGAACAATTCGCAGCTAAAAATGGCATATTTGAAATCAGCGTTCCGAGGTGAATCCAAACATGTGTGTCTCATTTCAAAAGCCCGACCTAAGTTAAGTGACTTCCCTTGTTAGTGTCCGTGGCCTTTTGAGATGAAATGAAGTAAACCAATGCACTCGCCTTTAAACGCGTTTCCAAATCTGGTTTCCGTTTTTGCTGAGCGTTTCTCTGAAAGAAGTTATGAAGGATATTCGCGCCAAATTTGGCCGCGCGAGGCACATACGATAGGAGCACTAACATGGTAACATGTTAACATGCATTCAATTTCCGTTCATTTTCATTTTTATAGGCACCTACTGGAATAAATATAGGAAACACTCGTATAAAAATGAATCCTCGTAAAATTTTCAACAAGTAAGTACATGCATTTACCTCGAGGAAATCTAATTCTCAAAAAGAAGCTTAATAGCATTCAAAAAGAAGCTTAATTGAGGCAATGCAAAACTGAAAAATACAAAAGAATCTGAACCTACATCTGCATTAGCTTGTGAGGCTAGCGCACTAGCCACTGCAGCACAACTATCGGTGGTATTGGTGTTCCTATCATATCTCTGGAGGCCAAATTTGGCGCGAAAATCCTTCATAACTTCTTTCAGAGAAACGCTCAGCAGAAACGGAAACCAGATTTGGAATCAGCGTTCAAAGGCGAGTGTGCTGGGGTACATTTCATCTCAAGGCCACGGACCATAGGGCGGTAAGGGGAGCGGGGCTCTCCCCAGGTGACGGGGGTCTCGGCTGTTTCCGACCTTCCAGGGTGAAGGGAGTATGTGAGCCTAGGGGTGAGGTGGAGAGAGAAAAGGTAAAAAGCGTGGTATGAAGAGCTCTAATTTGTACCTTATTTAGGCCATACTTGCGTTGGGGCAGAATAAGGAGGGCGCGTTACAAATTTATCTGAACAAACTTTGTCATGTGTTAGCAATATGTTGCGTCAATGTATCTCACATGAGAAAAGTTTAAATATTGTAACTTTATGAAGATCTGTGCTCCTATTTCGCATCGACAAAAAACGAAAGCAATAAGGTATCCCAAAGGATGTACAAGTTAGGAACAACTTACAATTCCTGCACAATCATCATCAACAATATCACTATCACTAACGTCAGAGACAATAAATTCGCTGCCTGAAAGATCTTCTTCTTCCTTCAAAAAAATCATCGGAGTAGAAGTAGAATTGCGCCAAAAAGCGTTCTGAGTCGAAAATGGATTTGAAACGTTTTTCTTCTTTTGAGCGCTTTTGGGTTTTTTCCTGGCCCTCTGGTAGCACCAGGAAGTCAGCAGGTAGGTGACCAGTTTCTTTATACCATCTTTTAGGATATTTCAAGTCACACGGTGACAGCCTGTATGGACCACTTTTAGCAATCCTTGAAATAAAGTTTTTAGATAACAATATGTTTAATAGAAGGTTGACAAATCTTAAGTAATTGCTCAGATGCTTTACCGATGTGCGAGTTCTGCGTTGCGTTCTGATAACAGAGTAGATAGGAAATCCCCTCTCCACCTTTGCCGTGCTAGTCGGAATGGGAACTAGCTTTGCTAGTAAGTCCACCAGATTTTTGCGGTAAGTAATGGGGAAAGAGCCACATCGCATATGCTTTCGCAACACGGGAAGGAAATATTGCATAACTTTTGGGCTTTGTCGAACTCTGGCTTCACCTCCTCTGGCATACGTCTTGTTAGCTGACGAGAAAGTTGCTCAATTTCTTCTTCAACAGCGTCTGCGGAATAGCCGAAAAATGTAGATACTGTGCTGCGCGTTGGTTTTTTTTTCAATATCATAGGTCATAATGTCACAAGGCGAAAAACTTCCAGCAGCATAAAGCATAGAGTTGGGTTCGTACTCCAGTCGGGATCTAAGCAGTAGCTATGCTTTGTACTAACACCTTCCTTTTGTTCATATCCATGTTCGTGAATTTAGCAACCTTGAATTTTTCAGCGACCTGAAGATCAGCAATGGACTTCCTGAACATTTACTCATTGAAACTAGGCAATCTGCTTGGATTCCTTACGTACGAAATAGAGAGTTTCGCTCAATTGTCAACTCTGCATCAATGTCGACAACATTTTCGTCGGCGTAAGATTCTCTTTCTGCCTCGCTGTTGAACTGGAATACATGCGAGTCATCTGCGATTTTGTAAAGTATTCTGCCTGCCGTTTCTTCTTTAAACTGCCAACCTTTCCAAAACATTGAAGGATATTTTAGTAACATATTGTTCTTCTGAATGCCTTGAAATTTTTGATTTGTTAAAATCAACCATTCTCTAGAATTAGGTGAGTCTAGGGCGTTTTCACGAAAGTGACCTTTTTCAGCACTAGGTTTACAAAGCATGAATTCCAGAAATGGGCGGGATTTTGTGTGAAGGTGTGGAAATTCACCAATTTGCCATAGTTTTTTGAGTGCGTCGTCGAGGTCAGTCCGGGCTTATCAGATTGTTGGTGATTCGTACTTAGAAAAGCAAAAAATCACAGGAATTACTGGCTTAATGGAGGGCACACCTATGCATTTCTTGACAATGTTCCTATCTCTCCTAGCACTTGTAAATGGAATACCATGTATCTGTAGAACTTCAAGGATTTGATGACGTGCAAGAACGCTGCTGCTTTCAAGCGTTCTTTACTGGCAGATCCGCAGACTTGGATATTTTTTCCAAGGCAAGCCACACATGCTCGTACATTTTCAAGAAGCTGTGGATACCGTCTAAAATACTGAATGTTTTTATGGAAAAGCAAAAAAGTTTTTGTTTTAACTTTCTTCTGACGAAGTCCATCTTATCGCAATTATCCGTTTCAAGTTGATGAAGCGTTCATCTTCTAAAGTTTTGTTCATTTCTAGTGAGACACGTTTCCGTGATGGAGCTGCAAATTAGAACGCAATTTGTTGATATGCTGTCGCAAACTTCCTCCATTGCAAAAATGCCTCGCTGGCTTGAGCTAGAGCATCAGCTAAAGCGAGTTCAATTTTGTGTGCCATGCAGTGTACCCATATCACAGGGTCAGACAAAAGCGCATTGATCTCCTCCTGCTTAGCAACTTTTGATGCCAAGATATTTCTTCGAGAGTGCGAGATGTTTTTATTGAGTATGCCTCGAAGCCCTCCTTGTGCACGCATTACCGACGCTCCATCCGTCGCTACCGCAACAAGATTCCAAACAAACTCGTTGAGCAACCCTGTTTTTCGAGAGTATGCATAAATCGACTCGAAAATGTATTTACCCGTCTCAGGTTCCAACAGCTGGAGCGCTTCAAGGAAGTGGGTTGTGTGATGCAACGTAGTTCGATCCGGAAAGCGCACAAAGAGTGAAAAGATTTGCTTGCTATCAGGATCCGTGGATGCATCTACTAAGAGTGAAAATGGAGATTGGTTTTTTCTCAGGGAGTCGATCAAAGTGTCTTTCATCTCTTTGCTTATACAACCAGTCAATAGATGCGTTCGCTCACCTTCCCGTTAATGCTGATAACGACGTCATCCACAGCACCTTTTTACTATTATCTTGCTCCACCTCGCTCTTACAATGTGTTGGCTTTTATGGGTCACCGGAGCAAGTGCTTTTTAGAGCCGGGAAGCAAAGAAGCCCTAACATGCTGTAAACCAACACATAAAACCATTCGAAAGCTGAGTTCATGGAATTCGAAGCAGATCGTCAGCTTTATTCTAGATCTTCTGTGCCGCAAGATATGAGGGATTTTATGTACCCTATTTTCAGGTGTATAAGCCGCACCCTTTTTGCTCTAAACGCGAGCAGATTCAGGCGTGCCGCCGCGCATATGTCTCGCGAAGCGGTCGCCTTATCGCATACTGCTCTCACTTAACGCGCTCCATGATGACAGTCAGTCTTTTGGCGTGTTCGCCTTTAGAGCGAAAAGGGTGCGGCTTATACACCTGGGCCGGTAGTAATCTACCCTACCTGGTGGCATCAAAGATGCCGGCAAGTTGGCACACATCGCGGAAAGATGCCAACTCCGCCGGCAGCTCGCGGAGTGATTGTAGGTTTTAATAATCTTATGTAATCTTAGCACGCAATCATTTCGCTTCCACCACGTTAACCATTCGACCATTCGGTCAGCCATTTCCGTTTGCACCGCCAATAGGAGGAACGCGCTGGTAAATGGCTGCCTGTAAGAGAGATCGATAGATTGCGTGAGAGACTTTGACCTGAAAGAACAGCTGATTGATATGAGCGAGAGAGGGGCGAAATCGGTGCAAACGAGATTTGTAAGGGATTGCCAAAAAAATGATGTTTTTAATGATTCTAAGGCATTACTGGATTTATCCTCTGTAAGAAAATCGTCGTTCTAAAAAAGAAAACTCATATAATGAGAAAAATGATAGTTTTTTGATGAAAAGTAGAATTTTTGATTTTTTCGCCTGACGTAAATTGTGTGATATCGCCGCAATTCGCAAACTCGCAGATACTGTCGGCAAAGGTGCCACCACCTCGACGTGGTAGGGGCACGTCGAGATGCAGGCAGCTCCTTCTCTCAAAAGAGCACGCTATTTCCCGCGCTCTCTGACCTGCCGGCAGCTGCCATCTCGCGTATTACGACGAGCTGCCGGCGGGTTGCCGGCAGCTCCTTCTGCGCTTCCAGATATTTTCCCACAGGAGGATTTCTAGAACCGCAGATTTCTATGGAGTTTTCTACAGAGTCTAGGTGGCATCTTTATCGAGAAAATTTTTTGGAAATAGGCCTGGGACCGCCCAAATTTGGGGTTTCACTTTCTGGCCACCTCAAGGAAAAGGTGCCAGCGACCTGCCGACGAGACCTGCCGCCAGGTCGGGGGGATTACTACCGAAAATAGGGTACTTCAAAAATCAACTGATTTTTTGTCCTCACTTTCTGCTCTCCAAATGAATGCTACGAGGATAAATAAATAATATGAATAAACATAAATACCGTTTCTTTAGTAAAAAGTACCGTTTCTTTAGTCTTCTTGTTTGAGGTACTTAGCCTGCAAAACCTTTTAATAACGATTTTTATCATGTTATCAGAGTACAATACCAATCTCAGCCCAGGTGAAGGGGGTAAACCGGAGTTTGGCCTCAAACTGAAGGGGGTAAGATCCATCACTCCCTCTATCGCAACTATGAACAGAAGCCGTCTGGGGCGAAGCCCCGGATGTTATTATCTTGACTGTATCGGAACGAATGTTAATGAAGCAAATACAGGAAATAATATCTTTAAGTTATCTCAGCGAAACCGAAAATTTGCGTCTTCATGGCCTTTTTTTGAAAAGAAGTTTTCTATAAAGTTTTCGCTAGAATTCAGTACAACATTTCTCATTAACCTCTTATTTGACCAAAATCGAGTTTCAGAACTTGAAAGCTGTTGGAGTTGAATAAAAACGAGGAACTGCGCTTAAATCTTGAGCAGAAAGTCGCGCACGAAAATGCTGGTCTATCTGGTTAATGAGCGACAAACGTGGGACGTTGTCAGTTCTCCTCGTCGTGTCATGACGATCAGAATGATATATAATTTGCAGGGTTTCGTTGAGACCCCGCGGAGATCTACGACCAGAGCCAATCCCGTCAGCTCTGGTCTGTCTCCGCTCATCGTCTGCGTCTCCACAGCTGCGCGCTACCTCGCTACCCCCGCGGGGCGCGGGGCATTTGGCTCCGGTACCCTTTTCTTTGCTGTTTCGAACCAAATTATAGCAAGCTATATATCATTTTAATCTCTTGATCTCTGTTTTTACGATGACAACGTCCCAAACTACATTTTTTGATTTAGTCGAGAAATCCGGCAAAAATCTTGTTTTCAAAAATTTCTTGTTTTTTCCTAGTTTAACTCTTTACACGCAGTTTTTTCGTGCATTCTGTAGATCTTGCTCTTGTTCTTAGTGCAGACAACCACCCAGCCCTTATCTCTTCGATTGTGGTGAAATTTTTCGCGAAAAGTTGTAGAAAGTGCGTTTTTGTTGCCTTGTTCTGTTTCAGTGCTTTCGCAGCGATTTTCTTCCAGCTTGGGTGATTGTTGCTCGGAACAATAAGCGCAACAATCCAGACAACGTCCCAGGAAACAGGAACGTCAATGCGAGGTAAAAATTTGAAGGACGAATGAATAATTAAATTTGGCTTTCACCATCTTTTCGACTTAATAAAGAAGAAACTCTGCGTTTTTATAAATAAAACCTTTCTTGTTTATCTTCTTCTCGATTACCATTCCTTCCGAAACATGTTCTTCTAAAAAAATTAGCTTTTCTCGTTTTCCCTCGTGTTGCGAGTTGCTGGTCCCGGAGCGAAAACTTGCACTTTGAAAAGCCACCAAATAAAGGATTTCAAACCTCATTGCAGCGTTTTTATCCGGTTTTCAGCAGTTTCTTTTGCTTTTTATATCTGTTTTGCGTCATGTTCTTTTCTTTGAACAACCTTCACTTTTTATGAGGTCAGATGTTCAAACAACCTTCACTTTTGACGCCCTGTCTCTAGACTATCAACAGTATGCTCGACCCTGGTTATTACACCTCGAATCCATCCCTCGGTTGCTATTTCGTAAAACTTGTGCTTGTTACTTTATTGGCACGAATGACTAGTAAGTATTCTAGTAGTGTTCTGTCTTTTTGAAAAAACTAATTCTGAGCGGGGATTAAGTGTCTAGAGTTAGTTGTCTAGAGCTTTGTTTAGGGTCTAAAATTTAGGTTTAAAGCATAGTTAGGGTAATTTATGGAAAGCGTGTGCAGATCTCGCTGGGTTCTAAGGAACAAGTCGACGACCAACTGGAATGACCCCGGAGTCTCCTCAAATATTCCTGGAAACCAAAACCGACCAAATTTCTGACGAGGTGAAGTTTAACAAGACAAAGTGGTTTCATAAATTGGAGCCAACAATTTGATAGTATAGTAAGCTTCCGAATTTGTTTTTGTATGCACAATTCACTGCTCTTTTACAACGCATCTTTATATACAGTTACCTCTGATCAGTCCTTGCTTCTTATTACTGTTCGCGATGCCATGAGGATCAGTTGTTTTTATTTAAGCCTTTCCATCGTTCTCTTCCGTGCTGGTAGCTACTGAACCCGCAGTAGAAATAGTCGCCGTAACCTATCCACAGCCCTAGCCATTCCCTACGCCCTTCGCAGAAGAAGAACGGTGTTGCCGCGATTTTCTGTAAAGTTTTCATGAATCTAGTTCACAAAAGACACAAAATTTGCAGCACTATAGTTGGGGGTAAGCTTAGGAGTTGTTGTCCTAATGAGATTAGCAAACTTGATGCTGCCCTGCTCAAGGTTCTACGAAACCAAACTACAATTTTGAAAAATAGCTCTCTCCTATCACCAACTGCACTGAGTAGGATTTTTTAGGTTGTAAAGAAAGATTTCGTTCGTTTTGAAAAATATTTGAAATTTCAAGCTGCGGTGACTTTTAGAAAAACTGTCTTTTTCGAGAGTTGTAAAATTGTAAATTGTTGTGAAGGCAGCGTTGTCGATAAGACGTACATATTTGACTGGCTCCACGGCTCTTCATTTCAGGCCATTGGTATTCGCGGGGCAAAAAAAGGTTGCCTTGGAAATGTTGCTCATGCAGGATTTTCGATAAATGCTGGGCAAATATTAGGTTGGTGCAAAAATAATGAGCGTTTTTATTTTCTTGCTTTAACAAAGCAAGCAGACTCAACCCAACAAAGGGTAAGGGGTATTGTTCGATAGAGCAAAGCAAGCTCTACAACATGGCACTCATGCCTTTGCGCCATGCTCGATCCGCGGAGAGTACGAACTCAAAATCTAAAGATTTCCAAATGCCCAAAAAATCGAAAAAAATCAGATCTTCGTCCAAATAATTTCTACGGACCTCCCACTCGCTCACATCAATACTATCGATACCTGATATCCATATGTGCGATTGCCGTATTTCCTTGACTAGAAACTGAGAAAACGAAAATTTCCCTGATTTTCTCAAAGCAATGCTGAGCCGTTTTTGCATATGTAGTTCTATACTACAAGCCTAGGTAAACATAACTGTATATTTTCAGCCCATTCCAAGCGGTAGTTTTCGAAAAATAACGAATTCGGATTTTTTCGTTTCAGTTTTAGTGCTAAAATCGACATTTCTCGAAAAGTACCGCTCGAAATAGGCTGAAAAACTACAGTTGTGCTTACCTAGGCTTGTACTATAGAACTACATATGTAAAAACGGCTCAGCATTGCTTTGAGAAAATCAGGGAAATTTTCGTTTTCTCAGTTTCTAGTCAAGCAAAAAATACGGCAATCGCACATATGGATATCAGGTATCGATAGCATTGATGTGAGCGAGTGGGAGGTCCGTAGAAATTATTTGGACGAAGATCTGATTTTTTCCGATTTTTTGGGCATTTGGAAATTTTTAGATTTTGAGTTCGAACTTTCCGTGGATCGAGCATGGCGCAAAGGCATGAGTGCCATGTTGTAGAGCTTGCTTTGCTCTATCGAACAATACCCCTTACCCTTTGTTGGGTTGAGTCTGCTTGCTTTGTTAAAGCAAGAAAATAAAAACGCTCATTATTTTTGCACCAACCTAATATAATGCTACTTTGGTCCGAATCGCATAAAAATTCGGTTGTTTGAATTAAACATCCGAATATATTCGCACTCGAAATTCAAATCTTGGAGTTTTTCACTTTTGAATAATATTCGAAAACTCGAAAATTAAAAAACCGGGCTTTGAAGGAAATTTTTTGAGTGTTTAATTCCAATTCGTATTCGAACCCGAGTTCGGTGCAGGCAATTGCTGGGTTGTCGAGCTCCAGCAGTCTCGATGACAAATGTCTGATCAACATCGAGCTGCGAGCTAGGAATTGGTACGGGGGGGGGATGCTGATTGTAAATAAAAGTGGGGACATGGAATTGGAATGTGGAAATGAGGCAGGAAATGTTGCTCAAAGTAGAACAAAGCGATGAGTTCCATCAAAATATGTTAACATCGACCTGTACCAGCAAGTTTTTTAAGATTGTTCTAGATATTCAAATAGATCATATTCAAATATCTTCATATTCAAATTATTTTCCGAATGTCTAGCCATTCGTACAAACCATTCGAACATTTATTTGGTATGCGATTCTCAGTGTTCGATTATAGTCGATATTCGTTTTTTCGATTTTTCAAATTCGAGTTCATTCGATATTCATTATTCGATAGAAAAAATTCCGTGTTGTCCTAAACATATTGGAAAGCTTATATGCGATAGGTTATAGAGGATTAATCTTGCTGTTAGAAAACACAGTCGTCCTTACAGCGCCATCTGCAATTTTTTCACAAAAATTCAAAAATTCGACCATGTTTTTCACACCTTTTCTTCCAAGTAAATAATTGAAGTTCCGCCTTTGCACAAAGTTAGCAAAATTTTTGATTACTGCAAATGTTTTTTTAAGTGATGTCTTGTACATCTTTTGGGCCCATCACTTAGGCCTGGCGATCCTACAACTGACGTCAGCTGCAAAAGGAGCTACGGTGAGAGGTAATTGCCAGCCTTTTGTGCGTTTGCTGGTAAACTCGAGCGCAAGTGCGGCTTCAAAATGGCCAACTTTTTACAGCAAATGGAAGGCTCGACGTTGTTGCTCACTGCAAAACCTGGCATCATAAATGAAAAATCGTAAAATTCTTATCGTCGCATTGCTAAACTTTCTTTTTTGGTAGTTCAAACGAGGTCTGACATAGATAGAAACTTCTGAAAAGTTGGGCTTTCTTTTACAAATGCATACAAATATTATGCTTGCAAAAGTGTCCATTTTTCTAGGCCTATTTTCCAAACATTTTTTTCCTTCAAAATTTCTTTTTTAGATATAAATCCGCATATTATTAGAAAGCTTCTTTCATGTACGTTCTAACGGTAATAAAATTAAAGCTTTTATCTCATCCGTGAAAATTCTCGCCCATCTGCATTCAAAATAAAAATTTCGTTGCTTTAACTTCCTTATCCACAAATCAGTCGCAAATGAACGAATTCTTTAGAGAACATAACTACGTATGGAATGAATATTATCTACCTAATGCATGTTTAAATAATTTCCCGAATATATCTAGCCTGAGAAATCGATGCCTCAAAATGAATGTTCGCTGCATGGCACTCTATGGGTTGAAAATTCTTCCTTATTAAGGCAATCGCCGAGCTTCGCTCATTTCGTATGCTTGAGATCAGGACATCTTGCCTACGTTTTGCAGTAAAACTTAGCTATTCAGTGCATGAAGAATTTCAAATTTTTGTAGTTTGGGCCTTCTGACCTACCATAAGGCTCAAAAAAGTGAACAATTTTGGAGATCTATCTTTTCTTTTCACAGGTCCCCTTCGCTAAAGTTTTTTCTAAAAAATGTATACCACTGGCTTGCATCTACGAAATGAGCTGGTTAGCAGCCGTAGGAACAAAACTTGGAAGGGGTTGTAACCTCTCAAAGACGAGGTTCTCAAAAGAAGAACTCTCGGTTTTTTGACGCAAGGTTTTCTTCCCGTGTGCGATATCAGTATATGCAGTTGCGATCAGGTCACAAAAAGTTTACTGCTTTTGATGGTCTTGATTGTATCCCAAACATGAAAATTGGAGAAAGTCACAGCCTTTCAAATTAAAACTTTGCAAAACGGACATTGTTTTTGCAAAAACCCCCAAAGTCCTATCAAGTGCGAAAAAAAATGAATTAGAAAATGAAATTTCCAAAACTGCTTGGAAACTTTCTCAAACTGAGAGTGTGGTTTTCTTTCGGCTAAAAAGTGACCACTGTCAGCTTGTAACGTTATGGAACTTATATCGCTATTCAAAGTGTTACCTTTGAGTTTCTTGCTATTGTTAGGTTGTCCTACAGTTACTGTTTCTCGCTGAAACATACCATTCTCTCATTTGAAGATCTCCATCTTATTATTTGCTAGCGTAAAGCAGTACTACAACGTTTCATTAATGCGCTCAAAGTTTGAGCGATCCATGCGAGCCACGAAACACAAAGCCAAATTCTTAAGAATTTTTGAAAACGAAAAAAAGCATACGAAAAAACCATACCTCGTGGCTCAAAGTTAACAGAACAAATTTTCATACTTTCGCCAAAGCGGTGTTAGCTACTTATCCGTTATTCGGATCTATTTTTCCATAAGAGCTTCTTATTTAGATTTCTGTAAGAGCTTCTTATAAGGTCCCAAGCGCGCAAGAAAGAAATGTCAGAAAAAATTTACGTGTCGTGCCAGATTCGATAGGTTTTACCAAAAGTTTATGTTGTCGTTCTCCAATTAAGTGAACATTATAGGCAGTGTCCAAGCTAAAATTAGCACCCTCCGATTAGTGGCGATCCTGAATGTAGGCCCCAAGAGAGAGAGAGAGAGAGAGAGAGAGAGAGATTTGCATTGGTTCTGGCCTCTAATGTTGTCTCCGAATGGAGATAATGGGCCTGGAACAGCCAAAGTGCTATCAAGCCCCGCCCAGGTCCTATCAATCTTCCCCACCCAGGTACTGAAAGCCTCCAGATAGGGTTCCCAAAAATCTTTTTGTTGGGGATGGGGAGGCACGTTTTGTACATAAGAACTGTAATTTGGGACACGGAAAGGCCCCAGAATGACAGAAACATGGAGCGATATTTTGAATGGACGCTGCCTTCAACATTGTAGAAGTGTCACTGTTTTTAATGAGCACACTAGTTTCGTTCAAAACCGAGAAAAGCACAAAAAGACAATGTTGCCTTTTGCTTTTTTGTTTCTCAACTTATAGCCTCGAAAAAATGCAGCCATCACATATCACATTCAATGTAAAGAGCACAACGTCATCTATTTGAAAAATGTGATTAAAGTAGACTTTGTTATTGTTTCAATTTGGAATACATTAGGTCAAACATAAGTCCTGTTACACTATGTCTTACGACGATAAGTTATGAAAGTCGTTATAATATTGATAGGGCTCCGGAGTGCCATTCGATAGAACAAAGCAAGCCCTACAAGATGACATGCAAAAATTCGCACCAGCTTCGACCCACCGTAATTTTGCATTTAGAATCTGAGTCGTCCACGAAGCTCATAAAATCGGAGAACATTCATATCTCCGTCCAAAAAAATTCTATGAACCTCCAACTTGTTCACACAGATTGCACACCACATCAGACACTCATGTGTACCGTTCCTGGTCCTCATATAGAAATCAAGAAAATTTTCGTTTTGATTTTTGCACTTCCTAGATGAGAAAAAAATGCAGCAACGGTACATATGAGTGTCTGATATGGTGTGAAATCTGTATGAGCAAGTTGGAAATCCGTAGGATTTTTTGGACAAAGATATGAATTTCCTGCACTTTTTGGGCCTTCTGTACGACTCTCCGGATACAAAACGATGGGTCGAAGTTGGTGCGAGCTTTCGCATAACATCTTGTAGAGCTTGCTTTGCTCTAACGAATGGTTCCTGGAGCTCCATTAAAGTTATGAAGTGTACGACTAATCGTCGTGAGAAGTTGAAGTGTAACAAGGCTTATGTAACAACCTAATAAACTTCACGTAGAGTAACGAAAGTTTTCAGTTCTCCCTATTAGTTATTTGATAACTAGTAAAGTCGAGCAGATAAACCTCCAGACTTCCGATTTCTAGCTGGGAAAAAACAGTGTAACGTTACATCATAATGTTATTATACCCACATCGCAAAATTTTTGCCCTTCGTAATTCTTTTTGAACAGCGGTGGTAAGTCCTCGACTCCCATGTGATAGGGGCTGAAACATGAAGATGCATGAACGTTTTGGGGAGGGAAACCGTAGCTATCTAAATTACGTCGGTATACGGTATAATGTGATTTTCAAGTCAGTCCTTTGATGATGTACAAGTTTAGAGAATCCACAATACAACGAATCGGTGTGCATCTGAAAAAAATCTTCAAAGTGTTATAGGAAAAAACGTTCAAAATGACATCTAGTATTACCAATGCATCGTCCACTTAATTTGAGGCAGGGCTCAGCACAGCTGGCGCCGGGTCACGCTGGATATCGTTTTTAGGGCGGGAAGCAGAGGGGATATCGGGATTTTTTCGGGATCCGCGGCGGAGAAGTGCCGCAAGAATGCCACCGGCATGCCACCGGCAGGCTGTCCATCAACAAACAAAGGCCTCGTTTTCAACCAAAATGCAATCGTATGACACCAAATTTGGTGTATGCATGCGCGTTGGTTAACCGGAACTATAGCGCAAGAACTTGTGAAAACTTATGTGAATGATAGCTGTGCCGAACTTTTTTCTGAATTAGCTGGCACCGTGCCAGCTGGGTGCCAGCTCAGCTGGCACAGACACTTTGCTCACATAAGTTTTCATACTTTTTTGCATAAAATGTATCTACACTGTAAAAGATTACATACGGAGAAGAAACAGTTTCACAATGTTCTCTTTTCAGCGTTTTATAGCAATTTGAAAACCACTCGGTCTGCTCCGCAGTCGAAAAATCGGCTTTTTCCGCTTCTCAAGATGTAATTCGACCACTTAAAAAGCTCAGAAAGCTGTGAAAAGTTCTTTCATGAAATCAGAAATGCATGTACTACTACTTTTTTTTAAATAATATAAAAATGATGACGGGTCTTCAAAACAGGTCAAAATGGACTTCGTACGAAATTTTCAATATCAAACGGGACTTCGTTTTGAAATTTCCCTGGTACCAACTCGTGCCGAGCCCTGATTTGAGGGTGGTGAGAATATGGAACAAAAAGTGAATTCGCTTACAATAAGCAACTGCCGGAGTCTTAATATGAGCTCAAGGAAAGCCTGCGAATTGCGCACCTGTTCGTTTTGCCCATCGAAGTGGATGGTCTGAGAGTGATGCCCACAGAGGAACGGTCAGAAGGCATGATTAGCTTACTCAATTGATTTTATCGCGAAGGGATTGCCGCAAGTCAACCAGTACCAGTACAGGAGCCAACACTCCTGGTTGTTTCTCCTGACAATTCCAGCCTTAACACAACACATACGACAAGACCGATTTTTCGATTACTGCCGTTCCGGACCAGAGCCTTTTTCGCTCCGTCAAACTTACCACCCACCCAACGGTTGTACTGTCCGAAATGGCAGTCTTTTTGGAAAAAAATTCAAAATATGACTTCGAGAATGAATTTCCCCAGAGGAGTTGTCGAAGACGCTGATCAACAAAATTTGATTCAATTTGGTTTTTGGCCTTATACTTAAGGTTATGATAATCGTTCTGTACAAACTTAACATCATGGGACGTTTTGGGAAATTGTGTTTTGGGTTTATTTCACGTGCTGATCACAATTATACAGCTCACTTTGTTTGCTATTGTCCCAAAGTAGGGCTAAGCTAGCAGTACGGTAGAATTTCCGTGAAAATCAAGAAACTGGTGCAAGAAGACGATATTAGAACTTGAGACTATCATCTTCGTAATCAGCATGCTGCAAAACCTATATATGTAAAATTTGAGCTTTCTGGGAACACATCAAAAAATTGATAAAATCCATAAAATCATAGTTCTTTGACGGGCTAACATCAGTCTCTTGACCTTCAAGTATGTTTCATGCTTTTGATTCAAATTTTTAAAAACAGCATGATTCTACGAAGAATTTGAGCTGAAGTCTGTCCATATCTCTATCTAGGTATACCTACGTAACATTAAATTACAGATTTCAAGTATGGACTGCTGCGGCTGGAGCTTCGCCTATGTGTCCCCATTTATTTGGCAGAATCCCGCAGAATTCCATCGTTGACTGCAATGCTAGAGCTTGAGGAATCTTACGAACCACCGGGGTCGTATTGCCGTGAATGTGTTAAGGCCCGGTTTGCTTATTACTTCCGGACCACTAACGTTGATAGGCGTAACGACCCCAGCAGCAATACCTTTTGGAGTTTACACTCAATACATCTAAAGAGTTGCCTAAATCCCGTTGTAAAAGATGTAATTCTAAGCGTGAAATTTGCCCCGAAAGATGGCTACTCCTAGGGGTTGCCTTTCGACGTGGGTGCTTCTTGCATTAGTAAACCAGAAACTTGGCTCCAGAATATAAAATCTATTTTTTTAAAGAGAAGGGCAGATGCTTGTCTTTTTTGGTGCTATTAACTAATTCGAAATCCTAGCTCATTAACCTTAGACCACCTACGTTGATGGCGTTGCAATCCCAACAGTTCACCTCCTGAAGCAAATTTTCGGTCCTGAATAGACCGTTTACAGCGAACCTTCTGCATTCACTCAGTTAAGGGACCAGCTTTGTGCAGCGCCAAAATCGCACCACCTTCCGAATTTAGTGGACGCTGCTGAGTAGTGCACTTTCAAATAAATCTTAAGGTTAGCAAACTCTTGCATGAATCACATAACATTTGGTTATAATACGGAAGGCTCACCAGCTTTGAAACGCTCTTTATGTTAAAGCAAGCTCTGTGGAAAGCGTCCTCAATTGTCTTCCAGCGATTTTTGACAGCGAACCATTTACCGTCACAATAAACATCGGCCAAACATCGAATGACGGTATGAGCTCCTAAGATCTAAATTTATCAATCATCACCTATTACAACTAGAAAAATGTGACCTACGATGAATAAACGATATGACAACATTCTGATTGTGCTCACATATTCCTCAAGCACTTTTATACTGTTGAACTTCCCCAACATGCGGTTGTTAAATATAACAAAAAAGTGTTCACAGCCTTTATCGTCATTCGATATGACCGTAATCGGTGGAACACGTCATCCATGAGAATGATAGCACGAGACCTGCCACACGAGTATCGATGACATGCGGCTTGCTACAAACGCAATTCGTTAGCGCATTGCTGGACTCACAGCATTGATTTTCATGTTATGCCTATATTTCATTCTTGAAACGTGCATATGAGGAATTGATGGTTTTGTTCAAAGTTAACTGTATTCGCTTTCTTCCACAATGTTTTTTGAAAAGAAAATTCTATTTTTTTATTATCATAATGTATTCTTCATAATTGAGTGCTCGTTTTCGGCAAATTTCATCCAAAACAATCAGTACGATACTTCACACTAACGTATACGATGAATAAATAGATGAAAGTAATGTAATGATCTTCTAATAACTTCAAAAATAGAATGTACGACCTTACGTACACCCAATATGTGTACTGTTGATCTAATCGGTCGTAAAAAAAAATTTATTTTTGAATCGTCGAACGGTCAGGGATTTCGTGAGATTTCCGAATGTTTTTATTGCAACAAGTTACTTAAAGTTGCAGATTTGCAAAAACTCGTACATTTGCAGACTCTATAAATACATAAGCCATTTGATTTATTTGTAACTCTTAGTAAAAAATTGCCATTCTTTGAAATTATAGCTTTTTCATCTAACAAGGAAACGATACTTGGTGTTCGTGGCTTTCTGGGATGAGATGTATGCCGTTACACTCGTCTTGAAACGGTGATTCCAAGACTGACTTCCGCTTCTGCTAATCATTTCTCTGAAAAAAGTTATGGAGAATTTTCGCGTCAATGGTCGCCTGAGAGAAATACGGTCGAGGATGGCTAACTTTTAAAAAGAAGCTTGGTTGACGCAATGCAAAACTGAAAGATACAGAATGGCTCGAACCTAAACCTGCATTAACGTGTGAGGCTATTCACTAGTCATTACACCACATCTCAGCGGCACTTTTGGCATTTCGACCATATCCGCCTTAACGCGAAAATCCTTTATAACTTGAGAAACGATTAGCAAAAACGAAAGTCGGATTCAGAATCAGCGCTCCAAGGCAAGTGTAGATGGTATGCATCTCATCTCAAGAAGCCACGGACACCAAGTATCGTTTCCTTGTAAGACATTTTGAACAGCCACCACTTTGGCTTATGAAGCAAGCCACTACTGAAACTTTAGGCTTTCTGGATGAGAAATGAATAATTTATACGAAGAACGCAGAAACAGTTCTGAAGATCAAAGGTGATTTTGCAGATGTTGTTTAAAATAATTAGAATGAAAGATGATTCCAAAGTGATCAGAAAGGAATAACATTGATTGAAGCTTGATTGCTTCAAAAGCGCAGAGCACAACCACTATAGCAGGCACTCAGGATGGGCGTTCAGCTCATCCGCATACGGTAGGCAAGTGCCAGTTGGCACAAGCTACCATTAGTGAGGCGCTTTCGTGGTTTTGCCAAAGGTTAATGTCTTTATTTGCAAATAACACCTAAAATTGCACTTTTGGTTGCGTTCAGTGATTGCAACGCTGCTATATACTAGGTCACATCAAGGCCGGTAGTAATCCCCCCGACCTGGCGGCAGGTCTCGTCGGCAGGTTGCTGGCACCCTTTCCGTGAGGTGGCCAGAAAGTGAAACTCCAAATTTAGGCCGTCCCAGGCCTATTTCCAAAATATTTTCTCGATAAAGATGCCGCCTAGACCCTGTAGAAAACTCCATAAAAATCTGCGGTTTTAGAAATCCTTCTGTAGAAAAATATTTGGAAACGCAGAAGGAGCTGCCGGCAACTTCGCGATGTCAGTTGCCGGCAACCTGCCGGCAGCTCGTCGAAATCCGCGAGATGGCAGCTGCCGGCAGGTCAGAGAGCAGCGGAAATAGCGTGCTCTTTTGAGAGAGGGAGCTGCCGGCATCTCGACGTGCCCCTACCACGTCGAGGTGGTGGCACCTTTGCCGACAGTATCTGCGAGTTTGCGAATTGCGGCGATATCACACATTTTACGTCAGGCGAAAAAATCAAAAATTCTACTTTTCGTCAAAAAACTATCATTTTTCTCATTATATGAGTTTTTTCTTTCTTAACAAGGATTTTCGTACAGAGAAAAATTCCAGTGATGCCTTAGAATCATAAAGAACCTCCTCTTTCTTTGGCAATCCTTACAAATCTCGTTTGCACCGATTTCGCCCCTCTCTCGCTCATATCAATCAGCTGTTCTTTCAGGTCAAAGTCTCTCACGCAATCTATCGATCTCTCTTACAGGCAGCCATCTACCAGCGCGTTCCTCCTATTGCTGGTGCAAACGATAATGTCTGACCGAATGGTCGAATGGTCAACGTGGTGGCACTTCAAGTTAACGCACATAGGTTCGACCGCGCGCGAGGTAGCAATTTTGCGGCTGTCTGCGTCATCAAAATTTAATGTGTGAAGTGATTGCGTGCTAAGGTTACATAAGATTATGAAAACCTAAAATCACTCCGCGAGCTGCCGGCGGAGTTGGCATCTTTCCGCGATGTGTGCCAAGTTGCCGGCATCTTTGATGCCACCAGGTAGGGTAGATTACTACCGGCCCAAAAGTTTTCCCTCCTGTTATCCTCTTCCTTAACCTTATTCAGAATGATTGAGCCCAAGAGATCCAATAAGTATGCGAGAGAAAAGGTTTGGCTTTTTAGATGTGCATAAACGGCTTTAAAAACTGTTTTTCGTACACCCTAATTTGACCATTTGAATTTCTCGATTTCTAGCACTAGGCGATGCCACAAGGTGCGTTGCGAGAAAACACACATGATTTACAGGAAGGAAACTAGTCGCAAAAAATTGAAATTGCTGAATTTTTATTTTGAAAAAAAAATCATCTTCACTAAATGTAGCAGTAATTCAAGGCTGTTTACTAAAAATCATTATTCAATCTTTAAAAACAAGAAATGCTTGGATTTTGAGAATCGCAGGGCTAAAGCTTTGGTCGAGCCAAAAATTGACAATCTATCCTGCCAAGACAAAATGTTGGAAAAAAACTAGGAAAATCAAAAAAGAGTGAAAATAAGAAATTGTAAGTTGGCAACGATTTGGACGCTGATCGAAACGCTTACCAAACGTTGTTGCTCTTCATGCTCATTCTAAACGTTTAATGTCCACTCAAACTCACTTTGGAAGAAAGAAAGACATTGAAGTGACGTTATAGCTATTAGAGTATATATTAGGTTGATGCAAAAATAATAGAAGTTTTTCAAAGCCTTTTTTAGGACAACTTTTTTCCATCAAAATTATTTTTTCGAAATAACTACAGCATACCATTGAAAAAAATCTTATTATTTTATCTATTAATGACTGAGGCTGGTTACCAGTACCATTTTCTGAAAGTGATTGTTCAAATAAAGCATCGAAAATCACAACTTCGTTGCATTTACTTTTCTGGTCAGAATGCGAGCCCGAATGAAGTCGCTTCTCCAAAAATTGGGCTATTGTATGTGAAAAAATTATCTACATTGTGCTTATTTTAGCATTCTCTCAGAAATTATGTAGATTGAGATATAGGCGCCTTAACATGGTTGGTCGTTTTAGTCATCCCGTGACCCATAAATTTCTTCTGAAAAAGGCAATCGCCAAAGCTTTGCTCACTTCTGTAAGCGTAAGGGTACGGCGTCCTGTTGACAGCTTTGCAAGAACCTTCATCTGTTCAGTACGCGGAAATTTACAAGAATCTATACTTTGGGACTTTGAGACCGAATTAAAAATGTTGAAAAAACTAACAGCTTTGAATTTTCATTTTTTTTCTTCTTTGCAAATTTTCTTTGTTCAAATTTTTTTCATCTTTTTTTGTGCTACTGGCTTGCGCTACAAGATGGGCAAATCACCATTCCTTTCAACAAACTTCGAAGGGAGTTATGATCTGTCAAAAACAAGGTTTTAGAAGAAGATTGTTTTTATTTTACAATCCATATCTTTCTGCGAAGTGAGTATAGCTTAATGCGCGCTATATTGCAAAAGGCTTGCTGCTTCTGATATTCTTTACCGCATTTGGTAATATGGATTTTTTAGAAAGTTATAGCTCGTCAAAGTGAGAATTTGCAAAACGGCCATTATTTTTGTATCAACCTAATAATAGTCATCAAGCTAATAATAGTTATTCAAAAACCATAAACAGAGATAAGTTTATTCAAAAAAAAACGTAATGGAGGAACTGGTTGAATGCGGTAAAATCGTCATGAAACTAATGACCTTCAAGTTCATCTCACCATTTTCCACTCCACTAGTGTATCATATGTGAACTGAGTAAAATAGCGTAACAATGAAATATCTTGTACAAAAGGTGCGGAGTTCATGATGGCGCTGTGACAGGTTTTGAGAATCGGAGGGTGAGAAATAAAAAAATTTTTTTTGTATTGATGGGAGTGGTTCTAGCTATGTCCATTGACTCAATGAAAAGGTATTGACAGGCTATGATTCCCTATCCTGGATTATATTAGGTTGATTCATAATTAATGCACGTTTTCTAAACTTCAACTTTCAACCGAGATAATTCTTTTTCGAAAAGACATTTCTGGGCGCAATAGAAACTACTATAACCATCAAATCAGTGGCTATAAAGCAAATACTTTTGCGTGACCGTATTTATTACAAGAAAGATTACCTGGCCTAAAGATTGCCAACAACTTTCTTCAGCAGCCTCTTCTTTGAGAGAGCATAACTTATGCTAAAATGAAGTAGGATAAAGTAGACTTCGCTCATCATGTAGCCAAGGTCTCTTGAGCAGTAACGCCAAGTTTGGATTTTACGGAAAATTTTTGAAAGAAAATATAATAACGCAAAAAAAGTCGAAAGTACTCACTTTTTTGGCATCTTGGCGGGTTCAAAAATCGGTCATTTTTGAAATAATTTCATTTTTCTCCAAAGGAAAGTGAGAAAACCCTAGCGCTTTTCTACCATCAAATCAACTAGGTCTACTCTTGCTGAATAGTCCAAAGGACCTGCAATCGCCTTTTGCTTCAAAGTTTTATATGGCACGGAAGGGTCGCGACGATCATTCAAGTTTGCAATTGAATTTCTCGGCTCAGAATCCATGGAATATCTTGCTCAAAAAGCATCTTGTAACACAAAGTTTCATAATCTTCACGCATATTTTTTGAAATTAATCCAGCCATTCCTCATGAATTTAGGGCAAAAAAAGTGAAAGGCAAAAATTCTGGGATTTAGTCTCTTTCATTTATAGGCTTAGAACTTTGGAACGAAAGGAGATTTACGAAAGCAAAGGCCCGCATAAGAAACTAGAAAAAACGCTCTTTTAGAAGGCATAAAAAGTTTTTGAGGAAATTGGGTAATCATCAAATACTAGCTCCTGGAAGAAGAGGTAGGAAAAACGTGCATTAATTATGAATCAACCTAATATTACAAAGCTGACTCAATCACTTACAAGTAAAAAAATTAATTGCATGATTTCCCACCTTTTAGATCTAACTCCGTATTCTGTCAGATGCACTAGAGCTTGTAAGTGAAGAACTGTTTTTGCTCGAGAAAAGCTGTGAAAGCCAGTATACACGACCCCTCCCTGCCTTTAGCCAACGACAGCTACCTTACCGTGCTCAGCTCATACTCCATGTCTCCCTGACGAACAGCTACATGCATCAACTCAACACCTGAGATAAACAAATATTGGTACAATGCACTCAGCGAGAAGTGTGCAGTATGTAAAAACTCTTGCAATAGTGAAAAAACTTTAGCTGTTTACTGTGTAGACCCCCTATCCTCAACGTTTCCCCTTGCAAACTCCCTCCTTGCAGTCGCTGATCTGCAGCGTGTTTTGTCATTTTCCTGTAAAAAGAGTGACTTTGATGACATGAGAGGTTTTTACTGCTTGAACAGAAGGTAAAGGTTGTGTTTGTTATGTAATAAATTTTGGGTGTATTTGCAGAACGGCACAATCAATTATGTGAATCGTATACCAAGGTCTGAGAAGTTGGGGCAAAAAATGACTGTCGTTGATATTCGTACTTTTATGAAAAACCTCAGCTCACTTTTCTTTAACTTGAAGAAACCATTATACATCGTAGTCAATTCTACACAGAAGCAGCAGTATTTATTGCTGTCAGCGGCAGAGAACACCAAACTTATTCAATGTTAACAGTGCTTAGCCACAAAGAAACTAAAAAAAGATCGTAGAGATTTTGAGGTAAATCTTTTGGCCTATGCCACACTTTAGGGTTTAAAAAAGGCAAGTGTTCTAAGCGCGGATTTGACATTTCCGGTAAAATTGGCATCTGCACCATTTCCAACATTCAAACTAGTGATGATGGTGAACATATATAATATCTCCTCCATGACGAAGGCGGTCGCCCAAATAGGTTGACAGCATGCAAGGCTGACGCGCACGCGGCGCGTGGGCAATTGTCAACCACGGGTCGCGCGCACGCTCGCGTGAATGACCGCTGACCGAGCGTGCGTGCGCCCTGTG
Organism: Cylicocyclus nassatus; assembly: GCA_958299035.1. Classification (NCBI taxonomy): domain Eukaryota; kingdom Metazoa; phylum Nematoda; class Chromadorea; order Rhabditida; family Strongylidae; genus Cylicocyclus; species Cylicocyclus nassatus. The sequence continues at coordinate 94,052,890 of CATQJL010000001.1, read as the reverse complement.
GTTGACAATTGCGCGCGCGCCGCAGCTTTGCATGTTTTCAACCTATTTGGGCGACCGCCTTCGTCTTGGAGCAGATATTATATATATATATATATATATATATATATATACTTGCTGTTTTTTTTGCGTTGCTCAAACACAGCTTTCGGGTAGGCGACTTCAAATCTTCAAACTGCAGGCTGAAGGCAGACACATGAAGTGATTTTTTTGCTATTTTAGAGCTTTGAAAAGGGGTTTAAAAGATTTCGTGAGTAGTGAAACACATGATACAAGTGTCTCTGACCTTTTTTTGCCCTCATTTTCGATTTTATCTTGACTGGTTTCGTTTGGTTGGTTTCCTACTCTTATCCCATGCCAATCTTTCTGGATCTGACTATCCTAAAAGTCATCCAACTCCTCTCACTGACTGGCTAAATGTGAATCAGTACTACTCCGTGGTGACCAAAAGTTTTGCATTGCCCTCTTGTTTGCTTATACTTCGCAAAAAAATTTCACTTTCAAGCGCATAATTAAGAAAGCAAATCTACGTCGAGTTTCAAAGGAATTTCAAATGATTGGCTTTTTTTAATAAGAAATTCTTCCCTGTGTTTTTTCCTACACTTGTTTACAATTCTCAAAGAAACCTGCTCAACTCCAAATGCCTCCGGTTCGGCCACTTATTCAGACTATAATCAAGATCACTTGCACTTTATCTATGCTGTCGACGGATACTGAGGTGACTGTAACGTAATTGTACTTTACCGGATCGCATGGCTTAGGCCATTGCCTTGGCTTCACCCTCTCGTTTGCTCAAGGACAAAGCTAGAACCACTCCCTCCAACTGAGGAAAAAAATTTCCCCCGTTTTGCCTCCCACACTCAGAGCCTGTCATAGCGCCTTCATGAAGTCCCCCCCCCTTTCTATCTAAGATGATTTTACGTCTTTTTATTCAGTTTATATATGGCACACGTAATGAATATGATGAACTAGCTGGCTTACCCGGCTCCGCCGTATCCGGACCAAACTTGGCACACATACACTTCGGGCCCCGGCGGGTGTCACAGTCCACTTTTCGTTATCGATCGACGTCGATTTTACCGATTTTTATCGATTTTTTTGCAGAATTCACCTACAGGGCTAGGAGTTGGCACAGGGGGGAAGTGAGCATGGGGATTCCGAATACAATATTAGTTTCCAGAATTATCGATTACTTTTATTGATTTTATCGATTTTTTTGTAAATTTTGACATGCGAGGCTGGGATTTTGCACAGGGGGTAATCGAGCATGCTGATTACGAACACAATATTAGTTTTCAGGATCGTCCATTACTTTTATCGATTTTATCGATTTTTTTGTAAAGTTTGACCTGCGGGGCTGGGAGTTTGCACAGGGTACCCCCTGTGCAAAATCGAGCATGCAGATTACGAATACAATATTAGTTTTCAAGATCGTCCATTACTTTTATCGATTTTATCGATTTTTTGAAAATTTGAGCTAGGGGGCTGGAATTTGGCACAGGGGTGTAATCGAGCATGCTGATCACCCCCTTGGGGATGATCAGCATGCTCGATTACCCCCCTGTGCCAACTCCCAGCCCCCTAGCTCAAACTTTGCAAAAAATTGATAAAATCGATAAAAGTAATCGATAATCCTGAAAACCAATATTGTATTCGGAATCTCCATGCTCGATTACCCCCCTGTGCCAACTCCCAGCCCCGTAGCTCAAACTTTGCAAAAAAATCGATAAAATCGATAAAAGTAATCGATAATCCTGGAAACCAATATTGTATTCGGAATCCCCATGCTCGATTACCCCCCTGTGCCAACTCCCAGCCCCGTAGCTTAAACTTTGCAAAAAATCGATAAAATCGATAAAAGTAATCGATAATCCTAAAAGCCAATATTGTATTCGGAATCCCCATGCTCGATTACCCCCCTGTGCCAACTCCCAGCCCCGTAGCTCAAACTTTGCAAAAAATCGATAAAATCGATAAAAGTAATCGATAATCCTGAAAGCCAATATTGTATTCGGAATCCTCATGCTCGATTACCCCCCTGTGCCAACTCCCAGCTCCGTAGCTCAAACTTTGCAAAAAAATCGATAAAATCGATAAAAGTAATCGATAATCCTGGAAACCAATATTGTATTCGGAATCCCCATGCTCGATTACCCCCCCTGTGCCAACTCCCAGCCCCGTAGGTGAACTCAGCAAAAAATCGATAAAAATCGATAAAATCGATATCGATCGATGACGAAAAGTAGCCTATGACACCCGCCGGGGCCCGTAGTGTATGTGTGCCAAGTTTGGTCCGGATCGGTTCAGAAATGGAATTTTCTATTCGGAACATACGTACAGACATACAGACAGACAGACATACAAACAGACATTCAGCTTTATATATAAGATTGTAAATGGAAGTCCATTGGTTTTTTATACCGCATTCAATTAGTTCCTCCATTATGTTATTTCTTAAATATACTCTGTCTAGGTTTTGAATAGGTTAACCATTCCATCAGCTGATAGCTATTGCGTCACTCAATGTCTTTCTGTTTCTCCAGAAGTGCTTAAGTGGACATCAGAGGCTTAGAATGAGCTTGCTACAGCGTGTCGTGTGTGGTTTTTTCGCAACGCATCTTGTGGCACTGCCCTTCGGTGAATTTTTGCGATTATCGCCATGGCTCTTTAGGCAAATCAACAGTGACGACAAATCGTCTCTGGTTTTTAAAAATTGATTCCTGGTTTTTTTTTGAAACAAGTGTTTCAAAGTGTTACGTGAAGTAAGCCTCTGGGCACATTACTCCGACTTTCGTTGCGTACCAGCGGCGTTCGATGCTCGTCTGAGCGGATCACGCAAACGCCGCTGGTAGGGCAGTCGCACGCCGCTCGTACGCTGTGGAACTCTGCTGGGAGGAGAATGGTACGCCGTTGGTACGCCTAGGGAGTACGCCTTCGAACCGCATGTTCACCCAATTTTTGATTACTGTACTAATTGCAGCATTAGTTGGTTTGAAAATTGCTATATCGTCATATTTTAAAGCCGAAAATAGCGCAAATTTCCTGCTGTTTCGATCGATGGACTTCATTGAATCGAAATCAGGGGATTATAGGCCACACCTACAACATCCAGCTGAGATGTTATCAGGTCACTCAATGGAGCAACAACTCAACCTTATTCCTTTGTCAAGTACCGAGAAGTGTGAGCTAACCACTAAAATGCAGAGGCGGCCCAACCACTCAGACAATCACAGGCTCTCAGCCGGCGGCCACAAAGCCACCGCGAAAACCCACCAAAAGCGCGGTGGCCTCATCGCGGCCACTTTCGCTTCCCGCTGAGGCCCTCATAGCAGTCCGCCCGCTGCCAGCTTTAGCCTCCCGCTCATTGCCATATTTGTAGCCCGCTCGCTTCTAGGGTTGAGCCAGACTTCGCGGGGAAGCGACGTACGCGGCGTACGCAGCGTACGCTCGGTATATTTCATCATAGGAGCATACGCGGCGTACGCTGCGTACGTCGCGTACGCCGCGCAGTCTGGCTCAACCCCTACAGTTCTCAGCGGGAAGCGGCAGTGAGGCGATAAGGCCACGGCGCTTTTGGTGGGTTTTCGCGGTGACTTTGTGGCTGCCGGCTGAAAATCTTGTCTGTGTAGCTTCTTGTTATGCTTGGACTACAACGTTGTAACTTCAATTAATTCATTATAACGATGACAAGTAACAATGAAGAACATAACCATCTGGAGACATGACCACATGGAGAAATAGATATGGCCCCAGATGGTTATGTTCTTTATTGTTACTTGCCATCGTTATAATGAATTAATTGAAGTTACAACGTTGTAGTCCAAGCATAAGAAGAAGCTACACAGACAAGATTTTCAGCCGGCAGCCACAAAGCCACCGCGAAAACCCACCAAAAGCTCCGTGCCTTATCGCCTCACTGCCGCTTCCCGCTTTCCTAAAAGATAGGAAGTGTCCGTAGCCCAAAAGCTTAGAGGTTAGCTTAGATCGTATACTACGACTATGTACGGCCACGTTTGTAAACTCTGGATAAAGGTTATAACTAATGAAATGGCAAGTAACAGTTAAGTGGATGAGTACGCAAGTACGCAGTGATACACACGCATAGATTTACGTTCTTTAGAACAGAAAATATGCTGATAATAGACCTTGAGGGTACAAACATTGATAAAACGATCCATATAGGGAGCGGCGACAAAGCAATACACATTCCACCGCGATAAATATATTCACAAACATGAGTGAGGAACTGCCAGTGTTAGCGCGCAATGCAGGGGTTTCTCATGCGAATCAACAATCCATTCGCGCCTGAGTATCGTTCAGGCAACTGTCAGTTCTGATCCAAACCCATTTTCCTTATGTTGTGCAACACTTCCTCTGGAATTGTGTGCGTCTTCGTCGGTGACTGCAGCGTCTAAGAGAAGCTGTAATTGACTACGATTACAAACATCATGAAATGCCTGCAAAAGAGAGAGTAGTTGGAAATATATAGATATACAACAAAGACAGACATTAGACAGAGAGAAACGCAAGACAAATAGGTCCAGCAATTAGTGGAAGTATGAAAAGCCTTAATTTCATTTCTAGGAGGTAGGGAGACTTTATCAAGCCTTGAAGATAAAAAGAGACAGAAACTAGTTCCACATCACAGATGTAAATAACTATCGTCGATTCGTTGACTGCGCGGACTGGACATAACCGCGGAGCACGCGCCGCGAGGTAAAACGCTTGCTCCAATACAAGATCGCCATTGTTCGTCCTCTCGCAACATGTTAACCGCGCCGCATGTGGTCCGCAGCGCTTCAGCAGTCCGTACGGTCAACGAATCGACGATAGCTGCGTTGACGAACGACTGCGTGCCAAACAATTTTCCGTAAAACTGTAAATCTTTTATGTGCTCACTATACAAGTACAGTCGATTCATTTCATATGATCATGTGTGCACCCGCACACACCGTCCATCTTTGGCGTCCCCATCTCGGATTTGCGATCGCAAAATGCGAGACAGTGAGCAATTGCTATCGCTTACATCATTTAGAAATAAATAGTACCTAAAAAGAAAAGAAAACAGCGAGAAAACATCAGAATCGCTCAACGGAAGAGTTGCGTCCTCCAAGAATCCAGGATGGGTACGCCAAAGATGGACGGTGTGTGCAATGGCACACATGATCATATGAAATGAACCGACGGTACATCATTGAAAAGGTGCGCACTGTGTTTCGATGAATGCACTTGGCTTCGAAATGAGAATTTTACTTTTTGAAAAGGCCGATCGGTAGAAACGTGCGACGAAAACAACTTACGCTGTGTGTGGCACTCAGACTAAACCTCAAATCAATCTTTCCTCACTCAATGAACTTTGCGTACAACACGCTGGCGTGGAATGAGCCGTGATGGTCGTTCGTTGCGTAAAAGGTCATGTTTTCGCGTGTAATCCGCTGAGGCTGAGAGTTTTTCCTTGAAAAAATTATAAACACAGGATTGAAGAAGCAAAGCATAGCGACGCCCTCTAATCAATAAGCATTTCGAAAATGGACGCATGCGAAACGCAATGATGCAGATCTTTGAGCGCAAAGAGAGCACGCTTGTAGTCGAATGATGTGACAGCGGCGAAGTTGAGAGAAAGGCACTTTTATGTTTACATTCGTAAAATGAGTGAATAGATGGTTTTTTACGGTTTTCGAGAGAGTTTGAAAAAGGGTTTTTATTACATTGTGCAGTGGATGTTTTGATTCAAAAACAAACGGGGCTTTCATTAAGCACTTCTTCCGGTTGGATAGACAGTCAAACATAGAGAACAAAAGAAATCTGATATATAAAGAATCGTTAGCTCAGTTCAAAAATCTTCAAATAGCGGGGAACCACGACGAGTCCCGAAGCAAACGCTCTTCCAAATAGCGCCTATGGCGCCGGGCAGACTTCACGCGATTTGATCGTCGCGACTGAATCGCGAGGAGACAACTGTTACAACATCATTCCATGCAGATCAACTTGCATTCGGTTGTGATACTTTTCCAGACCGAAATTTTTGAATGTGAAATGAAAATGAATGGAAATCTTGGCGATTTGGTCGCGACGATTAAGTCGCGTGAAGTCTGACCGGGGCTCATAGGTACTGGTTCACTAGTACTTGAAATGAAGCACTGAATGATAACGAAAATGAAAACAAAGAAAAGCAAAGATGAAAACAAAGATTAGGCAACAAGAAATGAAAAAATGACGCGAGCCCACGCTGCCAATCTCGTTTGCCTGCACATCTAACTTTTCTGGTGCGATCAACAATGTCTCGAGCGGGCAACGATATGGCATCCAGTTGGCAGCCACAATACGGCGTTATGAATTAAGGCTGCCTGCTCATAGCATTGATGCGGCCCGCTGACAGAAATCTTGTATTCGCAGCCCCATCGTTTCACGGTCGCTGCCAGCTTAACGGAGTCGCTGCCTCATCGTCGCCTTTTGGCTGCTTTTGTAGGAATGAATGCGCTCTGCAGCTATTTTCTGACTCATGGAAGATTATAGCTGCCCGCTGGTAGCCCGTCGCTGCCCGCTCACCGCCATTCCTACAATGTCGTCGCCCGCTCACTGCCACTTTTGCAGTACCGCCGCCCGCTCAGTGAAACTGCCCTTTATCGCCGCCAACTGAGAGCCTGTGATTGTCTGAGCACTGCGTCCTATCCCATGCGGGTACGGCTTACGCTTACAGCGTGGGGTAATGTGATGGGACGCCGCTCGCTTGCTTGGGTTGACGGAACGCCGCTCGCCAAAAGACGACGCCGCTGGTAGGGCGCATTAAGGAACGCCGTTGGTACGCTAAGCGTACGCCGCTGGTACGCAACGAAAGTCTGAGTATACATATAGGGTGTCCCAAAAGTAAGTACACACTTTTTAATCTTATATATAAAGCTGAATGTCTGTTTGTATGTCTGTCTGTCTGTCTGTCTTATGTATGTATGTATGTATGTGTGTACGTTTGTCCGAATAGAAAATTCCATTTCTGAACCGATCCGGACCAAACTTGGCACACATACGCTACGAGCCCCGGCGGGTGTCATAGGCTACTTTTCGTCATCGATCGATATCGATTTTATCGATTTTTATCGATTTTTTTGCTGAGTTCACCTACGGGGCTGGGAGTTGGTACAGGGGGTAATCGAGCATGGGGATTCCGAAAACAATATTGGTTTTCAGGATTATCGATTACTTTTATCGATTTTATCGATTTTTTTTGCAAAGTTTGAGCTACGGGGCTGGGAGTTGGCACAGGGGGGTAATCGAGCATGCTGATCATCCCCAAGGGGGTGATCAGCATGCTCGATTACACCCCTGTGCCAAATTCCAGCCCCCTAGCTCAAATTTTCAAAAAATCGATAAAACCGATAAAAGTAATGGACGATCTTGAAAACTAATATTGTATTCGTAATCTGCATGCTCGATTACCCCCCGTGCAAACTCCCAGCCCCGCAGGTCAAACTTTACAAAAAATCGATAAAATCAATAAAAGTAATCGATAATTCCGGAAACTAATATTGTATTCGGAATCCCCATGCTCGATTACCCCCCTGTGCCAACTCCCAGCTCCGTAGCTCAAACTTTGCAAAAAAATCGATAAAATCGATAAAAGTAATCGATAATCCTGGAAACCAATATTGTATTCGGAATCCCCATGCTTGATTACCCCCCTGTGCCAACTCCCAGCCCTGTAGGTGAACTCTGCAAAAAATCGATAAAAATCGGTAAAATCGACATCGATCGATAACGAAAAGTGGACTGTGACACCCGCCGGGGCCCGAAGTGTATGTGTGCCAAGTTTGGTCCGGATACGGCGGAGCCGGGTAAGCCAGCTAGTCGTTAATATAACTCTCTTGCCATAAATTCTTTTGCTTGGCTTCCACAAGTACCACTCATTAGAGCAGACTAGCTTAGACCTACAGTATGGTGCGTTTCCCATCGGTCTTCACTACTTAGATTACGGTAGGAACTTCCAGCATATAGCGCCGTAGTAAAAGAAGCCGTTTTGTCTGAATCTACGAGTTTTTGAAACGGTTGAAGTGTTTCAATCACATTTTTAAAACACTAAAAAAGTTATTGCGGTTTCTCCATAACTCCCTCATAAAAAAAAGACTTACGATAAAGTGCGATTTTCATATGCATAGTCAGCGACTCAGTTTATCCTAATATTAAAATTGTCGGCTTGCGGACTATCCATTCTGGGGCGAAATGTAGCCAATTGTTCAAAATCTTCTTTGAAGTTCTTACCGTAATCTTACAGTAATGAAAAGCCTTGGTGATTCCTTCATACCATGTATCTAATTTGAAGCACCACTCTATTAAGTGGTGCTTGAAGCTAAGCCAAAGACTTTGTGGGAGAAGAGTTACTAACATTTAAAACGTGTGTACTTACTTTGAGACTCCCTGTATTTTAGATTATATAGATCAAATTTCTGAGAATTGCAGTGATTGCGTGTTTGGGAAAACCGTGGCTTTTAAGCACAATTAGCGCATAGAAGTATTGAAAATCTAAAAAACTGACTTTACAAAACTGTCAGAGTTGATCATTTGCACCACGCCTTCGGAACCCGTTTTTCAAATTTTTCAATTTTTTAGTCAAAATCAATAAAATTATGAGCCGTTTTAGTTAGTGCATAACGCTGGCTTACACAGATAATTTATTTATATCATTTTATTTTATTTTTATTTTCAGATAATTTCGAACAAGAGAGAGCAAATTACAGTGCTTTTTAGGGTGGTTCGTAGCTATGGCCAGCATGTATCTCTCCGCTTTAGCTACTTATGGATCCCTGCTGATCACTCTAAAGCGTATGCTGTAGAAAAGACACAACAGTTCATAACAGTTTGCAAAATGGAAAAAACGTCTGTCCGCGTTCACCAAATGCCACCTTTTGCCGCTTTTCAAAAGCTACCGAATCAGCTAAGCGCTTTGGGGATCTCCGTACTTTTTAAAATGGCTTCAGGTAGTTAAAAGCTAACAGGGTGTGAGAATTCTTTCTCACATTCCACCACAAGTTGTTTGCATACTGGCACACCAAATTTGATGCCATATCACTTCGTTTTTTGTAAACAAGCGTCCTTTATTTACGCATGCGATGGCTAGCCGTGTGCTTGCGGAATCAGGGCGTTTCACATCTCATGATCAAGTTGTAGTAAATTTGCATAAAAAATATGAGAAGCACATATTGTCTCAAATAGACAACAGACATCACAAAATAGCCTTAGAACATTTATTGAGAAATACACATATGGTTAGGGTGTCGAAATATGCACATGCATTATGCATTGATCGCCAATAACTCTAATGCCTTTTTCAGTCTTTGAGTACCATATTGTAAGGCTAGCTTTGGCTTAGAGTATAGAGCAAATCTCCGATCTCTCTTTGTTACTGTAGGGCTAAAGCTATTTTGAATCGCATTCGCTTCAGAAAGGAAACCGAACAAGCCGAAAACTTCTTCACAATGACACTAGATGTTGAAAGTTCATACCGTAATTATACAGTATGAAAAGAGGTCGGAGATTCGCTTTATGTTAGTTGAAGCCAACTTTACATAGTGTATTGATAGTTTGGCGAAAAACGTTGGAGAAACAGAGTTATCTACCAACAACATAAGGGCTTATCAAACGCAGTGTCGCTTGCATCAGCATCTCCACTCCCGCGATGGACTCTATGTTTTTTGCGCGAATATGCTCTGTAATCATCCAGTCGATTAAGGCTCCGCCTTTCCCACGCTTGCTCTTGGGAGGTGATAAGAGAGCATGTTCGCGGAAGAGATGCAAAGTCAGCGCGAGGGTGAAGATGCTGATGCAAGCGACACTGTGTTTGATAAGCCCTGTATTTGGGACACCTGTATAAAGTCTAACCGGTAGTAATCTCCCCAATGCAGCAGGTTTCGCTCTCACCCGTCGTCACCTCGACCTGAGGCCGTCAAAAAATCGAGCTTAAATTCAGGGGCTCAAGAGCTTTTTATCACAAAGAAAAAGATCCTGGTCAAGGGAAGCATAAGTGGTTATGGAGAGATTACGTAAGAGCTTGAAATTCTGTATCCTTTTCCCTATTTGGAAATATTGGGTTGTAAAAAAAGAAAGTATCAAACTGATTTGACTTATCTAATTATATATTTTCATTTACAAGTGGTTGTCACTAGCAGCCACAGACAATCATTCAGCGTGTCATGAGTGCTGCGCTCCAAGAAACGCGCTCACTAGTTTCAAAACAGATAGAGACTTCCATTTTTTGCACACTGAAATCAGTGAGCTATTACATGCTTCAAAAAATGCTCAGTTACCGGAGCAAGTGATAATTGGATTTCCCTCATCTAATACTACAAGGTGTACAGACTTTTTGATTTCAGCTTCGCAAATTCTGCTCGTCTATAATTTGGGAAACATACTTTTTCACAGACCTGAACGACAGATTCTTCTTTTATGATATTTCTTCCTTGTTTGTAATTATGTTACCGAAACAGCGTATCAGAAAGCATAACATTGCTTCTCTCAAAGTGGGCAAGCAGAGGCATATGAGGCTCATATAGGTAGCGATTTCATCAAGTTATTTCTTCATTTTTTTGTTCATCCTGCGTCGGGAATTGCTATCGGCTAAAGACTTCACATAGGGAGTCTCAAAAAATGTGTACTATTTGGTCTTTGATAACTCCGTTCCTTCAAGGTTTTTTGCTCTAAGTGCACTCTGTAAAGCTTGCTTCAGCTTATATACAGTAAAAAGCGATTCTCCAACATCCATTGTTACTGTATAAAATCACGCCATGTCAGCATACAGCATTACTTGAAATAGGCTGACTCCAAAAAACCAAAAAAAAATTTGGGAAATTTTGTAGCAGAATTTTTACATATGCTGGTTTCATTGCACACTCGCAGTTTTCTTAGTATTTTTAATGGCATAATCCATCGTGGAACATTGTAAAAGCAGTTGCTGCGGTTTACTTGGAATAAATCAAGGAAAAAGCAAGAGTGTAATGCACAGACTTCGTTATCGAGATCAATTTAATTTACCTAGAATGCTGGTTTTCTTTTTGAGGCAATGACTTTCACTGGCTTAGAGTCTTCTTCGACGATTTGATCTGCCGTAATGAAGGGAGATTAGAAATTCTCTTTATGCTATAAAATTAGGCTAAAGCCAGACCTGTAGAATGGCATTCAAAAATCTGCAGAAGGCCTTGAAGCAGGGAAGTTGTTGAGGCCAAGCCGTGTGCGCATTTTTTGCTCATTTTTTCTGTTCATTGTTACCATATTTCGTAAGCGACCACACTGGACTGCAGTCACAGAGAATAACACATTACGAGTTGGTATTTACGATGACGCAGGCGTTTGATGGCATACGGTTGTTTGGAGAACGTGATTGACCCACCAGGCCTTGAAGGTAACACCTTTGGTCGTAACATAAGGTTCAATAAAAGACTTCTTATAAAACCTTGTTATGGCATCAAAGAATTTGAACAGTATTCAGCCACTATGCCGAATTTGAAGAGCAAAGAACATATAAAACTTCAGGATTTTCGTTTTTCTCAGTTTTTCATGCATAGCTGCTACTTTTCGTTCAAGAAATATGGATTTCCACTAGGTCGCACGTTTAACGCATAATACCAGCCGCTCATAAATAAAGGCGCCAAAGTTGTCCCATGTACTCACTATACTTGTCTTCATATACAACGGTTAAGATAGGTTTATCACCTGCCTGCTTCAGCGTAATCTTGCAGAGGGCGATAATTTAGATTGTGCCTTGCAACGCTTCAAAAGACAAAATGATTGCTTGCAATGAAATAATGATATGACAATAAACTCGAAAGCTATGTTGGAATACAAGAGAAAATTCTGAAAAGCTCTGAGCCGTGGCAGACTTCTTTTCATTTTAGGCGGCGCCAAGCTTTTTTGGAACAAGTTGAGGTGCCTCTTACAAAACAAAGTCATCATTTTTTGGACATTTTTGATTACACTGGTCTACTCTCAGTCTACTGAAAGCACTCAAACCACTCCGAACTTCGATTTCTCCGCTTTGCGATGCGATGCGATGATCCTGGATATGGAACCTCTGCATTTTTCAATTTTTAGGGAGTTTCCTCCTCTCTTGCATTCTCCTCTTCTGCCTAATTATTACTCGCTGCTGATCATTATGAAGCATATCCGCGAGAAGATATGTATTTTGTAAAATCAAGAAAAATGTTGCATCCAAAATCGCTAAGTGCCTCATTGTGCCGCACCGAATGCCATCATATCAGCTGAGCAGTAGCGGTTCCAGATCTCCGTTGGTGCGGGAGGGGGAAGGAACAAAAATTTTTTAAACGAAGTTGAGTTAACCACGCATTCGAATTCTTTGGGATGCTTCACATGTTAGAAAAAGGGCAATATTTTTTTTTGAAAAGCTAATATGAATTTTCATAAATTCGAGATCTTTCCAATCATTTAGAAGTACAAGCAAGTCACTTGCACATTTTTAGCATGTAAGTGGTTAGCTGAAAGGTATGAACTTACATCATACTTTATACAGCTGAGTAATGCTATGATATTCGTAGCTGAAATTACACAGGAAGATTTTGACGCGTTAAAGCGTAGAGTGGAGCGTGAACTTTAAGAATGATAGCATGAACTTTTGCATGCGAAGGATTTCGCTACACTTTCGTTGGGTTCTCCACCTTGGTATGCAGTATAGTACAATAATGAAATTCAAAAAATGATTTTGTGTTATTACGTCGAGACTCTTCACTTTTTTGATGACACCACTCTTTCTCTTAGCAATGTAACAGCCTTTCTGAATAATATCTATATCGGTATCTCGCTTTTGAATGCGACTGATTTTGTGGTTTCAAACACGAGAAAATTTGTTTGTAACTGTGAGTTCATCGTGAGTTCATAAGATTGGTTTTGAGGCATTGACAAATTCCTGAGACCATATCATTAATTTGTGAATGATTGGTTTAGGGCGGTAGGACGGTCTAGACCGCAGGTTCTACTGACTTAGCAGAACAACTGGTAAAAGTAAAATGGTTTATCAACAATATGACAAACCACAAGAAGAAGCTGATATACAAATACAGAGAATAGGAGTAACTAGATAATAAGATACAGAAGAGCTGATACAGAACAGTGAATAGGTGACTGTCGAGAAACTGTCGAGAAACTGTTGAGGAACTGTTGAGGAACGGACAAGGCACCTCAGAACCGATACACGAGATATAGTGTTTCGTACATCTCACGGTTTTGGTTCAAGACTAATAGTGTGACAAAAAAACCTATGCCGGGCGCCTGGAGACTACACGTCCCCCCTTATCGTAAGTGGCGTCCCGACACTTAACAATTATTAACAACTATTGACAACTATTAAACTATTAACAACTATTAAACTTAACAACTATAACTATTAACACTTAACAACTACAACAACAACAACAACAACTACAACACTTAACAACTTAATAACAACAACGATCTATCTTGATTTCTTCTTCCTTGTTTTTCCTTGTGGTCGTTATCCAGAAGGTCCTTGTCCATGCGGTCCTTGTCCATGCGATCCTTGTCCATGCGATCGTTGTTCATGCGATCGTTGTCCATGCGATCCCCGCCCAAGCGACCTTCTTCCAGATTTCTGACACCGCAACAAGTGTCCACTCCTTGTTTGATTCCGTTGCTTCGCATTGAAACTCTTCAGTTTTTTCACAACATTCTTGTTTGCTGATGCGTTAAAATCAGCTTCATCTTGCTGTTCCACGCTTACCCGTTTGACGTCGACGATTCTATTCTTTAGCTGTTGTTTTTTTTTTCAGCTTGTGCATCTTCACAGCTTTCGTCGATTGCTTCATATCGGCCAATGGTTCGTCCAAGATTCCGTCTTGATTTTTGGAATCGTGCTTCATCTTTCTGCACTTTGTGCGCCTTGTTTCTTCATTTCCTTCTTGGCCCTTTAAAGGTTTCGTTCCTACTTTTGGCTTCATCGTGTTTCCTCCAAGTAGTCTATAAGTTCGATATCTTACTACATTCAAGGGATCTTTTACCGAGTCCCTGAGCAAATCGTTATTGGTATCACTTCGAATCACTCTGACACCAAAGTTGCATAGGACATTCGTCCCCAAGATCAGATCATTTTCTAATGACCTGGTAACATATACCGGTTTCTTGGACTTGCCAAACAATTCCGTAGGCATCTTGATTGCGTCCAAGATTTCTATTCTGTTCCCAGAAGCGTCGCGTATCGTAGCATTAGATACTACTCCTGAGATTCTCTCCACATAAGCATCTAGATCGACTCCAGCTTCTTTGACCCTCGTGAACAGCTTTAATGGTGCTATAGACACCTCGGAGCCAATGTCTATAAGTGCGTTTACTTCCATATTCATCACTTTTGCTGGCACAACTACCTTCTTACCAAAAAATTCTTCAGCACTCTTCCTGGCACCTGTGGTTGTGCATAACCACCTATCAAGAGCAGTGGAGAACGAAGATGCCTTGTGTTTTTCATTTCTTCTTACGTTGTCCTTTGTGGCATTCTGCAGTGTGCAGTGTTTCGCTTTATGCCCTGATTTGCCACATTCAGAGCAACTTACTTTTCTCCTTGCCTTTCATGGTCAGTCTTTTCTTTCTTTCATCATGATCAGCCGATTCTGAATCAGACCACTGTTTGTTTGAAGCTTGATTGCCATAAAGCCTTTTGGTATGCATATCACTGTCCTGCTTGATTTCCTTTTTAAGGTTTCTTTCCAGCCTCAGCGCTGCTTCTTTCGCTCTGTCATATACGACATCTCGCGGGCTAGTCTCAATTGCTTCAGCCAAAACATAGCTTCCTTCCCAGGTAGCTAACCTGGGAATACAGAAGTTCCGCTTTCTTTAGTGCCACCCCTTCCATTTCTTCATTAGGGTAGGCTTGACTGCACTCCTCTCCAGTACATAACAGAAATCACTTACTGTCTGATTTCTTTTCATTCTCAGATTCCTCAGTGTAGCCAAGGCTTTTACACGAGAAGTGTTGCCTCCATCAGCTAACCTTTCACTCATCGCCTGGACTACGCCGTCGAAGGGGCCTTCTTTTACACTTCGCGGGAGTGTCTCAAATAGATTCAGGGCTTCCCTTCTCAGAAACTTTCAAGAAGTTGTATTAGTATTTTATCATCCCAGTGCTTCCTTGGGTACTTCAACAGAAATGATTTCAAAAACTTGTTGAAGTTCTCATTTACTTTACCATAAAAAGGTTTTACGTCTGGCACTGTAGACGACAACATGAATTCTCTCATGGTAAATTCGGGATTAGAGTTATGTGAAGAATTTTGCAATCGGACTTCATGCACATCTGTGTTCAACTGTTGTCGATTGCTTCTGCCCAACTCTAACTTGTGCCTATGTGAGGAGGTCTTCAGTGAACTATCCTGCGCATTCTGCACTGTCTGCACTTGGCGCTTTGATAGAAGTGTGCCTTCCTTATTTATGTTTGCAAATCTTTCACATTCGCGACGAACTATGTGATCAGAGTTGCCTTCTGATGTGTCTGTTTCCCGATCTGCATCAATGTCAGACAGGTCTGTGCTGGCTCCGCGGTTGTCACAACCTCTGCTCAAGTTCCTGAGCTTAAATCGGAGGCACTGAACCTCTCTTGGCAGTTCCTTGGCCTTCTCCTCCAAGTCTTTCTCTCTGCAGTTTAACGCTGTACACAAGGTTGCAATTAACATACAGTGAATGAAGTGTTTATTAGCAACGTTTCAAGTTTTCTGGTGACATCAACCCAGCCTTTGCAAGGATCTTCAATGTCACAGAGTCAATCTGCGTTCCTCCTAGGACACCTCTTGTGCATACAGAACTTTCGAAGATTACTCTTAACTTCTGTTCTGCGATTTCGACCTGCTCTTCCAGCTTTGCCAAGAATGCTTTTCTGCGTTAGTCACCTGAGCGCAAAACTGTGTTCAGTTCTTTTTCGCACTTTATGCTTACGGGGGGTCAAGCTATCATGTACTTTCTTGTACATCTCTGCCATAAACGGGATTTGCTTTTTTCCCTGTTCACTAAACTCGTTGTCTCTTGACTGGCTCTATGTTCCTCTTCCTCATTCATCATGCCACTCAAGTCTTTCTACAGCAAACACTCTTTTGGCTGTAGGATCCGATCAAACGCTACAAGTGAGCGACGTGAAACTCGAATACGCACAGCAATGCACCGAATAGCTCCACCAAACTTCCGTAAAGTATGGTTCTGCGATGCTACGCACTTGCGGTAGCTCTTACAATTCGTACAGGTGGTTGTGCCTTAAGTGCGCTCTATATCGTCAACGCTAATCGACCAATAGATCGATAGGTTATGCGGGGATAAATCCGCCGCCTCAAAAATCAATATGGGGAACAGTGGTGCAGCAATGTATCGGTCTAAAACGCGATATGTCTTAGTCTGTCTTAGTCTTATGCGGGATACAATCGACGCTTCAAATCGAATTAGAGGTCGTTAACGCTCCAGACTTGATCAGTTTGGAGGTCGTTGACGCTCCAAAATTCAGCTTCTTCTGGAAGGTCTTCGACGCTTCCACAGTTGTCGGTGCTAAGTCAGCGGTTCGGCCCCCAAGTGGCGGTAAGACGGTCTAGACCGCAGGTTCCACTGATTTAGCAGAACAACTGGTTAAAAATAAAATGGTTTATCAACAATATGACAAACCACAAAAGAAGCTGATATACAAATACAGAGAATAGGAGTAACTAGATAATAAGAAACAGAAGAGCTAATACAGAACAGTGAGTAGGTGATTGTCGAGAAACTGTTGAGGAACTGTTGAGGAACGGACAAGGCACCTCAGAACCGATACACGAGATATGGTGTTTCGTACATCTCACGGTTTTGGTTCAAGACTAATAGTGTGACGAAAAAAACCTTGGCAGGGCGCCTGGAGGCTACAGTTTCACTTCTGAATTCGAACGCCGATCTCTAAAGGCACCGTCCACCCTAAGTTTAGGGTCTTAAGTTTTTAGCGGCATATGAGATCAGCCCCTTACCAAGCCAATGCCCAAGTCGTAGCGGAAAATGTCCTTTGCAAGCGAGAAATCGCTCCGAATAACAAAGATGCAAGAGAACCCCCAGACGGCACCGCCCTCCCACCCCCTTACCGAGCCAATGCCCAAGTCGTAGCGGAAAATGTTCTTTGCAAGCGAGAAATCGCTCCGAATAACGAAGATGCAAGAAAACCCCCAGACGGCACCGCCCTCCCCATCCATGCCCTCCCATCAGTGCGCTGGCCTGCGGGTGATCTGGGACGGGAATTGTTGAGTTTTCGAGGATTCTCGACTTCATCTTCGGAATCAGGGGCATGAGAAGGCCTCGGAACGATCAAACATGGAATTTGAGAATCTGGGTGGACAGTGCCTTTGAACAAGATTCAATTTACACGGGTTACGGCAAATCAACTTTTTTCCCTTCATTCCATGTGCTCAAGTAAACAGCAAAGATCCAGTAAAAAAAATCGTATGAGATAAAAATTTCATTGAATACTTTTTGCAGCTATTCCCCTCCTTCAAATCAAGTACGAATTTTATGGTCCATCTCAAAGCATTGCTTGATCTTAATGAGTCAAGACATTTTGGTTTATCAACAGGAATATTCTTCTAGGAAAAACAAATCTCGAACCTGATTACACAATGTGCAGCACTAATTTTTTTCCATTTAAGTTCCCTCAGACTTATTTTTTTGTGGAAAATGTCAAGAAATGTCTATAAATGACAAAAATTTTATGAGATGATTTAGGGTACTCCAAAAGCATGCAATTGTAATGACACTTAAGTGTTTACATAAGTTCTATCAAAGTGATTTTATACCGCAACAAGATGAGTCTCACCCTAAACAGGCACCGAAGTACCATTCGATAGAGCACAGTAAGTTACATAGCAGACGTTATACACAGTAAGTAGTCGCATACTGTGCAGATATCTATACCAACTTTGATCCAAGCGAAGTTTGGAGCCAAAAATTGGAAAAGACTATGCCAAAATTATAGAAAACTAGTTGGCAAACCCGGTTTCGCTCGGCCCTGTCAATAACATATTTGTAATCAGCATGCTCGATTACCCCCCTATGTCAACTCCCAGCCAGCTCAAATTTTGCAAAAAATCGATAAAATTGACATCGATCGATGACAAAAAGTAGCCTGTGACACGCTCCCTGCCCCGAAGTGTATGTGTGCCAAGTTTGGTCCGGATCGGTTCAGAAATAAAAATTTCTATTCCGCACATACGTACAGACAGACATACATACAACAAACATACAAACACACATTCAGCTTTATATATAAGATCAGATTTAGTTATCATTCAATCCAGTGGCCGTATTCATCAACGAACCCCGAGGGTTAAACTAACTCTGGAGGGTTAGTTTAACCCTGGAAAGCGTTTAACCCGTATTCATGAAACACAGGGTAAGCTTAACCCTGAGGGTTAAATCTAACCTTGAGGGTTAGTTTTACCCCGAAAGCGACTAACCCATTCATCAAGGAACCGTGAAGGTTAAACTAACCCTGGAGGGTTAAACTTACGTGATTCATCAGGGTTAATTTAACCCTAGCTCAGAGCAAGGTTAACTCTACCCTAACACTTCATACAAACATTTACTCGCATCTAATAGTTTATGGAAAACGATCAACGAGTATTGTAGTATTTAGTATTGGTTGTTTTTATAGCATTTAATTTCGACTTCGTTTTATGTTCATATTCGAAGTACATGAAACACTGACTTCGCGAGAAGAAGAATTCTAGCTTTAGTGACAAATGAATGCGACGAGCAAAAATGGCATTCCGCTCTGACAAGTGCCAAAACAGAAGAACCTTTTAATAATAACACGCATTGACCCCTAAAAGAGTAGCACAAGCCCGGTATAAAACGAACTGCGCAAAAGTAGAACTTGCACTGCACAATTGCACACATGAAAATAAACTCACACTGTAAGATTGGGTGCTGCACAAGTATGCTACAGATGTATTATAAAAACTAGTGTTAGAAGCTTATTCGTTGATTATACTACTATAACAGTGAAAGAATAGAGGTATATAAAGTGAATTTAGCCCGTACTTAGGCATTCTGTGATGTGAGTTTGCACAGCGCACGCGTAACTGACGCCTTAACCCTCCAGGGCTAGTTTAACCCTCTGGGTTTATGAATACGGCCACAGGTTCGTTGATCGATACGTGTAGATCGCGTTCCGTGGTAAACCCTACCCTATGGTTGATGAATACGGCCAATGAACCCTGAGGGTTAAACTAACCCTGGAGGATAAGCTTAACCCTCAGGATTCGCTTGAATACGGCTACAGTTCTTCAATCTCTATCTGACAGCTGAATTTTTTTCCTTAATCTATCCAATCTCTTGTATCCTGTCGCGGGGCTTATTGAGCACTTCAGCGGCGACGCCAAATTCCTAATTTTCGAAAAATCTTACAATTACATTCTGAGAAGGCGCAATCAGCTGTTATCCAAAGTAATCTTCGACTATATAATACATATTCTGAATTACGATCAAGTTTTTGAAGTCTGTAATGGATATTTCTGGCAAAAACTTTCTATAACATTTGTCTAATTGTTTATGTATGTACTTTAAAATTTGCCATATAATTATTAAGTTGTCGGATATTTCTGTTGTACTTTCTTTCCAATCAGGGGCAATTTGAAAAATGTGAATTTTCAAAGAAAATAAAAGATATTTTGTTGCAACCGATGATGTAAAAAGTAATTACAGTACATAAGAAAAATTCAGGAAAAAATTGAAAGTTCGAGTTTGTTTACAAAATTGCCGTAAACTTGTTCATCATTTGTGCAATTGTAGCATCAGCCATGCTGTTGGGTAGGCCCTGCTATGACATAAGTGCGTCGTAAATTTGGATTTTGACCAAGCATCTGGAACTTTCCAGAAAGAATCTGGAAAAAAGAGTATAACAGAAATATCCGACAACCTAATAATTATATGGCAAGAAATTTTGAGTACATACACAAACAACGAGACAAATGTTTTAGATTTGGAGGACCTTGCATGAAGCTTGCGCTGTAAGCGGTTCGCATTAAATAACAGCTTTTTCTGCTGGAAAATTTATCTTTGCTAAAGAAAAAACAACATTTTTAGATGCCGCAGCATTGCAATAGATCATTAGAAAACAAGTTTCTTTGAGAACTCTACAGAGAGAGAAAATCACAGCACATAACAATGAAAACGATATGAATTAAGAAGACATTTTGAAGACCCAACAAGGAGATCAATTACTTCTCGAATCTGCATAAGATTTTTTTAGCAATGGTACGGCCCTAGGAAGGGAATTGAACGTAACAGCATTACAAATTACCGCGAAACCCTCGGGGAACTCCCTTCTGTTGAAGTTTTCAGGAAGCTCTGCGGTATGAGGAATTTCAAGAGGAAACTGTAAAAAAATTCCCGAGCCCTTGGCAGATTAGGCAAAATGCTTGTGCTCGGGAAGTTCCTGTGAAACGTCTGAGTTCATTTACTTTAGTACTAATTCAAGCTCTCCGAACTTCGACAATTTAACTTGCCCTCGGAAATTTTCGGTGAATTGTCTGAAGAAATGCTGAAGGCGTCCATGACTTTTGGGATTTCATCAATACCACACAATTCACGTCTCGTAATCGACCACTCAAGAGTTCCAAAATTAATATCCCGTTACGACCTTTGCATTAGATTCCGAATTTGATGTTTCTAGAGAAGAAAAACTTACAATAATCGTCAAACTCTTGCCAGCGTTATCATAACTCTGCTTCTATATCAAGTTCTTCTTTTGTCCTTTTTTGTTTTCTTTGTGAGTGGCGTTCGCCCGTCCGTGCAAAGCCAAAAGTCTACAGCAATGCAGATTATGCAGTCCCAACATAGCGCTCAATTGAGCGCTCTGCTGGAACTGTCCGGATCAGTATGAATGCAGCCTTAACTTATGTCGTGCAAAACTGCAGGAGAGGAAGAAGCGAGATTTGGAAATCCACATTTTCAAGATCATTTATTCTGATATAGCGATGCTTTCAACAAGCACGTTTAGTTAATCACTAAATAGGCTAAACTCCAAAAACCTTTCATGACAAAAAGATACTACATGTTTTTTTGCTACGCACAAACTTCTCTGCGTAAAAAACAGCTACTCGACCCTGCCTCCGCGCACAAGAGTTTTTTTTTGTAAGACAATTATTTTTTGCAAATTATGTTCGAGAAAAAAGGCAATTGGTTCATGGTTTCTACTAAGGCTTGTATGCACGTGCATCCCCGGGAGGATGGGATGGAATCTCAGAGGGGACGCGTCATAATATCTCGTTGCTTTAAATATCTTTCTTCTTCTTCTACCTAGCTTATAAAAAATTTTCATACTTTTTTTTCATAATTTTCCGATAGTCCCTAACTCGAAGACTTCGATATCCTGAGATTTCATTTATTTCGTTTAGCGGTGCCATATTATATCCTCAGTAGAAGTTTACAATATTTTCATTAAGTTTATACGAAGCTAAATAACTCTGGAAATGAGCGGTGGTTCCCTGTATGATCCCCAGTGGATCATACAAAATAGTGAAAATAGCCTGGCAACCATTATGCGCAGGTATCAAGGTACGATAACCTTCAATATTTAATAAAAAGAAGAAGAGATATCGAGAGTAATGAGATATGCTTCCCCCCTCTCTCTCAAATCCTCCACTTCCCGCGTAATGTACGTGCATACGGCCTTAATCGTGCTGAACACATTATTTGGTCTGTGTAGATTGCTGTTGCTTGAAAAATGTAAAACGGAAGTTTCAAATTTGAGGACAAAGCCGGAAAGTATGACCATTTTTGGGTGTAAAAGGAGTTAATATGTCAGTCCATCAAAATTTTATCCGTAATGAATCTTTGGTATCTAATTTCACACACAACTACGTGGATCTTCCTCGAATAGCATTTATCTCAAGCATGACTGCAATCTGACAACTTGCGCATTGGGGATTACAATTTATTGGCTGTTTTCCATTAAGGTATAGTAAATATCGAAGAAAGCAAGAAAAGCGCCTTCACCAATGCAGCATTACTGCGCTAAAATCACATGGCTGAAAACCAGGTATGAGAAGTTTTGGGATAATCTGAAACGAATACATTCCCGCAACTCGATATATTGTTAGTATACTTGAGATTAAAATTTGCCAAGCATCGGGTGAGTGGCAACCCATGGTTGCAAGATATATCACTTGTAAAAACATATCAACCGCAATTTTTTTCAGTGTATGAATTCCGATTTTTATAGGATTCCCAATATGTAAAATGCTTGCGGCTATGGTAAAGTGCTATCGTGTGAGGTGTAGGTGCAAAGGTAGTCACCCGCTTGTTTTGATAGCAGCAGTAGAAAACTTCATATTAGAAAAAAGGATAGCAGCTTGTTTTTATGCAGTACTCTCACTGCACATAAACGTACCCTGCTCGAGTGTGACAACTAAGCTACCTTCATTAAATCTCTGTACCTCCTCAATTCCTCTTTGCTGGCGATAATTATAGACATCTACACGTTAATGAGAGCTCTTTAAAATAATGATTGTTTTTTTTTGTTTCTGACTTTCATTCTTACACTTTTCTTCTGTCAGATCAGATACAAAAATCATAGCATATTCAACTATTAAGTCGAAATGGCGCAACCGAACCTTTGCAAGAAGGACCCAGAATTTAGCAAAACACAAAAGGCTTGCTTGAAATGGCTGGGTTAGTTCTGACCATTTTACCAACTGGCTCCTACTTCGTCCAAACAGTTTTTGAATGAAAAAAACTCGCAACAGCAGGTAGGTTGATTCCTACCCACACTAATTTTTCGACTGAAAAAGAAAAATTTACGATTCGTTTTTTTTCCTTATGAATTCCTTTGAATTGCTCAAAATATAATTACGAAAATAGTTTAGCTCGTTAAGGCAGATCTCTTAATATACTACAGTATCCCGGTGAATTTGAAAAGCAAGTATCTTAGAATTTAGTCACCGTCAACCTACAACAAGACGTCAATTTGTAAAGCAGATGTGTTTATCGTAATCAAAAGGCTAGATAACCTCTATACGCATTTCAAGAATTTCGGCCCCTATGATTTTTTTTTCGTTGAAAACAAGACAGTCAAAGTATGACCATGATCAAAGTATCATTCACTGTCCGTCATGGAGAATCGGTAAGTTAGCTGTCGTAGATAAAAGCAAAATGGGTGTTGGTTTTCTCAGCATTTTGCGAGCAGGATGGCAGTACATTACCTACATGTTCTAGTTCTCGCAGAAAGGTTTGGTCTACATATATCATACCATGAGAGCAACTTGCGACCTCAAAGCTGCAGATAGCTTGTAAATAATCAGAGCAGTTTATTTCTGAATTCAAATCAGTGTTACAAAAAGCTATTTGAGAGCTAGCGTTAACCGATACGGACTTTCTAGAACTTTCATCCCTCTCCCGAAAAATTACCAAGACCGCTGATGTATGATGTGACGTGTGACTTATCACTATATCACTTCCTAAACTACACCATGTCTAGCTTGGGAGGTCATTAACCTAGCCACAGCTTATTATCATAATTCAAATGAGTTCGCCATGTTTTGTATGATATCATAAAATTTTCTGAAATCTAATCGCTCGTTGATCTTTGTGTATGATGCTAGAGATAGCTATCCTGTTATTTCAAGATTTTTTGTGTCTTTCCTTGTGCAATGACGTACACGATTTATACGGAAAAGGGGAAAGCGGATCGCGAATTTGGTGGAAGTTACTCGTATGAGTTATAAAATAAACGAGTTTCTTGTTTGAACTCGTGAATAATTAATATGCTTTTTGCTGCGATTGCTTTTCCAATGTACAATCCAAATCCTTGAACAATTCAGATGAGTATAATTTTTTTTAACCACGAAGCTTACTCTATCTAAAATCAATTAAAGTGTTTGGACAGCAAACAATTTAATGATAATCATTTGAATTATTTCAAAAATTTTACCTGGAAAAACTTACGTTACTTTATGCAGTTAAGGTCTACAGTACTCAAGAGCATTTGAAGCATTAATCTCAAACTACTCAAAGGTTTGGAGCAAAAAGGAATCATCTTCCTCAAAAATCAAACTCTATTTCAAAGTAATCACATGTCTCTTACTTCGTCATCATTTAGAAGACAATGTTAGCAGCTGACAAAATGCTTACGATATCAATATCGAATCGGAAGCGGAGAAGACGAGGGAGACCTACGACGAGGTTGTACCTAGAGGAGTGAGGAAAGGTGTTACCCGCGGTGTCGAAAACTGAGTATAAAGTTTTTTTTTACATTCGGCGCACCTTCTTATTTTTTTCATATTCTACCCCATTTTGAAGTACCCATACGTCAGCTGATTGCTATAAAAGCAAACACGCTAAAAGAATGTGCATGACATAGGACGCGTTGACTGAGGAAATGGTGGCAGAAAGCGACTGCTTTGCGAAACCGCCAGCGATGAGTTCGGATCTGCTTGCGCTCAAAACAAACTAAGTGCTGCTCGCATATCTGAAAATAAGGTAGTTGAAGTATGAACTTGACCAAAGTATCATCACTTTCTTCCAGGACAAGGAGAATTGAAAAGTTGGTTGTTGTTTGTGGTTAATAGCAAAATGGGTGTTGTTTCTTTAGCATTTTGCGAGCAGGATGGCAGTACATTATTCACATACTCTAATTATTGCAGAGAGATATGGTCTACATATGTCAAACCATAGGAGTAACTTGCGATTTTACAGCTGCACATTTTAGATTGTAAATAATAGAACAGTTTTTATTTTTTAAAGTTCAAATTAGCTCTTTTGTAGAAGAGTTTTTTTTTTCGGAGAGCCTGCCCCCAATTTTCGGTTTGAGAGTTTCTCATCATCAAAGGACAATAAATGTTACAAAAAGTTGCTGAGGCTAGCGTTGACCGATCTAAAAAAATTTTGCCACTTCCGATCTCCCCCCCCCCCCGAAAGCTACTGATGTACGATGTAACCTGGGACACTTCATGAACAGCACTATGTCTAGCGTGGAAAAGTGAATAATTTAGCCACAGCCTATTATTATACTCCAATAAAGTCCGCCATCTTTTGTATGGATATGATAAAATATCGCAACGTCGAATGTGACCGTAAAGTACGTTTATGTCGTTTTTTGTACCGCATTCAACCACTTTCTCCAAATGTTAGCATTCATATAAGGTTTCTCACATACGAAATACGGTCATTGTTCCTATAAGGAAAAGCTACTTGGTGACGGTAACCTTTTAAAATAAAACGTACACCACTGAACGCATCTTAAAGCACAGCTTCCAAATACTTTCGGCATCTGCTGTGTGCTTTTCCGAGAGAAGTTATAAACATTTCGTGCTACCCAAATTTGCACTGTTTTAATTACAGAATTTACTAGTATACGTTGAGTGTTCAGTACTATAAAAAGCGTCCAAATAAAATGAGTTTCATTCTAAGCCCAGGGAAGCTGCCTCCGATGTATTAGAGTTAGAAAAGGCTGCATAATGGCTGTCCAGTTTTCGTGAAATTAATATGGAAAAAGTCCATAACCTCGTTTAGAAAAAGACGCTACAGATAATGGACATAAATTTGGAATCAGCGTTCGAAGGCGAATCTAATTATATAAATATCACTGCAGAAGGCCACAGTCACCAAGTATCCTTTCTCTGTTAGCGCAAGATTTAAAAAAATAGCTATTCTGTCGTTTCAATACCTTCTTGTTTTTTTTTTCACCGTGCTTAAGCAATTGAAGATTGGGTTTTCTCAAGTCGATACTTTGTCCAAGTCGCAGCAATAATTGCAGACTAAATTATCTTTACACACAGACTTTCGCAAAGATGCAGTTTGCGTTAGAACAATCTCGTAAATAAATATAAGCAACTTTTGTTGATTTCTCTCCTGCAAATTGAGTGCGCTTTTAGGAACGGATCTTATCAAGCATCAGTTATACTTCAAGCGATTCTGTCGACCTGTCGTGACACAAATTGGCAATTTGGTAGAAGTCTACAAATCCACGGCATGCAGGCACAAAATGTCCTTAGCTTCGAAAAGCGTCCTTAAAAAGATCAGACTTTAAAAATTAATGGCTGTATCCACCAAGGCGCGCAGCGACCGAGCGCGCTCTATGAATGAAGCCGTACACTACAGTGCCCATTGCGAAGCCATTCAGCACAATAAGTTAGGTTGACTGAAAGACGCCTTTCATATTTAGGTGAATTTCGTCACATGGTGAGCAGCGTGGATTTGTTGAAGTTGCTTGAATTGATTCCTTGTTGGCACGAAAGTTCGTCTCACATTTTCCCCGAACGACTTTGCTTGCTTTTATTTTTGTTTCTAAGTACATACAAGCCATCCTCTTGACAATTTGGCTTTCTACTGATTTCACATTGCATAGACAGAAACTGTAGAAGAATTTTACTCAAAATTTGATCGTAAAAAATTCTAAGATTTGCAAGAAGAATTGGAAAAGTCGTTAATAGGTTTGAATACTTGCTCCTTCTAACTAAACGAAATTTGGCTGATGTCGTCTTCAGTTACGACTCTCGAAAAAATGCCAAAAAAATCAAATTTCTTGGCCTGATTGGAGAATCAAAAAAATGGCATAAAGAAGTTCAATCAGCCCTAACTTTGTTCAATTACAAAAGGGCAGGTAGTAAAACCTATACCAGCTCCCCCCGGTTTTTATAGTTTATTGCAAGTTCAGGTTTTTTACGACCAAACTCAAAAGATCAGAATTTGAGGAATTTTTCCTCGCTTTTATTTATAAATGTATGCTCAATAGAAATTTACTGAAGACGTTGTGAAGAGCAACCATTAGACTTTCAAAAAAATGTAAGCAAGCAATTATTAGGTCGTTACAAAAGTAATGTCGCTTTTTACAAATAAACGCCACATTTCGTGGAACCAAGATTTTCATGAGCTCTTGGAAACAGTCAACGCAGCATTTCATCTTTCTTCTGATGTTTGTAAGTTCATTGCATAATATTTGATGAGCTCTCAAATTATTACCAAAATCTGCGACTCATAGGTGCGCTAGTGTGAGAATTTGTTCACCCTCCGTTCACCCCTAAAGCGGGACCAATGACCCCCTTCACCAAAAGCCGAGAAAAAAATTAAAGTGAGGTAAGGTTAAGCAAAGGAGATATTTGTGCGGGAATTGTTTGTGTATCGGAAAGAAGAAAGAAGATACATAGTCATTCACGAACTTTCAGGAGGAAAATATTAGCTTTTGTAGTTGCACAGTAACGTCAGCGAGGGAAGTTCCGTGGTACAACGTTTCCCTCCTGTTTCAAGGAATAAATAGTTTGCCTAGAATCCGTTTATAGAATTACAGTCAAATCATTTTATACGATCATGTGCGTTATTGCACACATTGTCCACCTTTGGCGTCTCCATCTTGGATTTATAATCGCAGAATCATAAAAAAACTGACCAGTTGTTATCCCTCTCATCAGTTTGTGGAGATTAGTACTTAGAAAGTAAAAAAACATTAAAAACGAGGAACAATCACCTAAAGGAGTGCTTACTCCTAGAATCCAGGATGGGAAACACCAGAAGTGGACAGTGTGTGCAATAACACATATGATCATATGAAAGATTATTCGACTGTACCTTGTGAATGTGCATAGTGATTTCAGACACTTACGAGATTTCATAATAGAAAAATTCATAAATTTTGTAGATGAATAGCTGGTACAAGGAAATAGTGACCATCGAAACCGACTCGTCCTCCGCTTCTAGAAAATGTATAGCATGTCTAAGATCCGTCCGAAAAAGTGCCTGGGGGAAGGGTGTGCCTGATGGTTTCTGGAGATTCTAGGGTTTTTTACATAAAAAAATTCATAGCTTTTGTAAATGAACAGATAGTACACGGGAACGATCATTAAAACCGCCTCGTTTTCCGCTTTCAGAAAACATATACATTGCCTGGGGTCCGCTGAAAAAAAGTGCCGGGTGAAAGGTGGGTGAAACTCTTATAATGGGAATTCTCGAGTGGAGGCTTTTATACATTGTAATAAGGTGGCTTTGAAAACAAGTTTCCTTGCTGACGTTGCTGTTCATCCACAAATATTACGATTTTTTCTTTCAAACAAATTCGCAAATGCTTAAAACTCTAACGTCTAACTCTTTTCGAAACAAATGTTCTCGCATGCACATTTTTATGGTAATTTCAAACAGCAGCATATCGGTTCACATTTTAGAAAAAAGACAAACGGTGATGGCAAGGAATTGAAATTTATAACTTTGACTAGGAAAAACGGTGAGAGAACATCATGCCCCCTCGAAATTTTATGTTTCTTGATTAACTGAAACACCCTTCATTCGGGGGGCTGCGACAGCTGTGACCACTCCAGCCTGCAGGGGGTCATATCCTACTTTATCGCATCTATGCTGCCACTCATGTTTTTTGTCATGGTCTGGTTCCGCTATTTTTCTATATTCTTGTACTGATTTCTTAAAGATGTAAAGTAACAAATAAATAGAGACAGCCCTATAGGACACAAAACAACTTTTTTCTTTTTTTAGTTCGCTTCTTAGAGTTTGTAGAATCAATTTTTCAGTGCTATCAAATTCCACATTTGGTCAACCCAATCCTCTCACAACAACAACGGCAAGATACTCGGATGTCATTCGACGCAACTTTTTCTCCTCCTTTTACCAGTTGTTTCTGGTTTTCGATTTACAAAGTTTTCCGGAACAAAATCATCATAATTTAAGTTTTCCAGGGCGCCCCAGGCTGTATCCAGAATTTCCGATAGTTGTAATCTGAAGCGGTAAGCGCTTATTTGCTTTGTGAAATTAGTGTCAAACCGTAATCCATTTTCGTAAGTTTTAAAACCCGAAAATTTATTGGTGTTTGATGCATTTTCATCTGAAACAAGCCTGCTAAAATTCGGTGATTCCATTGAATTTCTACAAAATTTATGACGAGCTTTGAAAAATAGAGGAAGATTGTGTTGTTTCCTATTATAGGGTTTGCTCAATGCACCTGTTACTTGAAGTCCTTCGGAGGATTGTAATAGTTTAGAAACATTGTAGAACTTGATCTTTTCAAAAAGCATGGGTCGGTGCTATAATAATTTCCTACTACTTTGGTAATTTTTTAAAGCTTATCGAATTTTGTGCAATGCTATAACATTGAGAAAGAGAATGAAATGCTGTATCGAATACCGCCAAGATCATCTAGAAATCTTGCTTCCACAAAATGTAGCGTTCACTTGAAAAATTACCTTCTGAAGAAAAATATGTTAGAAAAGTTTCGAATTCTTTAAAAATGATGAGACAGAATTTCCGTGCCAACCTAATAATTATATGGATTTCAATAAAAGCATTTCTACATTTCTACATAGCTTTGGTGAGGAAAGATATTTCACTACAGTATTCATATTTAGCGCTAGTCAAATCAAATGAAAACATGACAAAAAATATATGTGACTTTTGAGGTTTTCGCCCAAAATTTGCAAAAATGCAACAAAACAATTCGACGCAATGCAGTAAAAGCAAAGGTCATGACCAATATTTACTCATAAAAATGCCAGGTCGGCACGTTTGGCATACGGCATTAGCCATCGCATTAGTAAGTAAAGGCACCATAGATGTCTATATACATACATATATCTATTCATCCTCAGCGGTTATATGCAGAATACCGCGATGACTTTGAGTTAGACAGCTTTGATTTCGACCGCTTTGATGAGAGGAATCTATTCTTTGTCGTGTTAGAGTGCATTCTGATGGCTTTGCGATCTTGATCCATGTATATACTTGCTATATTTGTCTTGTCACATTATCGCCTATTCCCCACAGTATAGCGGGCGGAGCTTTGCCGGCGTATGCCAGCGTATGCGCGTGGCAGTTTTTGACAGGTAGAGATTACAAAAACCAATGATCTAAAGTGAAGCTTCCAGCAAGTTTTTCAACTTCGAATGTCTGCAGGGTCACGTCCGCTATACGCATGGAAACGCCTACAGTCTGCCCCAATCCTAACCAGGCCAAAATTGGCTTGGCGGGAGTGCGCACCGCGAGGGTTTCGCGCCACTTCTGCGTCTAGCTAGTCTGCTCTCTCCTCAATCTCTTCGCTCTCTGCGACAGCGCGCGTATGAAGCGCAAACCCCTAGCGCTGCAAGCGCGCAAATTCAGCCGACGGTTCGGCCTGATCACGATTGGGGCAGACTGTAAACCATTCTGCTATTGCGCAATCTCGCACGGAGGAGAAATTTAGTGGCCGTATTTATCAACGAAACCAGTGGGTTCGCGAACTCTCGGTATTCACAAGTGCCCCGCTAGGTTCGCCAACCCATGATGTCACCAATGCACATCTCTGATCGGTGTACTACTTTCCTCATTTTCCCACGCACACGAATCGCGCTAAACTAAAAGCGTCAGCACGCCTGACAAGCTTTGAAAACTCTGTCTGGATAAATGCCACCAATCAATGTCTTTTGTACGACGAAACTTGCATTTCCTTATCATTATCCTTCTTTATTTGGGTATTCTCTCGGAACCAGACATGAATGTCGAATTTGAGAAAGATGCAAAAAAGGACTCTATGCTTTTTTGTGCAAGTGCTTTTTCTTGTAGCATTCTCTCTTACCTCATAAGCAAAATATTAGCCATACTTCTGAAAACTGCTCGGCATAGCTGGCATATAGAATCTACGTAAGAAACGATTGTCATGGTGCAAGGCGTAGCTAAGTTTTGTTTTAAAGATGCTTTTACTGTACATAACAAGTATATGTACGCCTTTCAAACGGAATCCTCACAGTGACAAATTGGCAATCGCAGCGAGCGCCGAAGTCGTTTTTGCTTGATTTGTCTCACATTCATTAATATTTGTTTTGATCCCGGTCAAAATGTCATCGCTTTTGACGTAGGCGTCGATAAAAAGTGCGTATAAGGGTTCCTTCGTACTACGCCACGTACGCCACGTACGCGGCGCACGCAGCGTACGCCGCTGCAGCGCAATGGAAATATGCTCACGGCAGCAGAGTTCCACTTTTTTTTGATTTATCTCTATGTTTGCTGCACATTCGTGTCCCTCAATAGCGTTCCTTCACATTATGCATTTCTTCTTCTCTTTTGCTTTGTTTATGCTGTCTCTTTTTTTGTCTATATCAATGATTGATGAAATGGCTTAGACTGTTGTGCTCCCTCTATTTTTGAGTTTCACATTTTGTATCGTAACTGACTGCACATTGCGTCATCGGTTGTGTATTGGTAGTATATGGTTGTATGGTTGTATGTTGTATCTGGTTGTATATTTGCGCTGTTAACATCTCCTTACAAACACATCACTGGATGAAAAGGATTCCTCTCCTTCATATTTCCATATTTCCATTGCGCTGCAGCAGCGTACGCGGCGTAGGTGGCGTACGCGGCGTAGGTGGCGTACGCGGCGTACGCGGCGTGCGCGGCGCAGTATGAAGGAACCCTAAGGCTTTTTGGTGGAAAATTGTCCAAACTTGGTGCAGGGGCGCAGTAGATAAATAGAATAGATAGAATAGATAGATATTGCGAAATAGGCGCAGTATCGACTCTTGAAATAATAAAATGTCTGACAATGAGTTATCCCTTTGAATTTTTTGGCAAGGACGCTCAAAAGATCGGGAAAGTGAACATGAACAAACATGGACAATCAAATACGTAACCCGATTGCAGACAGAGGCTCTGCTTCCTATATGAGGCTCCCTCTTAGTATCTGAGAAATTCCGAGATAGTGTGCACAAACATCGGAAAATGCATAGGGTTTCACGCCTTCACCAGAAATTTCCGGGAAAGCTTCTTTGCGACTTCAAGTTGTGATTGGCATCAACATTGCTAGTCCTAAATACCAGTAATATATCTTATCAAAGTTTATCTCCAACAAAATTCCTGTAAGTCATAAAAATATGGAAAGTGTTATCAATGTATATGTGTTGCAAGTAGTAACCGTCTCTGCTTATATAAACCCACACAATATTCAGCAAAAGGATTGGGTTTGCATGCAACACACTTAGGAAGCACCATGCTTGGGTTCGCCAACTTAGCGCTCAGTGGGTTCCGCAACCCACGAGAACTGGGTAACTTATTTTGTGAATACCGGCATGCTGGACTTTTAAGTTCGCGAACCCACTGGTTCGTTCGTGATTACCGGCTGGCTTTTTGTGGATTCCGGAATTCACTGGGTAGGCTTAACCCACTGAGTTCCGGAGCCCACTAGCTTTGTGAATACCAATTTTGTGGGTTGAGCCTTTCCAATGGGTTTTGATCCACCGGGTTCGTTGATGAATACGGCCTCAGACTGTGCTCCATAACGCTTCAAAAAAACGTTTGTTTAGAAGAATAGTAATAATATGGCTGCAAAATCGCATGCAAACAACCTATAAGTAATGTGAGAAAGAAATTTCGAAAAGCTCTTGTGCATGGCGTAGAAAACTTCTTTTGGTCTCGGTTCATAGCTTGTGCGGTTGCGAAAAATCGCTAATCGTTACATCCACGCGAATTGGTGCTTTGTTAGATGTCAACGAATTGACCAAACGCTAGTCTCAAATGTACGAAAGCTAGATTTCGTAAGCTGTAGAAAACGCAGCAAGCGTGCCTCAAGCGAAGCGCTTTTACGACCAGTTACGAAAAGTCGTTACATTGCCAGATCGCGCAGAGAAAAACACATAAGGTATACCTTTGGGTTTACCAGTCAAGGTGGCAACGTCTGGAGCAATGCCTCTTAAAAAGCAAAGTCATGGTGTTTTAATTATTTTTTGAAATTTTGCTCCACCTCCAATCTACAATCATTTTGCAAATGTAGACTCAGACCGTTCCAAACTCTGTCCCGTTTTCGATCTTGAATAAGCGAAATTTTTGTTCTTCCTCTTTTCAAGGCGTCTTTGATTTTTCTTGTTATCTCTTCACTTTTTGCGTACTTATCGTAGCTGCTACACAATCTGAAGCATCTTGTATATAAGAACCCCGCCACAGTGCGGAAGCCACGCTAGCGCTGCGCCGGCGCCGAGCCAGCGCCGAGCTGTTCGAGGAGCTATCTGGCCCTGTGCGGGCAAGAGCTACCGGAGGCTGGGTTCATACTGATTCCCATGTTTTGAAACTGTTCCCGCACAGTTCTCGCACTGTGCTGGAACTGTGCGGGAACAGTTCCAGAACGGCATGCATGCGCTGCAGCCGCCCCGCACCGTTTTGATCGGCGGGAGTTGGAGAATTTTGACCGTTCTCAAAGGTTTTTCTTTTAAATTTCTCTCATTTTTGCCTTATTCCTCTACCCCGCTTCCCTTTTCGATCAGCAGAACTTTTAACTCGAAGCGGAATTGAAGAATGAGCTTTTGAGTCTAAAGTTTGGAGTTTTTCTGCTCCATGTATCCAGAAAAATGGGCGGTCGTGCGATTGCCCATTCTGTCTCCGTGATTTTTGGTCAAAACTACTTTATTTGTTTCAGGAAGCGGCTGCGTAGTTTCCATAGCCATCTGCCACGAATTAGGGAGCAGGAGCAATTCTGAAACTGCAGGATTTGGGACTTGTCTCTTGTTTTCTGATGATTTTGGGTGTTCTCATACCCTTTCGTTCTTCCATAACGTGGCTTCTCCTTTCTTTGCTCTACTCCGCTTCTCCTTGTGATAAGGGAAACCTGTGAACTTGAAGCTGGGTTGAGGATTAAACGCTGTTCTGCTTCATGTATCAAGGAAGACGGACTTTCGCGCGCTCGTGCTTCTTCTCTGCCATTTTTGTTCAGGCCTACTATATGTGTTCCAGAGACCTGTCTATGTCAAGTTCAATACACATGCGAAACTACGCAGCGTCTTGCTAGAACATATGAAATAGTTTTGAGCAATATCACGAAGACAGAATGGACAATTGAACGACAGCCCATCTTTCCGGATACATGGAGCAGAAAAGCGCTCATTCTTCAACCGAGTTCGAAGTTTTGCTGATTAAAAAGGAAATCGGGGTGGAGAAATACGGCCAAAATGAGAGAAATTTAAAAGAATAACCGTTGAGAACGCTCAAAAATCTCCAACTCCCGCCGTTCAAAACGGTGCGGGGCGGCTGCAGCGCATGCAGCACTGTTCTGGAACTGTTCCCGCACAGTTCCCGCACAGTTCCAGCACTATGCGCGAACTGTGCGGGAACAGTTTCAGAACATGGGAATTAGTTTAAACCCAGCCAGAGCTTCTGGCAGATTCGATCAATAGTCGGTGCATCTACCTACATGAGAACTAGGTCAGCTAACCCCGCCCCAACGAAATGCACGTTCGGCGCCGGCGCAGTGCTGGCGTGGCTTCGGCATTCTAGCGGGGGCCTAAAGCTGAATGTCTGTTTGTCTGTATGTATGCCTGTGTGTATGTCCGTTTGTGTGTGCGTATGTTCCGAATAGAAAATCCCATTTCTGAACCAATCCGGACCAAACTGGCACACATACACTCCGGGGCGGGGCGGGTGTCATAGGGTACTTCTTCATCGATCGATATCGATTTTATCGATTTTTTACAGAGTTCACCAACGGGGTCGGGAGTAGGCACAGGGGGGGGGGGGTAAGTGAGCATGGCGATTCCTTCCGAATACAGTATTAGTTTTTAGAATTATCCAATACCTTTATCATTTTATTGATTTTTCTGCAAAGTTTGAGCTACGGGGCTGGGAGTTGGCACAGGGGGTAATGGAGCATGCTGATCACTAAAACTGCGGGAATAGGGAAATGGCATGTAGACGTGGGCACAGGGAAAGGTTGTACAGGAATACGGATGAGTGCTTTATCATAGTGTTTTGACAGGGCCGAACGGAGTCGGACAAGCCAGCTAGTATGCTATAAAAAGGGTAAGTTATGGTGTTTCAATTAAAAAAGTGCTACTCAGACACTAGGAGCCACTTTATACCGCTTCTTCAATGCCTAAACTTAGGTCTTACTTTCTGTAGCTGGGTGATGCTATGACATTTTTAGCTTACAGGAAGATACCAACGCGCGTAAAAGAGGCCTATTTTCAGGAGCGGTGGGACCTTTATAAACAACAATATGACCTCTCACACGCGAGAGCTAATATTTCCAACTACTGCCCGTCATCACTCTTTCATTAAATCCGCCCCGTTGTATTAATAAAATGCATCGTTATGCACTGTACAATTCAAATTTGTGGCTGTAATTACTGTGAGAGTTTACTTTTTCAATGACGCACAACTTCTTTTAATTAATTTATGAGCATTTGTAAATTATGCTGTATCATTTTTCAATGGATCACTGATCTTTGTGGATTTAAACAAGTATTGATTTGATTGGAGTGTGGATTTGATTTTGTGATCGTAAGTGCATCAAGAGTTTTCTATGGGATATAATGCATTATCATGTACCGTACAATTCAAATCTTTGTGATTGTACTCCTTGTTGGCAGTTTACTTTTTTAAATGACGCACAACTTCCTTCCACCTATTCATTAGCATTTGTGAACTATGCTGTATCATTTTTCAATGAGATCACTGATCTTTGTGCGTTCAAGAAAGTACAGAATTGATTTTGTGATTGTAAGTGCATCAGAAGTTCATAGGTTTCGATAAATTTTCTGTGACCAAATTGATAGCATCTGTGAATAACTTGTCTCGCGTTGGATTGCGAACTGATCTTTGTGCAGTATTTCAACTTGTACAAGTACTACAACACTTCAAAGTTTTGCTTCGTTGTGCACAAGTTGACAACAAAGGTTAAGGGAAGAATCTGTCTAGGAAAGAAATTCATCAGTCCTTTTGCAGTTCCTTATGGCCCATCCTAAGGCATTGCTTGATCGCAATGCATGAAAATATTTTGGTCTATTGACAAGCAGGAAAACTTTTGTAATAGCTTAGGGTGTTCCGGAAGTATGCGTTATATCGACACATAAGTGTTCCACCCTTCATATCGAAACTAGTCAAGTTTCGCATTCAAATAGGCACCGAATTGCCATTTGATAACGCATAGTATTATATAATAATTCTACAAGTAATTGTGCAAACATGTCACCAACTTTGATCCAGGCGAAGTTTGCAGCCAAAACTGGAGAAATCCGAATGCTTGAAAATAGAGAGGAAGTCATAATTCCGTCTAAGAAATCCTACCGCTCCCTTGGTATATAAGACTTTTATATGGAAGGTGCATGCGTAAGAACGGACAGAACATTTTCAAT
This sequence comes from Cylicocyclus nassatus, assembly GCA_958299035.1. NCBI lineage: Eukaryota > Metazoa > Nematoda > Chromadorea > Rhabditida > Strongylidae > Cylicocyclus > Cylicocyclus nassatus. Next base: position 94,016,804 of record CATQJL010000001.1, on the reverse strand, counting down.
CTGCTCAAACCGTTCAATTTATTTCTTCATTTTCTTCTTGATAGGTGGGTTTTTCTTTCGAATCTAAATGTCCCCTGAAACTCGTCGTTGGGGCTTATTTAGCATTTCAGCAGCCCCGCCATATTCGTTCGAAAAATTTATCCTGATATTTTGAGAAACCTCATACAGCTGATAAATAAAGTAGTCTTTGTTTATATTAACCTCATTAACTCGCTTTCCCGGCTCCGCCCGGCCCTGTAAAACTAAACCTCTCCCTTTGCCCACATTCTACATGCGTTCCCTATTCCCGCTGTTTTAAATCAGCATGCTCCATTACCCCCTGTGCCAACTCCCAGCCCCGTAGCTCGAACATTCCAAAAAACCGATAAAAATCAGTGAAATTGATATGGATCGATAACAGAAGTAGCCTACGACACGCTCTCCGCCTCGGAGTTATGTGTGCCAATGGTCTGGATCGGTTTAAAAATGGAATCTTCTATAGTGAACATACAGTACATACGGTACATACGGTACAGATAGACAGACAAATTGACAGACAAACAAACAGACATTCAGCTTTATATATAAGATTCTCGTGGTATCAAGCGCACTTCGTATAGGGCGCACCGGCCGCAGCGAGGATTGACGCGAAAACGCTCTCCGAATGATTGCTTCTTAAATCTATGTAGAAAGCTGAAGACTCAATGTGCTGTGGTTATTCTTCACTTTACACAAATCATACTCTCAGCTACTTTTTCTACTCTTCTCAGAATGTATACTTCAATATCGTTTCTGCAGGAGGGAGGACGGTGTTCTCAGTGGTGTTTATGGTGTTTGGATGATTCTTTTTTTTTGTTTATAATGGTGTTACCGGCGCTACATTTCTGCTCTCCTTTATTTTCATTAATGCTACTGGTAGTTAAACTGTGCTCTCCTCTGCAATGGTACTATTGGTATTTTGAAGGTGATGTTCTTGTTTTATTTTTGTCATTCTCGAGAAATAAAAAAGGTTGAGATTTGTGCTTGAAACAAATTACTATTGAGAAGGAAGTAGCAAATAACGGGAGCAAAAGCTACTGCTGCGTGGAAGACGTTGCTGTTGGCTGCTTGTGCGGCGCCGCGCATCGCGAACGTCATCATACATCAGTCCGCACGCGGTGAAGGCTACTGCGCCATATATCCCGGAAATTAGGTAACATACTCTTAATTACAATCAAGTTTTCGAAATGTAAGGGCGGTTCATGGCAAAACCTCGCTTTACAGCATTTGCAGCGTATAGTGAAAATTCAAAAAATAAATTTCACAAAGCAAGATCTTGATAAGTTTGCACAAATAATGTCTATAACAATCAAACTTTGACTCTCACTTACTTATGGAAACAACTCTGATTGTCTTGGTAGAACCATAGAAATTTTTGCTTGTTTTTTAGAGAAGAGAATAAGCAACTTTTTCATATAGTTGTGGTGTGGGTATGATAAGCAAGCAAAGGAGCCGTAGGATTTTGCAACAGGGTGATATAATCTTTCTCAATTATTTAGGCATTTTGGATTCTCCTAATTTTTTTCTTCATACTTCACATAGAACAAAGTTGGTGCTAATGTTCAAATATTATATTGTCTTTGAGTTACCACAAGTTTTCTTACTTATTAGAATGCAGAGGTTTAGTATAGCTCAAAAGCAAAATTTGTAAGATAAAACTGAACGTTTGCACCAGCTTCAGTACACTTCGAGTGCTAGCCAAAACATGAAGTTTCTAATTTCCGAAAAACCAAAAAAATCATATTTTCGTCCAGTACACTCTCGGATTTTTTTTCTTTTTTTTGCAAGTAACCAGATTTCTATACAAGTACTAATTCCCGAAATATTGACGACTTGCTTACATGGAAGACCCATGTAAGAAAACTAAATTCGACTTTTCCTGAAAACTGCTGTGGGACGCTGTAATTTTACGGTAGTGTCTAGAAGCGTGTAGTATACATTTATGTTAAAACTGCACAGCTCTCTTCAGAAAAAGTGAAAACTTTCGTTTCCTCAATTTCCAGCTTAGGTTTAGAGCAACGGCATATAGATATCTACTATTGTGAAGCTAATATGTGTGAGCGAGTGGAATCCAGCATGTTCTTCTTCTTGACAAAGATATAAATTTTTCTTAATTTTTTTTCGCTTTCAAAACTTCGCTTGCAAATCGAGGTGCACGGAACTGTTGCGAAGGCTTACAGGCCAACTTACAGAGTGCTTTGCTCTATCTGACGGTACTCTGAATCCCAATCCCAGTCAGAATGAAAAAGTGTATGACCAAAAAAACGAGGAAATAGAATAGGAGAAACCTTTGAGACAGCTTAACACAATCTTGTTTTGCTTACTTTGCACTTTCAAATAATTATGAACTATAAATCAATTTTGGTGTGAGACTTAAGCATCTATCTAACACTCAAACCATTAATATCTGTCTCCCTACAAAGTCTTTTACAGCCTTTAGGTGTCATTTTGTATAGCGGGCTTCAACTTCATTTACAATAGAAAAAGAAAAACCTATGATCTTCATCACTGTAGGAACATGATAGGAACTTTCACTAACATTCAAATTACTGCTCAAGAGTTGGAAAAAAATTTGTGGGAATTCGTGAAGCAGAGCATTTGCTTACGCTAACTCTACCACTTGACTCTTTAGAAAATTGCAAGCCTGCTAAATGATGTAACCGAAGTAGAAACAATAGAAAACAATTGTCGTACTGTACCGGATATGATTTAAGAACGACCATAAATTTACATATAGTCATACTTCATATTTAGTCGGCAAACCTTCTTATTCTAGCGCAAAGGTGAAATATGGCTTTCAACGGCTACGCATTTCAAGGAATTCCTAACCATGGTCAAACGTGGGGTGCGGCACGCCACACCTGGGGGGTCGTATTGAGGAGTCAAAAGGGGAGGGGGTCGTAGTTGGGTAATCTGATAATAGTGATAACACGATATTCGTATCATATCCATAATTAGCATGTCAATTAACCCCTGTAGACAAAGTGTGAGCGAATTCTGAAGATTCAAGATACTAGGCTACCTAAATGAAATTGTCAAATTCCAACACGGTTAACTTTGTTTCCAAGGTGAATTAGCTATCCGTTTTTGCACTCAAGACAAAGCACTACTCCTTCTTTGTAAGACAAAGCACTGCTCCTTCTTTGTCCACCTCAGGAATCCAGCTTCACAAGACCTGCAGACTGTGGAATTAGAAGCCAACCAAAATCTCGTTTTTCCCGTTTTTTGCTTTTGATCGCTGTGCTTTCACCAAATATTACTTGGAGCTAAGAAGACAAATCAGGCTCCAAACAGTCCAATGGAATCTACAAGGTTTAGGCTATCGATTCATATAGATACTGTCCACCAAAAATGTTTTTTTGATATAGTTAATGGGGTGCGGCTCACCCCCTTAAAAGCTGCGGCTGCCGCAGCTTTTAAGGGGGTGTGCCGCACCCCATTAACTCTTCTTCTTCTTCTCTATCTTCGCCATTGTCCCGCGGGTGCAGGGTCGGCGGTGGTGCATTTTTGCTTCCATTTGACTCGATCAGCTGCTTCTTGTGGTTTGAGCTTTGCAATGTGCAGGTCGTTTCGAATGGTGTCCAACCAGCGTTGCTTCGGACGGCCACGTGGTCTCTTCACCTGTGGATCTAGACGAAGTGCTGTTTTTGCTACTGTATTATCTTCACTTCGTAAAACGTGACCATACCATCGTAATCTGGCACCTCGCATCTTATCCGCGATAGGTGCAACTCCGAAAATGTGTCGTACATCATCGTTCGTGACGCAGTTTCTTCTCGTTAGGCCAAGTATCCATCTTATCATTCGCGTCTCCATCGTGCTCAGGATCTGCTCGTGTTTTCTTGTTGCTGGCCAACATTCGGCTCCATACAGTGCGACTGGCCTCACCACAGTCCGATACACTTTCGACTTGAGATACAACGGGATTCGTCGGTCGCAGAGTACTCCTGTTACTTGCCGCCATTTTAGCCACGCCGCGTTCGTCCTAGCACGAGCATCAGTGATCGTGTCGCAATCCGGCGTCACTCGGGAGCCCAGGTATTTGAACGTCGTGATCTTCTTCAGCGGCTGCCCATCGATGCTAATTGTGCCATCGGTTTGCTCTCCGCATTCCAGGTACTCGGTCTTTGCTACGTTCAGTCGTAGGCCATATTCCGCTAATCGTGTCTTCCATCTCACAGTCGCCTCTTCAAGCTCTTGTCTCGATCCGCTTGCTAGCTCGACGTCGTCTGCGTAAAGGAGAGTCCACGGATGCGACAGCTGGATGTCCTTGGTCACCGTGTCCATGCACAGTATAAAGAGAAGCGGTGATAGAGCCGATCCTTGGTGTACTCCGACTTGGATTGGGAATGGCATTGACGTTCCCACTGCACAGCGTATGGCGCCCGTCGTGTTCGTATAGAGGAGTTTGATCCAGCGAACGTACTCTTCTGGGACGTCGTGTTGTCTCAGCGCATACCAGATCAGCCCGTGTGGTATCCGATCAAATGCCTTTTCTAAATCCAGGAATGCGAAATGAATCGGAATCCGTTTCTCCAAGTGCCTTTCCATTAGCAATCGTACCGCGTGGATGGCGTTGATGGTGCCAGATCCTTTTACAAAGCCGCATTGATTCGGGGTGACCTCCACTATACTTCGAATGCGTGCGTCGATGACTCGTTCGAAGATCTTCATCGTGTGGCATAGCAAGCGTATTGGTCGATATGTTGAACAGTCGCTGACGTCGCCTTTTTCCTTCCAGATAGGGACTGTAACACTCGTAGTCCAGATTCGCGGCAACTGTCCGTCCACGATAATGCGGTTAAAGAGCGATGTGAGATATGCCGCTCCACGCTGCCCCATCATCTTCCACACTTCAGCAGGTATGTCGTCGGGTCCCGGAGCTTTTCCGCTAGACATCTTCCTCAGTGCCTGCACAACTTCTGCCTCCTCGATTCGAGATACCGGTCCAAGTGTGGAGGCTCCTTGCGGTACTAACGGGTGCGGGAACTCCTCATTAAATAGCTCTTTGTAGTACTCACTCCACCGCTTGAGTATTGCCCTCGGCCTCGTCAAGAGGTTGCCCTCTGCGTCCTTAATGTGCATGACGTGGTCGATGTCCTGCTTCGCTTGATGTCGTGCAGCGGCCAGTCGGTAAACCTTGTTCGCTCCAGCAGGTCCTTCCAGCTCGTCGTAAAGTCTCTTGTAGTGTGCTTCCTTTGCTTCGGCTACCGCGTGCTTCGCCTTCGAGTTCTGTTCTCGATACCGACGGAGGTCTTCATTTGAGTGTGAGCGTTGCCAAGCTTTGAAAGCTTCTTTCTTCTCCTTGATCACTTGCTGGACTGACTCAGACCACCACCAGATCTGCTTGTCTACAAACCGGCGTCCTGGCTTGGTGGTTCCCAAAATTGTCTCGGCCCTCGATCGTATCTGCGAAGTAATCCGATTCCATTGCTCTTTAATCGACTCCTTATCATCCGTCGACACCCTCAAACCGTTAAGAGCATCTCTGACTTGCTGGCGATGTTCGGTGAGCTTCCACCATTTGATCCTCTTTGTAGTCGTCCTTCTGGCTCGTGAACGTAAGTGGATGTTCAGTCGAAGATCCAATACGAGCAACCGGTGTTGTGGCGCAAATGCATGTGTCGCCGTGGGTATAACCTTCGCATTCCCATCGGCAAGTGGCATCGGCGCAGCATCCAGTAGTCGATCTGAGTTGAGCGGTCTCCACTCGCGTACGTGATCAAATGTGACTCCCGCTTCTTGAAAAATGTTTTCGCTATCGCCAAGTCGTGTGCTTCTGCTACTTCCAGGATGCGTTCTCCATCTTCATTCCTATGACCATATCCGTTTCCACCATGGTATCGCTTGAATCCATAGTGTTCGTGGCCAACGTGCCCATTGAGATCGCCTCCTACGAAGATGTAGTCTGCAGCGTCAAATGTCCTTAGCAGGATGTCGAAGTCCCTCCAAAACACGTCCTTCTCGGCTTCGGTACATGCGGCTTGCGGGGCATAACACGAGACTATTCGAAGCGTGGCATCATCTGCTTCGATCTTCATCGCCATCAATCTATCTGAAATGCGCGTCACTTCGGTCACTAATTCGCGGTATCTACCGCTAACGATGATCGCGACTCCGTTCTGGCGGCTGCTATCTCCCGTGTAGTATAAGCGATATCCGTCGCCGATGTCCTTAGCCTGCCTCCCTTTCCATTTCGTTTCCTGTATACATGCGATGTCGACGTGTCGCTCCTTCAGCCTATCGCATAGCTCCCTACTGCGGCTCGTCAGCGTTCCTATATTAATCGTCGCTAGTCGGATTCCCTGGACTCGCTTCTTTGGCCTGCCTCGTCCGGGGGCAGGTAGCCCTAGCTCACTATTCGCGCCATGCGGGCAATGACGCGCGTCGCCTCCGGGGGACGCCCTAGCAGCTTGACAAAAATCCTTAATAGTCCGATGCATGTGACACGACTGATTCGTACAGTCCCCGGCGCGTCGCTCCGCCTGACGGGACAGTGCCCTCGTCGTTTGCCGGGGTTGATCCCCGTTGCCAGCCGGCACCGCGGGGAGGTGACGATGGGACTTTGCCGGCCTGCCGCACCCCATTAACTTGCCTTCAAAATCCAGAAAGCGCTCCATTGCTGGTATGAGTATTGAGCACATAGCTTCTCCTTGCTACATTGGAAATTTGGAGCCGAACGCCCCACCCATAAGAAAATTATGGCCCTTTCAATATGCCCATTCAGATCAAAATCAGTCGTCAAATTACGTATGATTGTAAAGTGCAGTCACAGAAAATCGGGCGTACAGCTCTCAGAAATCTGAAAACTCTCTAGAAAAAGATGGTGTCCTCCAGAATGTCACACTTTGAGGTCGAGAGGTTAAGAGGAGGAAGAAGGGGTCGTTTGAGGGCTTTCATGGGGGGGGGGGTTTCGAAAGATGTGCCTGACCTCTTTCTCAACTCTGGTAATGCTATCTTAGGTATATACTCAGACAATTGCATCGGAAAGTTCGCGGCCTCAAAGCCTCGAAATTTCATCCGCGCACGCCGCGGTGCATGTAAATTTTACCGGGGACGCCGCGGCCGAAGTTAAAATTGGGAACAGATTATCGGGAGAGTCGCATCCCGATCACCTCACTCGGCGACCCGCGGGTCTTATTAAAGGCCGTACTTCTTACATGCTGTAGGTTAAGGCGCAACCCGCATGGGATACGCCGCAGTGACGGGGCTACCCTAAGTATCTGTGAGAGTTGGTAATCGCATCTCGGTGTGGTCCTGTTTGACGCTTGAGTTTTTATGTTTCCGAGACAAACTTCAGCATTCGGATGATGTCGATAGATGAGCTAACAAGTTGCTCAATTTGCACTCAAGTAGTTGCCATGAAAGACAAGCCAAAAGTTCTTTCATTCTTCCTAGTCCTTACAAGCATGCTAATCGGGTCAACTATCGGGCGCTTACAGGATGCACCGCGGTCACTCATCGGGCCCAATATCGGTTTATACCGGGCAGCTCGCGGCATGGATGATTGATGGCCGAGCAAGCCCGCGAACTTCCCGATGCAGTTGTCTGAGTAGTTCAGGCGGGGGGGGGGGAGGGTCTTATTGAGACAGCAATCAGGGGGGGGGGGTCGTAACCAGCGATCGTGTGCAACACCCCTTGCTTGACCCTGTTCCTAACTTAATCAGTAATAGTAAAAAACCGATCAATGATCCAATCAACAGTGCGACCTGAGTTGCCGCTTCTACAGAATGCTACCCGAAGTTCGGCAAAAGACTTAGTGAGAAGATAGAGAGATAAACGATTGAACAGCATGTACATAATTTTGAAATAGTCTGTATATCATTGCATGAAATTGAAGAAAGCGGCACACGGCGGACCCTGAACGCAAGCAAAATGCAAATCATAAGTGTTTCTGCCAAAGCATTTCGCTTGCCGTATCCAATGTCCTGAATCTCCCCTTCAGGTACTTGTAGTTATGCTCTTTCATGGAACAATTGAACTCTTGCGTAATTCTAGCATTCTTTTTAAAATGGGCTTTAAAATCATTACCTTATACGTTCCAAAAATTCCAAAGGCTTCAAAATATTCTTTCATCTTTTGAAGTCTTTGCAAACGATCCTTCTTCTGTCTGATTCTTCGTTTCTCATCTAGACAGGCTTAAAGTTTGAGAACTTAGTTTCAAAAATCAAATTGATAATAATATCAAGTGGGTTTGGATAGGAAGATTAAGCAATCACAATGATGAATAATTTTATCGCATGTACAATATATAATGGCTCATAAATTGACTAGATCATTCCTTCAAATGTAAGAGATACTGTCAAGTCATGATCATCCTTTTTTGGATACTGAGTTTTTTCTGCTTTGCGACAATCCTAAATGAACGAAAACCCTTGCCTCTTTTGAAAAATTGCCTCTTCTGGCTTCAAAGCAGCCATTGAAATCTTGGCGATTCCGACTGTCGTGGCACGCAGACAGTGGTGATGAAATTCGTCCCACGCCTTTACAATAACTGCTAATTCACCAGGCAAATATGCGGTGTGATAGAGCAAGCTTTTGGCTACAAGGAACTGCGAGGAAAATTTTTTTTCGCAGTGTTTAAAAAATTTTTTTTAGAATTTTGATTAAAGGCAAGTGTACTCGTATACTGGAAATCTGGATGCGATTGCGCGAACGGGAGCGAAGAATCGTAATCTGAAAAGTATTGAAATTGCTTGATCGATTGAACACCAGTACGCGCTTGCATAGAAGACCCATGGAAAGAATATAGCCTAGAATTCAGTGCCTGTTGTGCCCCCATAGCTTTAAAATTTATTCTAAAGAAAAATTACCGCTGGCACGCAGCTGGTTTTCGCAAATTTTTACTTTGCGTTTATTAAAGAATAGTATCTGACAAACGCAACGGCTAAGAATTGATAGCGCAAAGTCCCCTCTACATTATACGCATCGAAGTGCTTTAGAATATCCACTGTATCGTTAGTTACGAAATAAGTCGTGAAGACCAAAAATTTCGATTTTCTCGTTTTGCAGAGCACTTGTTTGATAAATCCAACTCCTACAAAAACATATAGCAAGCATTTTCAGGCAGCTAAAGTGTGTTTTGTAGAGGATGATCGCAGCAACTGTTTGATTGTTAATAACTCTCTTGCTTTCATGTCTTTTGCCGAGCTTGAAGCATCACTCTACAGAGCGAGGTTCAACTTAGATCTACAGTAGGGAGCGAATCGTCGATCGCTCCTCATTACTGTAGGATTACGGTAGGAACCTCGACAAGGATTTTAGGCCATTGTATGCCATATTCTCCTCGGAACAAAGCCAAACAGGCCGGAAACTCTTATACTATGGTAATGGAAGCCGCTGATTTCTAATATGAAATTTCCACCTTGCTGTGATGCTTCGTTCCAAGGTTATCCCAGGTAAATCGTAATGACTTGATTTCCACCATTTGTCAGAAAGGTGATTACACCGTCATAAAAGATAAAAACAGTTATAAAAAGTTGTGTAATGGAATCAGCGTGCGCGAAAACTCTAGTACACGATTTTTCAGATTTTTTGAAAAAAATTTTGTCAAATGGCATATTTCACAATGGATCCACATGCTGGAAGTTCATACCGTAATCTCACAGTAACGAACACCGACCGGTGATTCGTTCCATACTACAAATCTAAGTTGAACCTCGCTCTACAGAATGGTGCTTCAAGCTCGGCGAAAGACATGAAAGCAACGGAGTTATTAACGATCAACCAGTGTTCACATTTTTTTGGGACACCCTGTATATGTATGTGGCCCACTTTAATAAAGGATAATAAACTTTCAAATGCTCAAAAGCAGTTAGAGAAACCTACTAGACATTACTGATTTCATTTGAATGCGATTACATAGATCAAGTTTCCGAAGTCTGTAGTGCTGTTTATCTGACAAAAAACTCCAGCTTTTTGAGCTTTTGTAGCGCACAGGAGTACCGAAACGAACTCGATGAATTTGCACAAATAATTTATAATGCTATCAATAACATCAGGCTTAACTCCAGACCTCACTTTCATGTTTTTGCTGCCAATGTGTGTTTCACGACTTCATTAAAAATCGAGATCTTCACAAATGGTTTTAGAGCTTTGAACAACAGATTAGAAGAATATAAAAGCACCCATAGTCTGGAACTTCGTACTTGTAACATGCCTACTCTTCTCCGAAACTCTAGAGTAGTGCTGAAAATTAGCAAAACCTTGGACGAATGAAAAGATGGGCGAAGAATTTGGGAGTTATTAGGAAGTTTTCGGAAAAAACGTGACTCGGGAATGTGACTATCAAAAAGGGAAGAAAAAGCTGAATCAATTTTTGCTTGAACATGCATTCAGGTCTTTATTATATGAGATTCCGTGGTCATCAGAAAAAAAAACAACAAAACTTTCGATACAACCTAATACAAAGTGGCCGTATTTTTTCGTTTCCACACTAATAGCACTGCAAAAAAGTAGTAGCCTGAATTTTCAGCTTCCCACAAGAGTTAGTTTTCGACACCTATTCTTATTGTTGCCAGGTTCGACACACTCGAAAATCAGCCTTCTAGAAGTTTGAGAAGTCAGTTGTGCTTCCAAAGGCTTCTAGATGCAGCTACGTGTGGGAACACCACAGTATTGCCTTAGAAGAAGCATAAAAATTTTATTTTCTTGTCTCTAGCGCCAAGAAAAAATACAGCAACTTTTCATATGAAAGGCTGATCTGTAATGCGTATGCTAAGCGAGTAAAAGAGCTGTTGGAATTTTTGACATGATTTTTCTTAGACATTTGGAACCTTCTTATTTTTGGCTCAGTACTTCGCTTGGATCAAAGTTGGTGCAGATGTTCGAATAATAAGCTGTTTTTGACTTTTTTACTGCAACTGCATAGGTTTCTTATTTCTGATTAGGATAGAGGCATACAATTCGATAGAGCAAAGCAAGCTTCGTTAAGTGGATTGTGGGCGTTTGCGCCAGTTTCAAGGCACCACGAGTTACAAGCCGAAATCCAAAAAGTTCCTAATGCCAGAAAAGTTTGGAAAAATTATATCTTCGTCCAGAAAATTCTAATCGGATTTCCCACTCTCGCGCGAATCACTGCACAGTAGACATTCGCCGTACTATAAATGAATGTCTACTGTGCAGTAATTCGCGCGAGAGTGGGAAATCCGATAAAAAATTTTTGGACGAAGATACGCCCTAGAACCCCAGAAAGAAAACTTTTTTGTTTTACTAGTGCGATGCTGTGCTGTTCTCGCATAAATAAATGCTACCACCTACCAACTACCTGTCTTCAGAAGCAGAAGCAAATTCCAGCTCTCTGACAAATTTTGTCGGTGTAGGTGAGTATGTTTTAAATTTGAGTGGGCCTGTTGTTCACTGCCGCTGACAACAATGAACACTTCTGTCTCTGTGTGGAAATAACTACGAATATAATGACTTGTTCAAGTGAAAGAAAAGCGGGCTGAGGTTTTTCATGAACATATGAATCTATGAGCGATGATAATCAATTTTTGTCCTAACTTTTCCAATTTTTGTCCTAACTTTTCAAAACTTGGTATACGATTCACATAGCGGTTGTGCCGCCCCGCAAGCAGTACTTTCAAAATTTTGCTTACACACCACAGAGAAGAGCTTTTTTGTGAAAACGAAACCACAACGCCGCTCTTATAAGCGTGAACTATAATACAACCTTCACCTTTTGTTTAAACCATATAAATCCCCCGTTTCATTGAAATTACTCCTTCTACAGGAAAATAACAAAACAAAACAAACGCTGCAGATCAGCGACTACGAGGAGGGAGTTTGCAGAGAGTGGAAAGTCTGGGACGTTAAGACTAAAGGGTCTACACAGCAAGCAGCTAAAGTTGCTGTACAATTACAAGAGTTTTCACATACTGCACACTTCTCGCTTTGCATTGTACAGTACTTGTTTATCTCACATTTTGAGTTAATACATACTTCATCTATTCCATGACTAAGAGACGCGAGACCGAATTGGAACATTGTCTTAACAAGTTTGAGTGTGTTCTCCCCTCTTTTCAAAAAGTGAATAAACCAGGATAAGATAAATAACAAGTATATAAACCTCCTAGTACACGATTAGGCTAAGTGTGGAATGCGTTTTCGCATTCCACACTTCTCCTAGTTATAGAATGAATGATAGCTGTTCGTCAAGGAGACAGGAGTATGAGCCAAGCACGGTAAGATAGCTAAAGGCTGAAGGCAGGGAGGGGTCGTGTATACTGGTTTTGTCAGTTTTTTCACGAGAACCTAAAACAATTCGTTACTTACAAGCTCTAATGCATCTGACAGAATGCGTAGTTTGATATAATAGGTGAAAAAAAAAACATGCAATTACTTTATTTGTAAATGATTGAATCATCTTTGTAATGGAATCCAGAATTGGGAATCATAGCCTGTTGATTTTGAAATTTTTCAGTACTTCTGCATTGAATTAATGGACATAGCTAGAAACACTCCCACCAATTCAAAAAGTTTTTATTTCTTCCCCTTGCGATTCTCAAAACGTCACAGCGCCATCATGAACTCCGCCACCTTTTGTATATTGTTACGCTATTTTATTCAGCTCACGTATGATACACTAGTGCAGTGAAAAATGGTGAGTGAACTTAATGTTTACTAGTTTTGTGACGATTTTACCGCATTTAACCAGCTCCTCCATTACGTTAATTTGTGAATAAATTGATCTCTGTTTATGATGTTGAATAATCTGACTAATTATATCATCTGATAACTATAAGACGTCACTTCAATGTCTTTATTTCTCTCACGGTGATTTGAGTGGACAACAAAAGTTTAGAATGAGCTTGCTGCAGCTTGTTTTTCTGGAGTAACCAATTTTGATAAACGTTTCTATAAGCGTCCAAATCGTTGACAGTCCACAATTTCTTATTTTCTCTCTTTGTTACTCTTCCCGGTTTTTTTTCAATATCTTGTTTTGGCAAGATAAACTGAGACCAAAGCTTTGGCCCTGCGATTCCCAAAATTCAAACATTTCTTGTTTTCAAAGAATAAATAACGATTTTTCGCCTTAAGTAAGTAAATAAATAAAGCTCCTTGAATCACTGCTACTTTTTCAGTAGAATGATTTTTTATAAATGAAAATTAGCAATTTCAACCTTTTTGAGACTCGTTTCTTTTCTGCAAATTATATGTGTTTTCTCGCAACGCAAATTGTGGCATCGCCCAGTGGGTAGAAATAAATCAAGAAATCTAAAGCGGTCAAATTAGGGTGCACAAAAACACTTCTTTAAACCTTATATTACATCTGGCCAAACCTTTTCTCTCATATACTTATTAGATTTCTCAGGCTCAATCATTTTGAATAAATTTAGGAAAGAGGGTAAATGGCGAGAAAACTCTTGATGAAATCTAGTATATCAAAGCATGCATGCTTGAAGAAAATAGCAGCGTGGCAATCACCAAAGCAACCAACAGTGCAATTTTGGACGTTATTTGCAAATAAGGACATATCCGTCATTGGCAAAGCCGGAAACGTATTTCACTAATTCTAGTTTTGCCCCATCAGACACAGTTGCCTACCGCATGCGAAGCTAAACGCCCCCTCCTGATCACTTAATATAGTAGCTGCACTTTGCCCTCATGGAACAATCGAGCTCCTGCGCAATGTTGTGCAGCGATCAGCACTTCGTTTTGTTCCAAAAACTTTGAGAATCATCAACATAGTCACCTTCTATCTTTAAAAATGCTTCTACGCCTTTTGTATCAGTTTACCATTTCTCATCCGAAAAACTCAAAGTTTGAGTGCTGGCTTGCTTCAAAAGTCAAAGCGATGGTCGTTCGAAAAGTTTTGGATGTGAAAAGTTGTATTTATTTTCAGAAAAATTAGATTGATGTATAATTCCTGCACCAAAATGGGTACAGACCGCAATAATCCGGAATAATCTCATATCCCAAATACAGTTCGATATATCATCAGATAGAGCAAACCTAGCTTTACAAGACGATGCTCAAATATCTACACCAGCTTTGATCCACGCGAAGTTTTGAGCATAAAACTGAAAAACCATGCGTCAAAAACCTTAAGACCAATCAAAACAAAATTGTAACTTTATTCAAAGAGCTCCTACAAAAAGTTCTTGTTTGCTCATGCGCAGACGTTCCATGTAAGACATTTATCTATGCAGTTGCTGTATTTTTTTTCTCAGGTAGACGATAAAAAAACGAAGTTTTTCTTGTTTTTGCCAAATTAGTGTGCTGAGATGTTCTACCCTAATAGTTGTATAGTACAGGCCATTAGCAGTAAAACTTTACGTTTCCAGTTTTCTAAAACAGCTAGTTCACAAAAAATGACGAATCTAGCTCACCTTTTCCGAATTTTTTTGCTTAGTTGCTAAAAGTTCGATATTTCTCGCAAACCAGCTGCTGTAAAAAACTGAAAATTTACATATCTAAGGTCGTATGGCATATAACTGTCAGTGCTAGAACATGTCAGGCGCTAATTTGGCAAAAACATGAAAAATTTCGTTTTCTCAGTTTCCAGCTGAGAGAAAATACAGCAGCTGCATAGAGAAATTTGTACGAAATGGCAATGCATGAGTAAGTTAAGAATATTGAAGGTTTTTTCTGAACGGACTTCCAATTTTTCTTGGTTTTTTAGGCCGCTTGAATTTTTTCGTTTTTGGCTTCAATCTTCGCTTATCAAAGCTGCTACAAAACTTTGAGCACTATCTTGTAGTGTTAGGTTTGTTCTATCTAATGATATATCGAATCCTATTTGAGTTATAGGAATATTCCGCATTATTGCGGTCTGTACCTATTTTGGTGCAGGAATTATGCATTACTAATACATTTTGTTTTTACAGTAAAGCTACAAATAAACATAAAGGCTCATGTATTTATTAGATCTTTTCAAATGTAGGAGTTTTTGCAAATTTACAACTTTGAATAGTTGAAAGCAGTTCGGAAACCACAAGCTCAAGACCACTAGATCCACTAACCTCCTGACCATTTGACAATTTAGAAATAAAAGATGTCATTGATACTCGTGTGCCAGATCTTCCAGTTACGGTCGCACCGAATGACAGTTAAAAAAGCTTGACAAAATGTGGGCACAAATTAACATGTTGTTCTACGGTCTCATTGTAGGTTGCATCCTTCAAGATAAAACAGCTAATTATTGCCTATTTAGATTTTGGCAGCTTACAATAGCACTTGCATCTCCGACCATTTCTTTGTTTGTCATCAGGGGGGGGAAGGAAAGGGCAAGCGCAAACTGTTTTTCGTCAACAGTTTTTTACAGTAACAAACAAAAAGCGCATTTCAAACAGATTACTTTGCATCTACAATACATAATGGCTCATATATTGACTCAGTCATCCCTTCAAGTGTGAAAGGTAATGTCAAAATAATCCTTTTTTGGATATTTTTTGAGTTTTCTAATTCGTCTTTGATTGGAAGCAGTAAACCATTTCAATCTGTGTTTTCTCTGCTTTGTGACAATCTCGGATAAACAAAAAAACCTTCGATTTCTTTTGACAATTTCTTCGGGGTGTTCCCTTCAATATCTTTCTATTTTTACTTACTTATCGGACGTTGCTGGTAACCATGATTATGCTATAGAGAAGGTAGAAGGTTATGACACTTTGCAATTGTAGTCAAAATCATTGACTAACGCCGCGTGCTGCTTCTTTATGCCATTAGATCAATTAGGGGTAAAAGGCATTGCTAGACCATAATTGTTGTTAGGTTTGCGAAGTTTGCGGCCATTGCTCACCCCGCAATGCCTCAAACCAGTTCGACAATCCCTTTCAAAATCGCCTCAGGTAATTGAGCTAACATCTAATATCAGAAAAGCATTTGAAGAGAAAAAGACTTAAGAAAGCTTAATGCGCAAGCAATGGCCGCAAACTCACCGATCTTCGCGATCACGCAAAACCCTACATGAACTTACGTCAAACTTTCTATAGCTGAGTAATGCTATGATATTCTTGGGTAAAGTATATAAAAAGATCTTGACGCTCGTAGCAGAGCGATATTTCTGTGAGGGGAGTGCGAGGTTTTTGAGCGAAAGTATGAGCAACAGTAAAACAGTGGCGGTCCCAGGATTTCGGACCGGGGGGGGGGACAAAAATTTTTCAAAATGAAGGTGGGTGGCATTAGGCACGCACCCCCGAAAAAAATCTTTTTATAAGGCTAGTTTGAATTTTCAAAAAAATTTAAAAATTATTTCATTTTTTTAAAACAATAAACAAGTCGTTTGCACATTTTTATAACCTATACAGGTAAGTTTCAAAAATTTCGCGACCCATTTTCGGGGCGGGGGGGGGACTCCCCCCCCCTCGGTCCGCCACTGCAGTAAGAGTATTTGTAGCTGCTGTCTAACACTTTCATTGCCGCCACCTTTTGTATGCGTATACACTGAGCGTAAAATTTGATTTTGTCACTATAATTACGTTGAGAGTACACTTTTTGATGACGCACTCAACTTCCTCTTACAAATTCATTAATCTTGGTAAACAATGGTATCTCACATTTATGTGTGATCACTAATCTTTGTGGACTTAAACAAGTACAGATTTGATTTTTTGATCGTAAGTGCACTAAGAGTCCGTAGATCTCGATATACCGCCAACTTTCTGTTACCAAATTGTTAGCATTTGTGAATGACTGGTCTCGCTTTTGAATGCGAATACTGATCTTTGTACAGGATCAAGCTTTTATAACTACTACTGCACTTTGATACTTTTTTGCTTTTTTGGCTTAAGTGGACAACGAAGATCAAGTAAAAACCATCTTTCTATGATGAGAAATTCATCGGTGCTTTTTGTAGCTCTTCTGTCTTTCGAATTGAGTATGAATTTCATGGCTTATCCTAAGCACTGCTTCCTCGCAGTGAAAAAAACATCTTGATCTACTGTCAAGATTTTTTTCTAGGAGAACCTAATTTCGCACCTGTTTGGTACACGTTGTGAAGTACTAGTTTTTTCCCATTTACGTTCCTAATCATTTTTCCTATTCATAATCCCTAGTTCTGCTCTTTTTGAAAACGTTAAGGAATGGCTATAAATGAGAAAAAAAAAAACTTAATGACTTATCGTGTCCCAAAAGTATGCATTATATTTGTCACATAAATGTTCTACCAAGTGGCCTCATTAAACAAGTCAAGTTTTACACCGAAATTAGGCACCAACCAAAGTACTATTCGATAAAGCAAAGTAAATTCTACAGGAATCTCAGTCCGCCACCTTTGTATGGAATAGAATGGCTATTGCAACTTGTAACCTGTGACTGTAATTACGTCAAAAGTTCACTTTCTGATGACGCACTCAACTTCCTCTTAGCAATTCATCAGCCTTTGTAAACAGCGGTATCTACTTTTAAAAGAAATCACTGATCTTTGCGGATTCAAACAAGTACAGATTTGTTTTTGTGATCGTATGTGCATCAAGAGTTCTTAAATCTCGATATACCGCCAACTTCCTGTGACCAAATTACTAGCATTTGTGAACAAAGATCTCTCTTTTGAATGCGAATACTGATCTTTGTGCTGGATTCAAAGTTGTTAAAGTGCTACGGCACTTCATAGTTTTTTGTTCAAACTTGTACAGTGTTGTTTTTGTGACTGTAAGTGCGTCGGAAGTTTATGAATTCTGAGGTCCACCATTCTCGTATACTGCATTGCTAGCATTTTTTGATAGTCTCACTTTGGAAACGAACACTGAACTATGCAGGATTGAAACTTGGGCAAATACTACAAGACTTTAGGGTCTTTTTATTCATCCGCTCGAGTATACACCAAAGAATCAGTGAGGAAAATCTTCTTAAGACAAGAAAGTCATGTTCTCTTTCAGTTCTCCTTCTTCCCAAATTATGTGCGAATTAGAAACATTTTGAGGTAATGCCGATCGCAATAAATTAAGATATCGTCCGCTCAAATTGAAGAAGATTTTCCAGGAAGACCATATTTCGAATCTGCTCGATACAATTTTCATGCACGTTTCAACCATTCAGGTCTAATTTCTGTAGAGGTTAACAAACGGGTATGTATGACGAGAGCTTCTTAATTGACTTACGGAGTTTCAAAAGTATGCAGTAGATTCGTACGCAATTTTTTGCAGCAAAATGACTTCATACCGTAATAAGTGGTTTTTTCCTATATTCTAAACGTTTACGGATTACTTCTCAATAGGGCTCGACAAGAAAAAAAATCTCACCAATTTCATTTGCTTGCCGACTACATTGATTAATTTTTTGAATCTGTAGTGCTGTTTATCTGGCAAAACTCCAGCTTTTTGAGCTTTTGTAGCGCACAGGAGTACCAAAAATTCCCAAAAAGCTGGTTCAACAAGGCCCAGAATTGATAAATTTGCATAAATGATTTGTGACGCTCTAAAACTTTGATGTTTTTGCTGTGCTTGTGTGTTTCATGATTTCACCAGAAGTCGAAATCTCCACATATGATTTTCTAGAGCTTTGAACAGTATATCAGAAGAATATAAAAGAACCTCGTAATTCGGATTTTCTTCTACTTGTATCATGCCTACTTTTCTCCGAAACTCTAGAGTAAGGTTGAAAACAGCAAAACTTTGAGGAATGGAAAGATGAGTAGAAAATTTGGTAGTTATTGAGCAGTTTTCGAAAGGAAGTGGATTGGATATCTTTCTTATGTGAGAATTCGTGGTCATCAGAAAAAACTACAAAACTTTCGGACTACCTAATATATAAGGTGGCCGTATTTTTCGTTTTCACACTAATAGCACTGCAAAAAAGTAGTAGCCGTGAATTTTCAGATTCCCACAAGAGTTAGTTTTCGACACCTATTCTTATTGTTGCCAGGTTCGACACACTCGAAAATCAGCCTTCTAGAAGTTAGAGAAGTCAGTTGTGTTTTCAAAGGCTTCTAGATGCAGCTACGTGTGAGAACAGCACAGTATTGTCTTGGAAAAAGCATAAAAATTTTAATTTCTTGTCTCGAACGCCAAGAAAAAAAATACAGCAACTTTTCATATGAAAGGCTGATCTGTAATGCGTATGCTAAGCGAATAAAGGAACTGTTGGATTTTTAGACATGATTTTTCTATTTTTTAGACATTTGGAACCTTCTTATTTTTGGCTCAGTACATCGCTTGGATCAAAGTTGGTGCAAATGTTTGAATAATAAGCTGTTTTTGACTTTTTACTGCAACTGCATAGATTTCTTATTTCTGATTAGAATGGAGGCATACAATTAGATAGAGCAAAGCAATGAATCCTTCCTTAAATGAATTGTAAGCGTTTGCACCAGTTCCAATGCACCACGAGTTACAAGCCGAAATCCAAAAAGTTCTCAATGCCAGAAAAGTTTGAAAAAATTATATCTTCGTCCAGAAAATTCTAATCGGATTTCCCACTCTCGCGCGAATCACTGCACAGTAGACATTCATTTATGCCGTACTATAAATGAATGTCTACTGTGCAGTGATTCGCGTGAGAGTAGGAAATCCGATTAAAAATGTTTGGACGAAGATACGCCCTAGAACCCCAGAAAGAAAACTTTTTTGTTTTACCAATGCGATGCTGTGCTGTCATAAATCTATACTACCAGTCTCTAGAAGCACAAGCAAATTCCATTTCTCTGACAATTTTTAGTTTTCAAAATATTGATACATTGTAAACCTGAAAGACCAATGCAAAAAAGCTAAATTTGAAATCTCCTGAAAACTACTATAAAAACTACTAAACTATTATACTACCGGCCCTCAGAGATATTGGCGACAATTGTTAGCCTGGGAGACCAGTGCAAAAAAGCTAAATCTGAGATTTTCGAAAATTGTTGCAGGGAGCCGAAAATCCAGCTTGTTTGTGTAGAGCTTGTTGTATACATTTACTTTTGTGAAAACTCACTTTGACAAAAACAATTTTGGCTTGCAACAGATGAATAAGGAAGCTGGTGCAAAGACTTACAGGCCTTTTTATAGAGCATTTTGCTCTATCAGACGGTAGTATAGATCCTAGAGCTAAAAAATGTACGAGTTATCGCGGGAGAAGGTCATAACTGAAAACCACTCGGGACGTCTAAAATGTCGGACATATTTCACGCGATCTCATCGTCTCTCCATTCTCCCAGCAAGACAACTGTTGCCAGTTCACTGTATGCCGTACATCTTGCGTTTCGGTTGTGTTAGTTTTTCGACACGACTTACTATAACAACCAAGATGCAAGATGCTCAGCATACAATGAAATGGTAACAGCCTTGTTGTTGGGAGAATCGCGAGAAGTATGTCCGGCCCTCGGTACAGTTTTGTAGGACATTTTGAACTATCGAATGATACCTCAAATCCATGTTGGAAGTATAATTTGATTTTGGTGTAAGATTATACTCCACCTAATATGCACTGTTTGACCATTGCTACCTTTTTTTTCTAACAGTTTCTTCTAACCAATAAATACGGTCTTATAGATCTGGCTAAATTTAAATCTACAGTGTTTCAAAAATCCTGGAAAGTCGTTGAGCAAGCGCTCGCTAATTTCACTACTCTCAAGTTTGTAACGCTTTTAGGAGATGTAGTCAGGTTTTGAGAAATTCAAGAAAACAGCTATTATGCAAACCTGAAGTATCCATAAACGTACCACTATCCCAAAAGTGCGATCTTCATATTTGGTATAAGCGAACCTGAGTAGCCTAGAGCAAAGCTTTTGAGTTGTTCGGTTTCCTTCGTGGAACGAAACATAATTTTAATGGCTCAAATCCCTTTTAAACGTTCGTACAGTAATCTTGCAGTAAGGAAGACGATTGATGATTTGCTCCACACTGTAAGTCTGAGTTAAATCTATCTTTGCCAAATGCTTCCTAAACGTCGACAAAAGGTTGTGTGTAAAAAGAAAGATTAACGTTTCAAACAGAGGCACTTTTACGAGTTCAAGAAAGAAGTAACATGGCAGACAAGAAAAAGGTGTAAGTTTTAGCTGTTTTTGTACAAAGAAGACATAGCTCGAGGTGTAGGTTCCGCATGACATTGCCGGAGCATCCCCCCGCTCTACCGTACGCAATGTTCTCCATGTTCCCTCCTGACTTAACATACTAAACATGCTCCGCTCATGAACAATGCTCTTGCTTTAATGCAATTCTTCCTAAATCTCATTTTGAAATCACCTATGTTCCAAGAAGTCCGATAACCATCGAAATTTATTAATTTTCTAGTGTTCGGATGCGCCTGTTTGTGCAAATTTTTTGTTCCATTGCAACAAACTTAGAGTTCTAGCACTTGGCAAATCTAAAAATCAAGGAATTACATTATTCAAATAAGTTCTAGAATCCGGAAGGTCAACTGAGTTATAACATTGAAGAATAAATTTTGCATGTGCGATAAGGGGCTCACAGTATAATGGCTATCTACTAAAGTATAAGGTGGTGCAAAAGTTCTTTCCGCCCAAATTCAAAAATTCATAACTTGTTTAAATCTCAACGAATCTGCAAGATCTAAATTTTGCTTAAGAGAGAAACTCATTCTCTTTGCATCTCTACCTAAACTGTTCGTTAATGTTTACAAATTGAGGATATAGAAGCTCGAAACCAAAATTACTCCAAATTTGAATTTTTCGTGTGGGGTCATAAAAAATCGAAAACCTGCAACAAAAATCGGAGCAGTCAGTAGTATTGTAGGTTCTTTCACCAGCTCTTTCTAATGGTGCAAAGTTTGCGCTGATTGAGCTCTTCTATCAAAAGTTATGAATTTCGAGCAAGCAATGCAAAAGGGCGAATTTGATTTATTTTGGCATTTTTTCAAGAAAATCATAACTTTTTATAGAGACGCTTAATCAGCGCAAACTTTGCACCATTAGAAAGAGCTGGTGAAAGAACCTACAATACTGACATCCCCGATTTTTGTTGCAGGTTTCCGATTTTTTATGATCCTACACGAAAAATTCAAATCTCGAGTGATTTTGGTTTTGAGCTTTTATCTCCTTAATTTGTAAACATTAACGAATACTCCAAGTACATTTACAAAGAGCATGAGTTCCTCTCTTACACAAAATTTAGATCTTGCAGATTCGTTGAGAATTAAACAAGTTATGAATTTTTGAATTTGGGCGGAAAGAACTTTTGCACTAACCTAATATTTCCTCATTAGTAGGAGATATTGCAGATCCGCGACTTTGGGTAGTTTACAGCGAGAATAGTATTATTGAATGATAGACACAATCTGTCTCATCAGGATCTTTGGCTATACGGTATTTTCAAGTTACTGATACATATTAAAATGATGATCAAGATATATTTGAAGTTTCATCTACTGTTTTCGCCAATGATTTTGTATTTTTTAACTAGTATTTTAGTGTGGCTTGTACGTAAAGTAAACACATGCTCATTGAGAGAACGTCAGGTCATAAATCTACTATGCTTGAAATTTCTAAGTTCTCACACTTCAAAAAACTACTTATTGTTATTAAAAAATGCGGTCATCGAAAATTGGTCTTTTTCTAACAGTGATAAATTCTGCAATTTGAAAAAAAGGTCTTGGAAATTTTGAGACGATTACAGGAAACTGGAAAAATAAACACCAACTCTTAGTAGGGGTGCCTTGCAATGCGGTAGTGACGTGCATCTAAGGCAAAAAACATGTCATCCTCGCGTTCACGGGTGACGCACTACATCAATTACGATCCCATCGAATGACAGCGAGTGTTAGCACTCTCTTTGTTATATTCGACAATTTTGTGAAAGCTTTCCTGTATAAAGCCTGAGGAATATGTGAACACCATTCGAGATGTGGTACTGTTTTCTCAGTGTAGGTTGCATTCCTCAATATACGATAGTCATTGATTGCTATTCAGGTATGGGCGCTTACTTTCGCATCCCATGGAACGTCCGTTTCTGGCCCCGAAATCAATAAAAAATCATGCAAAGGCGAAAACATCACATATGAATACGATCGGGCAGGGCGACTCCTGCGTTATATGCAAACCTTTTGCGATCGCTATTACGGTTATTGGGGTTATTCCTACAGAATAAAAGAGGGAAATTTGGTGAGAATTTGATCACAGCTTCCCAGAAAAACAACCGGTTGCGCATTTTGACGACTTCCAGGCTGATTCCGATCAAATAGCCCAATTGAATTGTACCTTACTAAATTAGATGGTTTTTTAAAGCCTACACCATACAAAATATTTTTCCGTTTAGAAGTACAGTTCGGAATTGGAGTGTCTGCTCAAATCTGAGTATGCAAATGGTGGAAAAAAAATCATCTCAAAATGGAACCCTTTTGTAGTAATGTAAAAATTTGAAGTAGTTTTTTAGCGCGTTTACAGCAATGCATGGAAAAATTTTAGGGTTCCCGACGAAACGGCGTTTAATAAAACGGATGATGACTGGACATGGATAGACTTAGCTGTACTTGAGAGTAGAGGCTGGATTTGCGAGGTGAGTTACCGATAGCAACATTACACTTTTCTTTCGCTAAAGAGCAAGCGGAAGTGAGGTCTACATAGTAGCGCTTTTATCACGCTATCCCATCATCTTGGTTCGTCTTATGTCAGGTAGATTTTACTTATTTTTCAAAAAAAATTGAAATGCTATCCAGTAGAGCAAAGCAAAGGATATGAGATAGCGGTCGAAATTGAAAACTTGATCCAACATTAAAATGAAACCTACAAAATTGTATTTGTCTATGCACTTTTACGAACTTCCAGGGTGGCTACACGATGCTGTACTTTTTGCGGCTAAAAATTCAAACAAATTAACAATACGGACAAGTCAAAATACAAAAAAAGTCCCTTTATCGTTCAAAAAGTAGCGCTTACGAAGGTAAAAACACATACTTCACTTTCGATTTGTGAAAAGCAATTTGTGTTTCAATTTGCAAACAACATTATCAGCAACCTTATGAATGTATAATATAATTTCTAATTTTTAGATTCAAAAACTCATAAATTTTCATCTTAAGCATGCATAAAATTGTGCGAATGCTTTTGCTTTGCTTTATTGAATAGTACCACAATTTTTTTGAAAAATAAACGAGCATAAGTTTTTCTTGACGTACGAAAATTATAGGGCAGTTTAGTAATAACGAAAAAGTTCAAAAGTACCACTATAAGACACTCAGCCATTACTTAAGGGTTTTGACACTTTTGTTAGAGTCTGTAAGTAATGGCTCTGCCTTTATTTGTTGGTTATATGTGGAAGAAGTGTTGACGAGTATGTAAAACATCCAGCCTTTTCCAGCCCCTCTACGTATAGAATGCTATCCAGCATGCTTGTACGCCACTCCCGTTGCCCAGCAATTTCTTTGAATCCAATTGTGTCCTTTTTCAAACGAGACTAACAAGAACGTTGCAGTCAGCCGCAACAAACGCAGGCAAAAACAATGATATCTTCGCGTGCACAAAATTTCGCGAGAGAAGGTGGGGATTTTACTATGGTTCACATTATCTGAGATATGGATGCGCATTCTACAAGGCTCAGACCTTGTCAGAGTCGTTTGCAAAAGCTGCACGAAGTTCTCTAAAGTAAACTTTTGAAAAGTTAAACATAGTTGATCTTCATGACATCTTTGCACAATAAAGGGAAACAGAATCTCATCAACGGTTACTATTTATAAAGAAACATCGTTATAAAACTATGATGTTTAACTATGGATATAAAAACCATAATATCAAAAGCATTGATTGGTATGATGACGCCACTACTTGATGTAATCATACTTCGTTCTGTTGCGTCTAAAGCTCATTACCTGGAAGACACTGAACCTTTGTGTAGAGCTTGCCTTTCGCACTGTAGATTGTGATTGGTGCGTGCGGAAACTCGGTTGCTTGAGCGATTAACGCAAGATAAATTTACACAGTACATCTACGGACGTTTGATCATTGATGTACATCATACACTGCGGTCAAACACTAGAGCATCTTGTTCTCTTTGTATAACAAAGTGAAGTTTTATATGCTCTACGTGATATTTTCCCACTTTTAGAAACCTATACACTTTTTTTTCAATCTCCGAGTAGGATAAAACGTAAGCTATCATATAGAAACTTTGAAAACGAAATTTCCTTAAAGCCGCAAAGCACCTAGAAAGTTCTTCTCTACAATTACGCGAAGCTGCTGCTTGCAGTGGCCGAATTCTCACAGAAACGTTTCTTTTTTTGGCTTTTTTGAACTCGTATGTTTTGCAGAAATCGCAAGTTTCACTTTGATCTACGACCACAGAAAAGATGGGTACAGACCCCGCAAGATCCATCGAATTTTACCTAATTGCATACTCTGAAACGAAAGCAGGCGTGCTCTCAAAACCTCTTTTTCTATACGTGTTCTAGTCTTTAAACTTTTAGCTGAAAAGCTTTTTTTCGGAGTTGGCACAAGGATGCGGATAAGTGAGCATAATGATAACGATTGCAAAATTCATCTTTGTTGATATTATTAACTCTTGCAATTTCAAAATGAGGCACCGAAAGTTGACATAGTATTATGCGAGCACGCTCTCTACGAATTGGTAAGAGCATGGTGTTTACAAAGAGGCCAGTCGTTTTGAAAACTATGCGTTCTTCTATGGCACCCGCCATACTTGATCCGTTTGATCCGCTGGATCCGCTTAATCCGCTTGATGCGCTTCGTGCAAAACGCGCGCATAAGCAGTATGCCATTTGCCCTCGCGCACAGCCAAATTGCGTAACCATACGAAATTCCTTTTTACCTACGCGACGCCAAATGACAAACTGCCTATGCGCGCGTTTTGCACGAAGCGGATTAAGCGGATTAAGCGGATCAAGTATGGCGGGTGCCTATGAATTTCATTGATTTTGGCGCACTCCAAGCTTGAGCGGTGGCGTTCGGCGGCTTCGTTCAAAATAATCAATTGTCGTTGCTTGGTTATCTTTCACAGACTTCAAGCTAAGAGCAGGGATTTGGTACGAAAGGTAGTTGAGCATGCTGCATTCAATTCTATTTCTGGAACTTTGAGTTTCTCTCCCAAGATTGATAGAGAGAGATAGAGAATGAGGAGTTAATACGTTGTTTATAGAAACATGAAGGGCAGGGAAATGACGTATAGGAAACAGGTACAATTGTTTGAAGAGTTGGACAGAATGTTGAGTTCCATGAGTTTTACCATGTATTGCCGAGGAGGAACCGAACGAGCCGGATATGCCAGCGTTTCCTGTAAATCCCACCAATTTTTATGTAAAGGCTATGATGTCTTGTATAAATTGCTTCAAGGAATTGCTTCCTAGAAGCTGTTCAGACTACTGTAAATCGAAATAAATGGTCAAAACCAACATTAGAAAAAGTTAATGACGTAAGAGACGAATATGTAGTGGTGAATTGCGCCTTCCTTAGCATCTGTAGGCAATCATTTTTCTTTATCAAAATCACTTATCGAAAGACATATAGAAACAAAAGAGAATTACAAAGAACGGTAAAATTAATTTCTAAAATTGAAATTCGACATCCACTCGCTTGATGCTACAGAAGTCTCTACTACGATTGAGCAGACAAATGCGAAGGACTGCTTGCTCAATAACAAACACGAAGTCCATAGTCTTGGAAGCAAATGTACTTCTATTCAAGACCAACCGCTCGCCTCGCCAAAACATTAGCGCTTCAGAAATTAAGGCACAATGTACAGAACAGTCTGTCTAAAAATGTCTGGTTTATGAGGAATAGATTTCATAAATTCTGAAAGAATGGGAGTGATTAAGCAATCACATTCATTAAAATCACATCTCTGGCCTTCAGATGTAACAACCGGCAGAGCTCCTTATTTCGTTATTGTTGCCTTTCCAAACGAAGTTTCCCCACTTCAATCAAGATTTTCGTGTAGGTGGTAAAAAAAAACAACAAGCTCGTTTCTCCTTCTAATTTATCATACGTTTTGTATGCATTCCTAAACAAAGCGTGATTTCATTTTCAGTTATAAAACCTTGATTTTTCTTTATCTATTTGAGCAGTATTTTCGAACGTACCTACCTTGTTTCGCTTTCTAAATGCGCTCGACTTCTAGTCAACCTTGTCCGAAGTCGTCTTCCATTGTACCCTTCCGATAGTCAATGGTAATATTATAGCTTTGTAATTCCACGGTCATCGTGCTAGGTTACCATGAATCTCGCCGTGCTTGAGCAGATATTAGAGGTCTATGGTCAGAAAGGATGTTAGGTTGCCATATATTATTGGCTAAAAGAGACATAAGGCGCTTATTATGGCGAGCAATTCAATATGTGTAGGGTTCCACTTCCTCTGAGTCTTTAAAAGAGTTTTGCTGAAGTAACCTTGTAGCATTTTGTCGTTCTTTTTGTCGCCGTCTGATTTTGCGCCTATTGCTGCTTGACGCACTCGGTATGTAGGATGAGGTCTATGTCTTGTATAAACGTGTGTTGTCAAATGATCGTGTCTTGTCAAATAATTTGCTTTGTAAATTCGCAAATAGAAAGAAGCAATTCAATAGCGAAAACAGTTTGAAACGCTTATGTATCCTTGTTTCGCGGGATTTGCTGTGGTCCAAAAAACGGCACACAATTTTGGACTGACCTGACACAGCGCTGAACACAGTCATAATTCCCCCCTAAATTTCACCGTGTTTTGTGCCTTCTTGTTAATGAAAGTGTCCGAGGATTTACTACATTGTGCACATGCCAGCGTACCGTCATTATTGAAAAAGCTTCTTCGTTTTGAACGGAAGAAAAAAAGAAGTTTGAAGCCCTCATTGAAGGCTGGACACGATTATAAATGCACTTGCTTTAATCAGCTATTGCAGCATACTTGATCCCATTATTTGTACAACTACGTTTTAATAAAAGTAACACTTACAACGCCTAGGATGTTCTGCCTTGTTTGAAGATAAGCCTGCATTTTATGCTTTGAATGCAATGAAAATCAACCCACTTCATGAAACAGCTGGTTTAAGAAGTGCTTGACTACTACAGCTGAAGCCCATTCAATCTGCTAAGCTTTCTTCTTGGGTAATTGCTGATATCAACGCAAGAGCTCAGCCTCATTATAGGCTATGCGCTCTTCCACTCACAGAACCGATTTTTGCGACTCAGGAAGTTCTGTGCTTGATTTTGATACTTTACCTGCATGATAGCGCAGTTTTGAAGCTTTCAGAATTTTCAAAGCAATGTAATCGTGTCTTTAGATTCGAAATACCTTTTATGAATACTCTATGAGCAGTGGATTTGACAAAAACTTAAGTTAGTTTTCGCGAGATAACTGAAAATAATTGAGACTTCAAAGTTGCCAGCGATTTCCCTTTTGTGTTCAAGGGGATATTATGCGTTTGCTCCATTCATCATTCGAAAAATTATCACAGCAATACCAAAATGCTCATTTAGCGATATTTCTCTCAACAAACAAGTGTTTGTAGTTCTAAAGCCCTGTACTAGCCAAATCATAGACTTTACGTGTAGAGTTTGGTAAAGGCAAAGCCTGCCTATCCTAAGATAAGGCTAAAGCTCTTTCGTCAATCTAAGCGATTACGTGTAGAAAGCATAACCCTTGAGAAAAAAGGTTTTGTAGTGGAGAAAGTGGGAACGCACTTTTGCGCTAACATAATCTCAAACTAAGCAGAAAAACATCAATGCTTCTGAAATACGGGATATAAATAATTACACACTTTACGTTTGTTAGTAACCATGAGTTTTTATTTCAAGTACTCACAAGGGAGGGTCACGAAGCCAAAGTGAAACCCATTCTGCTTTTCCTGTTTGCAGAGAACGGAATTATGGGCATTTATTGAGGTGAGAGAATGAACACATTTTTGAGGTAATTTTGATCGCCGCAGCTTCTCTTAAAAAAAGCTTAATCTTGAAAGAAAAAAGAAAGCTTCTCTTAAAAGGAGCTAAATCTTAAAAGAAGCCGCGGCAAGAGTCAAGATACTTTACACAATAAACTCATTCTGCCTAGTAGACCAGTACTTTCTATTTCCAGGTGACGTCTAGAAAGACCGATTGATTTGATGGTTGAATGGTTGAAATGGTCAAATGGTTCAATTACCGTCTCAAGAAATGCTCATGAAATCCTTTCCTGAAGCGTTCTGCAAATAAGAAAAGTAAAATGGGTATCAGCGCTTCAACTCTCACTAACAATATGCAAGCTGTGGTGATTGGCCACTTTAACTTCGTGACCCTCTCTTGTCAGTAGAGCAGGATTTAACATATTAGGTCGTTCCGAAAGTTCTTTCCGTTTTTTCAATCTATCATAAAAACACGTGGAAGGAGGGTAAAGGAACGCCTCAAGTGCTATCCGATGCATTTTTTCTTCCTCTTTTCAACAGTCATATTTCTGTGTCGATTGCTCTTGTGGTCAGTGGATAATAAGATAATGGCCGAAATTTCAAACCCATGGTTTTTACCATGTCCAACTTTGGCAATTTTTCACAACTTTCTTTTTTGACTTTTGGAGAAGCTTTAATAGCAGTCGGATAGTGTAAACAAAGTGCAATTTAATGGAATTTTTTGGCATTTTCAACTGGCTTCTCAGTATTTTTTGAGACACCTTTTCCAGAAGTCTTCACTTTTTCGAAGTCACAAAACACACAAACGCTCCGAACATTAGCAAATCTTCGGATTTTGACACTAACAAAAGTCGTTTATGATTGTCCACTATTTTACAAAGTAACTGAGTGTTTACCGCTTTGAAATATAAGATTTCGCATTTTACGTGCACACCCTCAGGCGGATTCAAAATCAAGAGTTATGGAAATTTTATCGCCAAAAACCTCTGCAAATTGGAAAGAAAAATACTCAATAGAAAGAGGAGGAGAAGCTGCATCGAATGACACCTTAGTTGTGCGTCGTTTTATGTTCTATGGTTTTTGGCATCACCAAAAGTGGAATTTGATAGCATCAGGAAAATAATTCTAAAAAATTTTTAGGGCTAGCAATAGACTCCAAAAAATTCCATTAAATAGCACTTTGTTTACTCTATCCGAATACTATTGAAGCTTCTCCAAAAGTCAAAAAAGAAAATTGTGAAGAATTGCCGAAGTTGGACATGGTAAAAACCATGGGTTTGAAATTTCGGTCATTATCTCACTGACCACAAGAGCAATCGACACAGAAATATATCTGTTGGAAAGAGGAAGAAAAAATGTGTCGGATAGCACTTAAAGCGTTTCTCTAACCTCATTCCACATGTTTTTATGATAGGTTGAAAAAACGGAAAGAACTTTCGGAATGATCTAATAGATTCACAGTATGGAGAAGTATTTTAACTTTTCATTACTATAAGACCCATAGAAACTTTGCAGACAGTTTTGAGCTATCGCTGGCTACATTTTGCCTTAGAATAAATACCCAGCAATTTTATTATTGGCTATACCGAGTCGTTGACTACGTATATAAAACTGGCTCTTTAAGTCAGTTTTTTTCTTTGAAGTTAAGCCAAGTAAATCTCGACGGTTTTTCAAGCATTTTTTAATGTGATTAAACGGCTTGAAACGCGCAAAACCTTGCAAAAAGTTGTGCAGTAAAATTAGTATTTGAATACACTGTTACACAACTCTCTAATTGGTTGGAACTCTATTTCAAATGGCCTACTTCACAATTTCGCTTTATGCTAGAAGTTCCCACCTCATCTGGTAATGAAGAGCGATAAAAATTCGCTTCAACCTGTAAATCTAAGTTGAAGCCTGATCTATTGAATATTACTCAAAGCTAAGCAAAAGCTTCTGTGGCAAAGAGTTTTTAGAGATTAGAAAGCGTACACTTACTTTAGGGACACCCTGTATAAACAGTTGCATGATTTTCTTTTGGGTAATAATAGTTATTTTCATTTTTTATCTCGTACACGCTCAAGGTGCTACTCGTACCTTTTCCTTGTGTCAATGAAACGTTAATACTATTGAACTCGTAGTTAGAAAACATTTGATGCGTTCGTGATAAGATTGATAACATATTGCAAGCAAAAAATTGACCAAAATGTTATCGGCTAGCAGATCTCGTTGAAAATATCGCACAAAGCAAGATAAGCCTGTTTTGTGTCTTCTATGATTGTTGTTGATCATTTTTAAGAATACAAAAATTCGCGAAAGATCGTTGGACGAGTTACACTAATAATGAGGGTAGAGGAGAGGATGAGCTGTTCCTCCTGATTATTGTACGCGAAGATGAACTAAAATAACCAAAATTCATCTCACACTGGAAGAACGCGAAGAAAACTATGCATGACGAGCTAGTCTCATAAATTTAAACCCCCAACTTAATGAAGAAAAGATGCAGCTTTCCAGTGAAGTTTCCGCTTTGAAATAGAGCTAGTTTGAGAGAAAAAATTGAACAGAAAACGCTTGTGAAGCATTTGCATCTCTGCTTATTTCTTCTTTAATACATTCCGGTTCACTTATCCTGTGGTTAGATCAGCATCTTGTAGGGCTCACATATTTTAAAATGTTCCACAACATTTTATAAGCTATCAGACTTTATGCAATCAGCGCACATTTTTATCGTACCAAGGAAGTCTGTAGGAAATCATAATCACTATAATTTCAATCAACTGTAACTAATTTTATTACCTTTAAAGACAGTTCTTATTTTTTTTTGAATCGCTCCTCATAAACTTCTTTTTAAAACCACAGTCGATACTTGTACTGCTTTTCAATGCTGTCATGTACAATGTTTTCTCAACATAGAAGATTCGATTACCTTCGTTGTTCGGTAAGTTTCTGATTTTTGCTGATTTTTTCAAACTGCATTGAGAGCATTATAGACTATGTTTCTTTTCTATTTCTAACAGTCGGACGGTTCCCTCTTGTCATGATGGTGATGGATGGAGAGAATTTTCGTGATGATTTGCAATACTGGCAGAAGGTTTTTCATATTTCACGCTCAAATAAACGACATTGAAACGAAAAGTTTTATTTTTTTCCTACAAATATAGAAGGTCTCTGTTTCCATCAAAATCTCCCTCTGCCCAGTTTCGAAACTGTTTTCCATCCATACACTCACAACAATGTAGCACAATGTATGTAGAAACGTTCAGAACGCAACACCATTCTGCAAATTATCAGAGATGCAGTATGTGACATTCTAGTGGCTTTGATTTTAACTTTGTTCGATAACTGACTGGCCACTGCAGTCCCTTTCTTTCAAAGTTGCATCAAAACTGATGTATGCGAGTTGTGGCTAAACCCAACTAACAAGGGAATGGTCAGAAGTGGAAGTGGCCAAACCAAACAAGCTGTATACCATTCGATGCAGCGTAAAACGTTGACTTCGAATCTGTCTTCCTTACCTGCTTACCGCTTTTGTGGACGAAACTATAAAAAGTTCTATTGTAAAAAAACCTACGTAAAAACTGCAAAATCAAGCCATAATTCTTTTCTCAGCTCATGTGTAGGTACTACACGAATTAGATGCATGTTTTGGAAACGTACTGAGTCGAGAGTGCTCTGAACGGCCAAATTCTCACTTTTACGCATAATTTCTTAGCAAAATGGTCTTTAATTGCTCATAACCTCGTCCACAAAAGCGATAAGCAGGTAAAGAAGACATGATGTCAACGCTTTATGCTGCATTTAATAATATGGAGCCCGTTTGGATTGGCCACTTCGACTTTTGACCATTCCCTTGTAAGTAGGCTAAATCTCACTTTTCGATCTCAAACACTATATGGAGCATACAGGGATGGTGGAGTGTTATCTCTGAGCTGGACATGCCAAATATATCCCCGCCCTAGCAGGCATAGAAAAAAAATTCTGGATGCTAGCGGTGCTCAAATGTCAGCGCGTGCCGATTGCCTGGGCTCGTGGCTACTCGATAATTTCCATCAGGCATGCAATGTAGGAGTCAAGTTAAGGTACGACTGGCTTTAAAAAGAGGTGACTGCTGACCGTGCAATTCTGATTCCTGCCATAAGAGTTGAACCAAGCTGAGAAGAATTTAGCGTGTTTCCACCTTTATGCTAAGAACCTTTTTTTGAATATTCAAAACATGACCACATAGAATGTTAAAAGCAAGGAGGAGTAGCCAAGTGTTAAATTCTTATTTGAACATCTAACCTCATGGCACTTACAGTCATGCCTTTTCTAACATACACGGATGAGTGTCACCGTCATATTGTTCATGCTACTCACTTTCTCAAAAGTGGGAGTCTCTCTCTTACCCTCCACGTCCTTCACATTCTTCATAGCAATGATAATGATCCATCCATGCTTCTTCTTCCCCCTCCTTTAAGAAAATTTTCATTACATATTCGTATTCATATCTCGTGTCTTTGTCTGTCGTCTTTGCACTATATTCACTACAGACACTGTTGCGGCTCGGTGGGCTCTGCGCCCCTTCGCCTAGTGCTCGACTGCCTTGCGCCTCAGCTCAAGTCCCCAAGGGGCTTCCGCGGTTGCGTGTGGGCCCTCGCCCACAACGGCGCGTTACGCCTACTCTGCAGGCAAAATATAAACGTACATAAATTTACTATTAGGGTGATCCAAAAGTAAAGATGCACCTAGAGAATAAATGCAGATTTCTCAAATAGGAAAGCTAATTGGAAGTCCAAGTTTTGGCAGATGTTAGTACATACCAAAACCTTCTGATCGAGGTCTATAGTTGGGCACTGTCACATGGCGTTATTTTTATAAGCGCTTAAGATTAAAGCTCATCACTTCAAGTGATTTGAACTTTGAGCAGCAGTGCCGCAGTAGAAGAAGTGAGCCTACCAGAGATATCTGCGCAGCAATGTGTGAGGGGACTGTCACCAAATCCACGATAAATCGGTGGTCCCAAAGCTTTAGAACAGAAGATATAGCATTAAGTACAAGGAGACATATTACTTATTCTTTCATCAAGGTAATCAAATAAGCTCAACCTTAGCAGTTGTTTTCTAATAGTGCTTTAAACGCTCTATCCATACATATGCAAATCACTTTGACTTCTCTCATTTTCAAAAAATTGTGGGCCAAAACATGAATTTTAGTATTTTAGTCTGAAAATCTGCGCCGAACACCGCACTTTTTCGAACAAAGTGCCTTTTTTGTATGAAACAATGGGCAATTTTTGAATATTCAAATAATGGTTAGAAAGAACTTGGTAAGCTCTTTCGAATGGTATGCCAGTCGAGGTACTTTCAGGTGCAGCAGGCACAAATTCGGATGGCGTTCAAAAAAATCTGTCTGACTTTTTTGAAGTGCCGCTTGAAGGAAAGTCGGTGAAGTGCTGCAAGGTCCTGTCAAGATAACCTGCGAAGGTCACTTTATACAAAAGCGTTCAAATTGCTGGTTGTTCATAACTAAGCAGAAGAAGGATCTTGAAGAACGTTATAAAAATCAAGGTGCCCCATTACTTTTGGATCACCCTAATAAATAAACACACAAAAAAATACACGACATAAAATAAATATAAAACACACTTACCACGGGGAGAGTTAAGCTCTACCCCCGGGCTGCCGATGGGGACTTCTAGCTTACTCACACTCACACACTAGCACACTCTCACTCTCTCCCGACTTCCAAGGGAGCTATTCACGCCGGCCGCGCTAGCTGCCAAGGCAGCAGCGACGGCACGGCAACACCGACCCCATGATGTTAACCAGCAGCATCAAGCCAAGCTCCCAACGAGTCCTGCGCGACCAAGGCGCTTCGTGGTGTTCATCGTCCTGGGATTCTATCCTCGCGCGTCCATCCAAACGATCCGTCAACAATCCATACAATCGCGTGAGACACGGGGGACACGACGGCGATATTGTGGAAACCCAACCAATCAATAACAGGCGACGACGATAGTAATAAGATGATAAGACGAGAGAGACCGCACTGGCGCGCGTACTCGATTTATAGCGGTGGCTGGGGGCGTGCCTACGTGGTGGTCCGGAAGCGAACAAGGTAGCCGTCGTAAAGCGCGGCGATTGTGCTCACGGCCGAACTGCGCGGCAACACGGTGCTCCCGGCCACATGCTGTGAGGAACGGTCGATCGCGAGCCGCAACAGACACCAAAACGTAAAAAAAGCAATTGCATAGCAGAAGCATGTCATTCAGAGCTGCTAAGGTCATGCAAAACTCTCAGATATAGTTTGTCGAAGAGTTCAAAATGTAATTCAAAGAACGGGACTCGGTCCTTTTTTGCGAGCGCATTCAAGTAACTTAGGTCTCCAAAGAAAACATTTTCGAAATAGATCATTTATGACACATTCAAACCTAGTAAGCTGAATCCTATAGTTAGAGATGTAATATATACAGGCAGTCAGCAGCGACTCGCTTGATTTGGACAAGAGAAGATATGTCGTAATGCACTCTATGAAAGAGCTTGTAACATGAACAAATCGTTATTCGGTCGCAGATCGCATATTGCTTGGTATGGCATCTATATCACTTTGGAATAGTAAGACTTTTTTCGACTTCGGTTTGTTTAAAAAGTTCAGCAACCTCTGATGCAGACCTAACCACTGTGCAAATCTGTTAAGTGTTGTGCAACAGGTTTTGGCATACCCTGAGTCCCAGGATTCAAAGGATAATGAGGCCGTTGTCGGATATTATCACGGAATATTGGAATCTTGTTGAGCAAGTTAGCAGTGTGCTGCTAACAAAAATGACGTTAGTATTGCACAGGATGTCTCAGAAATAGGTACACGCGTTTAATCGTTAATACTCTTCCCTTGAAGTCTTTTGCTTAGTTTCAGGTACCATTCTGTAATAAAATGCAAATCACTGGTCAATCTTGATCACTGTAAAAAAACTTTGGGAAGCCAACATACAGCATTGTAGACCGTTCAGAAAAAATTTCTCAAGTTTGGAAATATGCGTAGCAATTTTAATATGCTGATTCTAACAGCTTCCTAAGAGTTTTTCAAACAATCTCAGTGGTTTCATATTTTTGAAAAAACATTGAAAATTTGGGAATCACCAAAGCTAAAGCTTTTTTTGATTTAGACATTGACCATTGATTTTGCCAAGACAAAACCTTGGAAAGAAAACAGAGAAAGCTGAAAAAGATTGAAGACAAGAAATTATAGGCTGTTGCAACGATATGAACGTGATCAAGCTTGTCAAACTTGGTAACTCTAGGAAGCGAAGCTACGGCAAGCTCATTCTAAACTTTTGATGTCCACTCAAACTCACTTTGGGAGAAAGAAAGATAATGAAGTAACTTCATAATTATCGGATCATATGATAGTCATCCAATTCAAATCCAAAAACAAAATCATTGTTTTTAGAAATAAATAATGGAGGAATCAGTTGAATGCGGTAAAAAACGTCACGAAACGAATGAACTTCTTTCTATTCACATCTCATCGCATTTTACTTGCACTAGTGTATGATACGTGAACTGGATACCATTGCGTAACAACGAAATATCCTGTACAAAAGCTGGCGGAGTTCATGATGGCGCTGTGACAGGTTTTGAGAATCGGAGGCGGGGGGGGGAGGGAGAAATAAAAAATTTTTTGTATTGATGGGAATAATTCTTGCTATTCCCATTAAGTTGATGAAAATATTAAAAGCCTTCAAAATTGACAGGCTATAATTCCCAATCCTGATTTTTTTATTACAAAGGTGACTCAATCATTCACAAGTAAATTAGTTGACTGCACGATTTTTTTAACTTGTTAAATTAAACTACGCATTTTGTCAGATGCATTGGAGCTTGTAAGTAATGAACTGTTTTAGCACTTGAGAAAAGCTAAGAAAACTAATATACACCATAACCGCCTGCTTTTGGCAAACGACTGCTATTTTACCGTGCTCAGCTCATAATCAGGGTCAAGCAAGAGGTGTGGCACAAGATCGCTGTTACGACCCCACCCCCTCTCATTGCTATCTCAATAAGACCCCCTGAACTATATGCCTAAGATAGCATTACTTGCAGGCCCTGTCAAACATATCGAGCAACATATCCATAATTAGCATGTCAATTAAGCTCTGTAGACGATGTTTGAGCGAATTCTGAAGTTTCAAGATACTGGGTCACTTAAGCGAAATCGCCATATTCCAGCATGATTAACTTTGTTTCAAAGGTGAAGTAGCTAGTTGTTTTTGCCCTCAAGACAAAGCAATGCTCCTTCTTCGGCCACTTCAGAAATCTCGCTTCAAAAGACCTCCTAACTTTGGAATTAGAAGCCAACCAACATCTTATTTCGCCTCTAATGGCAGTGGTTTCACCAAATATTACTTAGAGCTTGAAAGACGAATCAGGCTCAAATCATTCTTTTGAAATCTACGAGGTCTAGGCCATTGACTCATATGAATAACATTTGCTAAAAATGTTTCTTTTTGTTATAGTTAATGGGGTGTGGCGCCACCCCTAAAAAGCTGTGGCTGCCACAGCTTTTTAGAGGTGATGCCACATCCCATTAACTTACCTTCAAACAGATCAAATAGCTGCGTTTTTATATCGTTGTTACTGCTTAGCCTTCTTCTTTACATAGAAATTTCATATGAAAACGTTCCTGCAAGAGCAAGACATAATCGTTTTTCCTTGCCTATGCAAATGTAAAATACTGGTTAAATACTGCGAATATACTGAGACACGATAACATGCTAGGTCTGCGTTACTACGTGGATCGCAAGGGTAGGCGACAAGAATGTATATATTCGATAGCCTAAGCCTCGTTATCTACATTAAAGTGATTTAAGCCTGATTGGTCTTCTCTAGCCTGAGATATTGAAAGTGAAAAATGGAACAAATCTGCTCCAAATCAATCGATTCCCTGGCAATGTGCTGAGGCGCGATGAGATCAGCTCCGGTCCGCCTCAAGAGAGATGCTATGATGGGGGCTTACTACGGGTCATAGTCCGTTTGAAATGAACTTCTATAAACTGCTAATATACACTGTGCGTTAAAAACGTGACTTTGAGATAAGTTTAACAAGCACCAAAATATAAATAATAAAACATGATTACTCTGCCTTTCACAGATCACTTATTGGATGTTCGCGTTTTCAAAGGCGGAACGTTTCTGCCATTTGTGCATTAGTAGTCAAATGGATAAGACTGATGCGTTTCCACAGGCAGAGCCGTGGTTCGAGTGCGGCTAGCGGCAACATTTTTGCTACTTGGCCAGGCGACCTTTGATAGCGGCCGTTACAGAAAAATCGATGAAAGCCGCTATCAAAGATTTCACCTAGCAAACAACGATATAAAACAAATACACAATAATTTGCCACCTATACGAAGAAAAACTACACTTAGCGAAAAATGAATAAAAAGATAAATTTACCTTCTTGTTGTTTGGAGCGGTTCTTTGAGAAAAACCAGCAGCAACTGCAAGAAAAATGCAAAAAAAATCTTTTTTTTTCATATTGTCGCGCAATCAGCTGTTCATCGATCCTCACTCACTTGGGGGCCCGAAACTGTGCAGTTTTGGGAGTTTTACACCGCAAAAGAACGTCAGCTGCGATGTTTCGTAAGTTACTTGGGAACAACTTACGGAGGATTTCTCTGTGCTCTCCTCTTTAGCACAGTATTTACCTAATGTCGTCGCCCGGTTCATCTCCGATGACTCGGCAGAGAGCTCTGATCTCCCTGCCGCGCTTCATCTGAAGCTCATCCGTCAAGTGGCTTTGCATACTAAACCACGAAAAAGTGGGCAGTCCTCATCTCACCCGATAAAACCTCATATGAGGGCTTCAGGGGAAATCATCTCCCGTGACCGAGCTTTACTACGGGCCTATATATTTTTTGAAACATACAAACATAAAACAAAACACTGTCCAAGCATTTTAGCCGAGCGAAGCCGCGTAAAACAGCTAGTTCCTTATACAATGGATTTTTCTACATTAATCCACTCTTAATCTCTCAAGTTACCGCAATTAAATCTTGTCAATTTTCGTTTCCTCCGCTTTGCACAGTTCCTAGTGTACAAAGGCCTCCATTTTTTCTTTCCAAGAAAACTTCTTCCACTCCGATTTCCTTGCTATCTCTCCGCTTTTAGTAACCTATTTTCAAGTGTATAAGCCGCACTTTTTCAATTTTCTCACGGGCTGCTCAGCCGCCTCATTCTGTTTCGAGAAGCGATCATAACGCCGCACGATTCTTTCAGGCAATACGCAGCACGTCCAGGGTTTTTCGAGTGCGAGGTTTTTTGGTGTGTTCGGGCTGGTCGATGTAAGCTGAGACCACTCCTCGGCTTATACAGGGCTTATCAAACGCAGTGTCGCTTGTATCAGCATCTCCACTACCGCGCTGACTCTGCATCTCTTTTACGATCATGCTCTCTGATCACTTTCCCAGGGCGAGCGAGGGAATGGCTGAGCCACAAACGATTGGAAGTTATTAGAGAGCATGTTCGCGGAAGGGACGCAGAACCCAGCGCGGGAGTAGAGATGCTGATACAAGCGACAGCATTTGATAAGCCCTGTGCACCTGAAAACAGGGTACTTATCGGTCCCTGCTGATCACTCTGAAGCGTATGCTATACTAGATTGCGCTAAAGTAGAAAAGTAATCATCTTTGTTGAACAATGCCATACATTTGAAGACAAGTGTAGCAGGTATACGACATCTTCGGTTTTATTTACGAATGCGATGGCTAATCGTGTGCAAAACATGCGGAATCAGTGGCGTTTCACACCTCATGAACAAATTGTAGTAAATACTCATAAATAAGAGAAAAAAATTCTGTCCGAAATAGAAAACAGACATCCCAAGTATCTTTAAAACATTTATTGAGGAGTGCACAATATGGTTAGGGTGTCCGAAAGAGATTTGCAGTGTTTGATCATCAATGACTCTAATGCTTTTTTTCAATCTTTGAGAATTATATTGTAAGGCTGGCTTCAGCTTAGAGTATAGAGCGAATCTCCTACCTTTCTTAGTTAATGTGGGGACTAAAGCTGTTTTGAGTCGCATTTTGCTCCAGAAAGGAAACCGAACAAGCCTAAAACTTCTTCACTATGACACTGGATGCTGAAAGTTCATACCGTGATTATACAGTATGAAAAGAGGTTGGAGATTCGCTTTATGTTAGTTGAAGCCCTTTACATAGTGCATTGATAGTTTGGCGAAAAACGTTGGAGAAACAGAGTTATCAACGAACAACATACAGGGCTTATCAAACGTAGTGTCGCTTGCATCAGCATCTCCATTCCCGCGCTGAATTCTGCGCTGCTTGCGCGAATATGCTCTGTAATCATTCAGTCGATTGAGATCCGCCTTTCCCTCGCTCGCCCTGGGAGAGTGATCAGAGAGCATGTTCGTGGAAGAGATGCAGAGTCAGCGCGAGAGTGGAGATGCTGATGCAAGCGACACTGCGTTTGAAAAACCCTGTATTTGGGACACCGGTATAAAGTCTTTAACCGGTAGTAATCTCCCCGACCATGCAGCAGGTTTCGCTCTCACCCCGTCGTCACCTCGACCTGAGCCCGTCAAAAATCGAGCTTAAATTCAAGGCCTCAAAAGCTTTCATCGCAAAGAAAAAGATCCTGGTCAAGGGAAGCGAAAGTTATTATGGAGAGATTACATAAGAGCTTGAAATTCTGTATCCCCTTTCCCATATTTGGAAATGTTGAGTTAGTGAAAAAAAGTTTTGCCAAAAAGTATCAAACTGATTTGACTTATCTAATTATCCTAATTTCACGCGTATAAGGCGCGGGGGATTTTTTTTTCAAAATCGATCAGCCCAGACACGTCAAAGGACTTCACAACCAAAGGACCCTATAACGTGCTGTATATTGCTTGAGAAAATTGTGCGATGTAAGGATTCCTTTCCGGAATACAGTGAAGCGGCTGAGCGGCTCGCTTGAAAATTCGAAAAAGTGCGCGTAACTTTCGCTTCCCTTGACCAGGATCTTTTTCTTTGCGATAAAAGCTTTTGAGGCCTTGAATTCAAGCTCGATTTTTGACGGCCTTATGCGCGTGAAAATAGGGTATATACTTTCATTTACAAATGGTTGTCACTAGCAGCCCAGACAATCATTGAGCGCGTCATGGGTGCTGCGTTCCAAGAAGCGCGCTCACTAGTTTCAAAACAGATGGAGAGTTCCATGTTTCTGCACACCGAAATCAGTGAGCTATTTCATGCTTTGAAAAAATGCCAGCTAACGGAGCAAGGGGTAATAAGATTTCTCTTCATCTAAACACTACCAGGTGTATAAACTTTTTGATTCCAGCTTCGCAAGTTCTGCTCGTCTATACTTTGGAAAATGTACCTTTCTACAGGTCTGAACGACAGATAACCATTTTCTTTTTAAGGTATTTTTTCATGTTTAAGATTATGTTTTAATCGAAACAGCGTATCTGAAAGCATAACATTGCTTCTTCCAGAGTGGGCAAGCGGAGGCATTTTAGGCTTATATAGGTAGCGATTTCATCAAGTTGTTTCTTCGTTTTTTGTTCATCCTGCGTCGGGGAATTACTACAGTGCTGGCCAAAATTATAGGTCCACTCTAAAAAATGCCATAACTCACTCTGTTGTGAATGAAATTTTCCAAAACTTGGTAGAGACGTGTGTTTACCAGCCTACTATCAATCTTCAAAACGGTTCTCGTTTTCGTTTGATTATTCAAGAAAAATTAGAAATTTTGAAAAAAAGCAGGCTTGAAGGCTGGCCAAAATTATAGGTCCACCTGGAGTTTTTACTGATCAAAGCACTTCTTAGCTCCCGAATTTTTTTAGGTAGGCACACATCCAAAAACGTTAAAGAGCTGTATTGGTCAAGCTGTGACATACCTCCAAAAAGAACTGATTATCTGCTTTTTTGCCTTGAAGATGCACTCACATGTATTTCGCTCCACAAACCTGCGTTGAGTAAGAAATTCTGCAGTTTCTCAGCTGGATCGGAAGGAACGGGGTTTCATCTATCTTCTGGATGCTTTTTGACGTGAGCGTTGAGGAAAAAATCCGAGTTTTTGCTGCTGAAGCAAATCTGACATTGACAGTACTGCAATCCTGAGCTCAAATTTCTGCCTTCAAACTTCTTTTACAATGTTCTCAGAAGCATTGAGTAAAGTAAAGGCATTGTTTCTATGAAGGGGAATCCGTAACCATAGTTACACTTTCTAGAGATCCTAGCATTCGAGTATAATTACTGAAATCACTCTGCAGAAACTGATTACGACAAGCACCAAAGCTACTTGTGGCTCCGACCAAAATTTTCAGAAGAATCACGTGCTAACATAGACTACAAGCTGTATCCACTATCTAGTAAATAATTAGTGTCAAAAATCTAAGTGAGGTAGCACTTGGAAAACTATTTTGGATCGCGTAACACCATTATTACGTTGCACACACAACTCATGTTTCGAAAAAGAAGCAAGGCAGCTTTGTGGACGCTTGCGAGTATGGCGAACAGCTTTATTCTGGTGTAAAAAAATGCTTCTACAATATCTTGAGGTTATAATGACAATGCATAAAGGGTTTTAGGGCAAAAACTGAGGCGCCGATGTCAGATTTGCTTCAGCAGCAAAAACTCGGATTTTTTCCTCAATGCTCACGTCAAAAAGCATCCAGAAGATAGATGAAAACCCGTCCTTTCCGATCCAGCTGAGAAACTGCAGAATTTCTTACTCAACGCAGGTTTGTGGAGCGAAATACATGTGAGTGCATCTTCAAGGCAAAAAAGCAGATAATCAGTTCTTTTTGGAGGTATGTCACAGCTTGACCAATGCAGCTGTTTAACGTTTTTGGATGTGTGCCTACCTAAAAAAATTCGGGAGCTAAGAAGTGCTTTGATCAGTAAAAACTCCAGGTGGACCTATAATTTTGGCCAGCCCTCAAGCCTGCTTTTTTCAAAATTTCTAATTTTTCTTGAATAATCAAACAAAAACGAAGAACCTTCTGAAGATTGATAGTAGGCTGGTAAACACACGTCTCTACCAAGTTTTGGAAAATTTCATTCACAACAGAGTGAGTTATGGCATTTTTCAGAGTGGACCTATAATTTTGGCCAGCACTGTATTGGCTAATTACTTCCCATAGGGAGTTTCAAAATATGTGAATACTATTTGGTCGTTGATAACTCCGTTCCTTCAACGTTTTTTGCTTTAAGTGCACTCTGTAAAGCTTGCTTCAGCTTATATACAGTAAAAAGCGATTCTCCAGCATCCATTGTTACTGTATAAAATCACGGCATGTCAGCATACAGCATTACTTGAAATAGGCTGATTCCAAAAAAACCAAAAAAATGGGAAATTTTGTAGCAGAATTTTTACATATGCTGGTTTCATTGCACATTCCCAGTTTTCTTAGCATTTTTAATGGCGTAATCCATCGTGGAACATTGTAAAAGTAGTTGTTATGGTTTACCTGGAATAACTCATGGAAAAGGCAAGAGTGTAATGTACAGACCTTATAATCGAAATCAATTTAATTAACCTAGTATGCCGGTTTTCTTTCGGAGGCACGGCTCTCACTGGCTTAGAATCTTCTTCAAAGATCAAATTGGCCATAATCTTACCTAATAAAGGGAGATTGGAGATCCGCTCCA
Source organism: Cylicocyclus nassatus (assembly GCA_958299035.1). Lineage (NCBI taxonomy): Eukaryota > Metazoa > Nematoda > Chromadorea > Rhabditida > Strongylidae > Cylicocyclus > Cylicocyclus nassatus. The sequence goes on along the minus strand of CATQJL010000001.1, from coordinate 93,973,511 downwards.
TGCTATAAAATTAGGCTAAAGCCAGTCCTGTAGAATGGCACCTAAAGATTTGCAAAGGGCCTTGAAGCAGGGAGTCAGTGAGGCCAAACCGTGTGCGCATTTTTTGCCCATTTTTTCTGTTCATTGTTACCACATTTTGTAAGCGACCACGCGGACTGCTGTCACAGAGACGAGCACGCCACAAGTTGGTAGTTACGATGACTCAGGCGTTTGATGGCATACGGCTGTTTTGACGAACTGATTGACACACTTTCAAGCTTCTGAAGAATTTTCGTTGTAATATAAGGCTCATTAAAGGACTTCTGAAAAAACCTTGTTATGGCACTGAGGAAATTAAACAGTATTAAGTCACCATGCCAGGATTTGAAGGACAAAGAACATATTAAAAACTTCAGGATTTTCGTTTTTTTCAGTTTTTTTTAATGAGTTACTACTATTCGTTCAAAAATATGGATTTCCACCAGGTCGCTCGTTTGACTCACGTACCAGCCTAAAGGCGCTCAAGTTGTCTCATGTGCTCGCTATACTTGTCTTCATATACAACAGGAAGATAGGTTGATCACCTTTCTGCTTTAGCGTAATCTTGCAGAGGGCGACAATTCAGTTTGAGCCTTGTAACGCTTCAAAAGACAAAATGATTGGCAATGAAATCAATGATATGGTATTAAACTCAATGCGTCGGCGCACAAGCAGCTTGTGTTGGAATACAAGAGAAAATTCCGAGAAGCTTTTAAAGCCGTGGCAAATTTTATTTCATTTTAGGAAGCGCCATGCTTTTTGAGAACAAGTTGAGGTACCTCCTGCAAAGCCAAGTCGTCATCTTTCTTTGACTATTTTTGACCACATTAGTCCACACCCAGTCTTCTACCAAAAGCACTCAAATCACTTCGAACGTCGTTTTCTCCGCTTTGCTATAATCCTAGATATATAAACTTTGTATTTTTCAATTTTTGAAGACTTTCCCCTACCTCTTGCATCTCTCCTCTTCTGCCTTCTTATTACTCGCTGCTGATCACTATCAAGCATATCCGCAAAGAAGATATGTATTTTGTAAACTCAAGAAAAATGTTGTATCCAAAATCGCTAAGTGCCACATTGTGCCGCACGCTACCGCCACTGCACATTCATCAGCTAAGCAGTGGCGGTCCCAGATCTCCGTTGGGGTGGGGGGAAGAAAATTTTTTGAACGAGGTTGCGTTAACCACGCATTCGAATTCTCATTCTTTCGAGCTAATATTTCTAGAAAAAGAAGTACAAGCGAGTCACTTGCACATTTTTATCATGTAAGTGACTAGCTGAAAATGAACTTATGTCATAGTTTATACAGCTGAGTAATGCCATAATATTCGTAGCTGAAATACACAGGAAGATTTTGACGCGTAAAAGCATAGGAGTAGAGCATGGACTCCAAAAATGATAGTATGAACTTCCGCATGCGAAGGATTATTTGCAGCTGCTGTGTGTCGTTACACTTTCGTCGAATCCTTCGCCTTCGTACGCAATATAGTAAAATATTGCAACTCAAAAATTGTTTTGTGTATTTACGTCGAGACTTCATTTTTTTGATGACACGCACTCTTCCTCTTAGCAATTTAACAGCCTTTTTGGACTCACTTTTGAATGTGACCGATTTTGTGGATTCAAACACGAGAAAATTTGTTTGGTGACTGTAGTTTCTTCGAGAGGCTGAGATCGTATCGTTACTATTTGTTATTAATTGGTTTCACTTTTGAATTCGATCTTTGAAGGCACCGTCCCCCCAAGTTGAGAATTCTAAATTTTTAGCAGCATATGAGATCAGGCCCCCTAAAAAGCCAATGCCCAAGTCGTAGCGGATAATGTCGCTTTAGAAGCGAGAAATCGCTCCTGAATAACGAAGATCCAAAAGACCCCCCAGACGGCACCGCCCTCCCCATCCATGCCGCCCATCCGTGCGCCTCCAGCCAATCACCGCTCCAGAACCAGCGCGGGTGATCCGGAATTCCATCGTATACTGGCAAAGCTCGAGCTTCGGGAATCTTACGACCCACCCGTGGGTCGTATTGTCGTAAATGTGTTAACGACAAGGAGAATAAAAACGCTACGAACTTATGGAACGACCTAATCGATCATTTTTGTGCGTTTAGGCCATTTTGGATCCCAAAAGATCACAAAAAAAACTATCGCGCATAATGAGCGTTTATTCGTAACCAACTCGCCAGATAGTTCCTCTGCACGAGTTTGTGGCAGATCCAGATTCTGAAGGCAGTGTCTCACCAAAATTCGGTTGTGGAGGTTTTTGCAAATTGCGCCTTCAACTATTGAAGACACGCAATTTTTGGGGATTGTTGGGTTTTCGAGGATTCTCGACTTCATATTCGGAATTAGAAACATGAGCAGGCCCCGGAACGATCAAAACATGGGATTTGAGAATCTGGTTGTAGAGTGCTTTTGAACAAGATTTAATTTACAAGGGCTACGCAAATCAACTTTTTCTCCTTCATTCCCTGTGCTCAAGTAAACAGCAAAGATCTAGTAAAAAGAATCCTTTTGAGATAAAAGAAATTCATTGCGCCCTTTTTTCAGCTATTTCCCTCCTTCAAATCAAGTATGAAATTTATGGTCCATCTCAAAGCATTGATTGATTCCAATGAGTCAAGACATTTTGGTCTATCAACAAGAATATTCTTCCAGGGGGAACAAATCTCGAGTCTGATTACACAATATGCAGCTCTAGTTTTTTTTCATTTAAGCTATTTTCAGGCTATTTTTTGAAAAGGTCAAGAAATGACTATAAACGAAAAGAAAACTTCCGAAATGATTTAGGGTGCTCCAAAAGCATGCAATTAAAATGAACATAAGTGTGCCACCAAAGTGATGTCATACCGCAACAAGTCGAGTTTCAAACCCTAAACAGGCAACGAAGTAACATTTGAAAGAGCAAAGCAAATTAACGGTAGACGTTATACACTGTAAGGTAAGTAGTTACACACTGTGCAAACATCTACACCAACTTTGATCCAAGCGAAGTTTGAAGCCAAAAACTGGGGAAAAATGCCAAAAAATAAAGAAAATCAAATTTTGATATTATCCAATTTAGTTCTTCATTTTCTATCTGATAGCTGGATTTTTTTTAATCTACACAATCTCTTAGATCTTGTCGCTAGGGCTTATTGGGCACTTCAGCAGCGACGCCAAATTCCTAATTTTCGAGAAAATTTTTTCATATTCTGAACAACCAGCTGTTATCTAAAGTAATCCTCGGCTATATAAAACATATTCTCAATTACAATCAAGTTTTCAAAGTCTGTAATGGTTGTTTGTGCCAAAAAAAACTCCAGCTTTTAAGTATTCGTAGCGTATAGTGAAAATTCAGGAAGGTAATTTTACAAAGCAATTAATCTTGATAAGTTTGCATAAAGAAGGTTGTCGCGGCTCGCGATGCAAGCCACTCCCCGAAACAGAAGGCCGGGAGCGCTGGCTATCGCGTTACTTGGCGCGCTTTCAAGATCGCGCCAAGACCTCTCCTGCTGGGCGCGTTGCCAAGTCACAGGGTATATAAGGGCGCGCAGGCCGCGGTCTACGCCTCTTCGATTTCCGTTCGTATTGATCGTTTTTATGATTTCGTTCGTGCTGGCAGCGCCTCCAACAGCTCCCGCAGATGATCATCGGTTTCGAGCGGTTGAGCCTTTGTTATCTTCTTGGTTTTGGAGACGCGCAGCTAAACATCATGGCTTGTCTAGCGTAGGAAGTGTACCAGCGGGAGTGGAGAGGGGTCACACCGTCCCGGAAGGGCTAGGGGCTTGCGGTTGACCCAGCGGAGAGCCCGGAATTACTTGTTGAAGTCGATCACCATCAGCATCGGCAGCACGGGACGAGGCGGCTCGTCCCGTGCTTAGTTTTCCTGGGTTTTGAAGTAGTATTTTTAGTAATTTTAGTAGTTTTAGTAGCTTTCGTAGTATTAGTAGTTTATTTTTGTGTTTTGTAGATAAATGTAGTCTGAACTAGTCGGTCCTTTTGTTTCTCAGCGTTACGCGCTATTTTACCGTGCCGTTTATACTTGTAGAGGGTAGTCCTCGGCAGCGCCCGTCAAGGCGTCATGAACCTTGGTGGACGCGCGACATCGTAGGGGACAAACGGGAGTTAGGTGTAGCTGCGGCGAGCACTTTAGGCAATGTGCTGATCACACCGAGCCGCCACATGGTGCATCGACGCCGAGCGCATGGTGGATGGCGGTTCTGCCGCCCCGCGTATGGAGATTGGTAGCCGCGCGCCCAGGTTGCGGCTAGGTAGGTAACATCAGCGGCTTAGGTAAGGTTTTAGGTAAGTTCTTTTGCGCTAAGTTATCCCATCCTCCATGCGTGCGTAACGAATCCTGTGTCTACCACGTTCAGCACCTAGTAAGAAGATCCAGGCAAGCAGGGAGACGCGCTTCTCGTCTTCGTAGCCAGTAGTGGTCTACAGAGGCTAGCCAGGCTAATATCGTGGGCAGCGCGTGGGGTAGTGGTAAGGTGGCAGCTTGCCAACTAACCCCCGAGCTCAGCGCGTGGACTCACTCGATTCCTGGTCAGCCACCGCGCCAAAGAGGCTGTAGGAGCGACGGGCCGGCGTCGTCATTGGCGGGCTCGACCAAGGACCAGCAGCTGCAGTAGTGTCGAGTTTCAACAAAGGATAAGGTAGGTAAGTGGAATAGGCCTTTTCAGGTTTCAAGGACACACGGATTTCGGACGCGCGGATTATGGCGAGGCACACACGGCGCCGTCCTTAACAGGAGAGTGAACCGGGGATAGGTAACTGGGTATTCGGGCTAGGTAAGGGGGTCTAGGACAGGTTAGCAAGGGTTTGGCTTAGGTATAGGGCACAATCTAGGTAAGGGGGATTAGGTGGGATAAGGCGGCTTCGGTTAAGGGGGTAGGGTTTTTAGCTACGTTTAGGAGGGTAACTGGGTTCTCTTTAGGTAGGTGAGGGGGTTTAGGATTGGGGGGATGGGTTCGGGTTAGGTAAGGGTATACTTTAGTGGGGTTCAAGCTAGGATAGGTAGGTAAGGTATTTAGGTTAGGCCGCGCGGATAGGTAGGTAAGGTACTCACGTTAGGTAACGGGCATAGGTAGGTAAGGCATTCATGTTATAGGTTAGGTAGAAAGACGCGGCAAATAGGTAGGTAATCCATATTTCTTCAGTCTAGGTAAGGTATGCTCTTTGGGTTTAGGCAGACACTTAACGGTTCACTCGCCCATGGGTTCTGCGAACCCCTCCAGGTCGCCAAGCTGGAGCCTCCTACAGTGTCTACACACGCCTCCGGTCGGTTACTAGCTCTGCTAGTTCTGCTGCACACGTTTCACTTAGGTGCCGCGCTAGGCTCTTAGACGGACGCGTTGTCGTAACTGCTTGTCTTGCGCCCTCATTCTCCCTACTGCCGTTGGACTACCCCATTCCTTTTTGCTTTAGCGCACGGTTTAGGCAGGGCCTGTTTCCTATATGTACTCACTTCATATTTATCTTGGGGGGTTGTAGTTGTAGTTTCTACTCGCTTATCTTGTTGTATTTTTGATATTGCGTTTCTGCTTTTTTATGTTCCAGGTAATGTCGCAACTCTGTTCGCAAAAAGCCCAACTGACGAAGGCCGCTAACTCACTACGCAAAAAGATCGCGGAAGTCGATCAGGCCAACCTCGATCTTGTGGACTTTGCTTCGGAGGCGAGTAAAGATCCACATTTGGTTTTCAATCGTTTGAATTCTTTTTCTCTTTCATTTTCTTCTATTAGTCGTGCTGCCTCTGCCCTACGTGGCCAGTTGGAGAAAGCCGAAGAGTTTGCTCGGCAGAATCCTGACGAGCGTGGAGAGTTCCCTTTCCTCTCCGACATTCATGCTCATTGGGAAACCGGTGGGATGGATGATCTTCTTGAGAAGCGGATGCTCTTCTTGTTCGCTTGGATTCGGCGATCAGACTTCTTCCTATTTTGGGAGGCCTTCAATCTTCTGTTCCATCTGTTGCTCCATCCTTGTCGCGCAATTCCCCGCTTCATACTATCCAAGATTCTGCGCCATCCCCTCAACACGCGCATCAGGCGGAAGTGGCGGTGCACAGCCATTCTCCGTCTCGTCCATCTGACCCAACAGCGCCTGTTGACCAGCGTCCCCCCGCGAGCCATACTGGCGCGCATCCCTCGGGCGGATTTGGCTTCCCTTCGGGTAATCCTCCCTCGAATCCCATCCACTTTTCGCAATCCCCATTCGGGCTTCCAAATTCTTTGCCAAATCCTTTTTCGCGCGACCTTCAAGCCTCATCTTCATCATCCCTTAACCCCTTTTTGCCCTTGGAGCAACCTGTGAAGTTACCTTCCTACGAGATCCCAACCTTCAGCGGCGATATCGAGGCATTCTCCGAGTTTTGGGATATCTTTTCTACAGCCGTGCATAATAACAACACCGTGCCGGCAGCAGTCAAGTTCATGTACTTGAAGTCGGTCCTTGAAGGAGATGCTGCTCGGATTATCGCAGGCTTCAAACCAACGGCGAAGGACTATGACACTGCAGTACGCACTATTCTGAGTACGTACGATCGTCCTGAGATTCTGAGAAGTCGATTGTGGGACAAGTTGTCGCAGCAGTCACCGGCATCAGATTCTGCAATTTCGCAACGCGCTACACTTTGCGCGCTTCAGGCAACTTGGTACCAGATGAAGGAATTGAACGAGGACTCCAGTTCGATCGCAACGTTAAGGACAATTCGTTCTAAATTTCCCTGGCGTACGCGCGAGAAAGTTGGCGAACTGAAGGGCAAAAGTGACTCTATGTGGACAGTGGACGAGCTGTTGTCAGCTCTCAGCACGGTCATTGATAGACTGCAAGTGGTAGAGGACTCCGATCCAGCAGGTCATCGTGCTTACAACTCGGATTCCACAGTTCGTCAGCATTCTCCTTCCCCGTATAGGTATCCCGGCACGAGTCAGCCGTACATGAGGTATCCATCGTATCAGCAACAACCAGCTTACCCACGTTACGCGCGTAGCTCGCGCTCACCATCACCCAGATACCGTGACGCCACCTACAGACCTCCGACTCCTTATTACCCGCGGCGCACATCACGTAGCCCTGTTAGACCTCAGTATACCACACCTTGGGAGCCTCGTTGTGCCTTCTGTTTCCGTCATGGACATCCTTCGGAGTGTTGTATGACAGTACGCGACGTGCAACAGAGGAGAGAGCTCGTCAACCAGTATAGACTGTGTTGGCTGTGTCTCGAAGAAGGTCACACGTTCAACATCTGCAGAGCCCCAGCGTGCAGATACTGTGGCAGATTACATCATCCAGCTTTGTGTGTTACATTACCATCAGCGCCCTATTCGTCCTACCCACCTGCGCAATTCCGTCAGCGCACTCCTTCACCTAGACGCGTACAGTTTGAGACGACAGCGCACTCTTCACCACCTCGCACCCAGTACGCGAGTCCGCGCACTTCTCCTTCGCGTCGACCTACACTCAAAGCGCCGTCTCCATCTAGGCGTCAGTCACGTTCCAACTCTAGACGCGCTAGTCTTCCTCGAAGATCTTCAAGCGCGTTTCCCGCTGTCCAAACTTCCACCTGCACTCCAGTCGCGCATGATTCCATCCAGTCAGATGAGCCCACAGAGTTGCTCGACCAACATAAAGCTAGCGTAGGGCCACATGCACCTTCATCTTGTACGTCTGTGTGCCAAGCTGCTTCTACAACATAGGTTCCTCGTCTAATGGTGGTTCATGCTATAACCCGGAACCTCAAAACTAGTACGGATGAACTGCTTACTGTTTTTCTCGATAGCGGTTCGCAGTATAGTTTTATCTGTACCTCGCTGGCCTACCATCTCGGCCTGACTTTTAAGAATACAAGGACTGTTACGACTCTGACCTTCGGAGGACATCAGTTCACTGAAGATTCGTCAGAAGTCACACTCACGTTATGGGACCAGCTCGATCGTCCAATTCAACTCCAACTTTGGACGCGCCATACCATCACAACGGTCCCGAAGACGAACAACTTGGATGAGACGAACAACACCTATATGGATGATAGAGTCGAAGTCGACGTACTCATTGGAATAGATAACTACTGGCGCGTTGTGGACTTGCATAGGAATGAGAAGCTTCCATCAGGTCTCATTCTGTCCCACACTCGCTTCGGACCAGTTCTATCAGGTCTTAGTTATCCGGTAGTATCGGAGATTACTAGCTCGGCAACGACTCTACTCAACGATGACGCGCCAGGAACGGAACAGCTTTTGCGAAATCTCCTCGGCCTAGACACACTTGGATTAGACGATTCAGATGTATCACCAGATGCCGACGTCATCAGGCAGTTTTACGATAGTGTTAGGATAATCGACGGTTCCATCTACGTCGCATTTCCGTGGAAATCCCAGCATCCTCCTTTGGCGGATAACAAAGCTCTCGCCTTTCGTCGTTTAGAGAGCCAGTATGAGAGACTCCATGCAATACCATCAGCGTGGAGCGAGTACTGCCACACCTTCGATCGTCAGCAACGATCAGGCGTAATCGAGGATGTCACGGATTTGCCCCCTGCGAGCCCTAACACGTATTATATTCCACATCAGGCAGTCTATAAGGAGGATAGCCAGACTACCAAGCTACGTATAGTCTTTGATGCCTCGAGTCATCAGAAAGGACATCCCAGTCTGAACGATTGCCTGCATCAAGGACCCTCCTTAATACCCGATCTTGTAGGAACCCTGCTGCGTAGCCGTCTACATTGTTATCTGATGATCGCCGACGTAGAGAAAGCCTTTCGCCAGATCCACTTACACCAGGACCAGAGGGACTGCACCAGATTTCTCTGGTTGAGAGATGTCCACCAACCTCCGTCGACCGAGAATCTCCGGATCTTGCGTTTCACACGCGTTCCTTTCGGCATCAACGCATCACCGTTTCTACTCAACATGTCCATCAGATATTTCCTCGAGAGGGATCCAGCCAATCGACTCAAGGAAGAAATATTTGCTAACACGTACGTTGATAATGTGCTAATCGGAGCGAATACCACCAAGGAGTGTATTACCAAGCAGATGGAGTGCAAGGAAATCTTCAGTCGCATGCACATGAACCTACGGGAGTTCATGTCTAACAACCAGCAGACGATGCTTAGGATTCCAAAAGAGGATTGTATGACCTTACCCGGACGATTCGTGAAGCTCCTAGGGATCAAATGGGACCCCAAGCTCGATGTACTTCACGTGCCTATTGAGATCGCGCGACAAGAAGTGTCGAGCAAGCGTACCGCGCTTCAAGTGTATGCATCGATCTTTGATCCACTAGGACTTCTTACTCCGCGTCTTGTAAGACTAAAGATGTTTATACAGGATCTCTGGGGATCTGGTTATTCGTGGGACGATCCGTTAGACGAAAGTACTACCCAGAAGTGGAATACCATTGTCCAGGAAATCAGCGGCTTTCAGTTGAGACTACCTCGTTTCGTAGGATACCCATCTGCCAACGCGTACGACCTTGTCATCTGTTCAGACGCGTCGAAACGAGTGTATGCTGTAGCAGTCTATGTCGTGACGCGCACGTCCACCTATAGTCCCAGTTCCACTCTACTCTTTGCTAAGGCAAAATTAGCACCATCGGGCGCGATCACCATCCCGCGCATGGAACTCTTGGCGTGCCACATGGCCGCAAAAACAGTACGTTTCCTGAAAAGCCAGCTCAAGATTCGTTTCAATTCCATCAGATTCCTGACTGATACTCAAGTACATCAGACAGGTTCTCGACGGACTTAAGTCTGACAACATCGACTGCGGATTTTATTACCTGGCTACCGACGTTAACCCGGCTGACTGCGCCACCCGTGGACTCACAGCTGTAGAGCTCGAGAGCCACATCTGGTGGAGCGGTCCATCGTTTATCACGATTCCGTTTGCTGACTGGCCGTGCAAGTCCTTCAACGCTTCTTCCGATCCACCTGCAGGAGGAGATTCTGAAGGACTACGGACGACCACAGCAGTAGTTACTTCAGCCAATACCATCATGACACCTTACCAGTCCTTTGTACCGTTTAGGCGTACTAACTCCTACATCCGACTTGTTCGTATTACAGCCTACGTCCTGAAGTATGTAGCCAAGCTACGCCGTTTAGTAAGGACGCGCCACAGCGCTGATGATTCCGACGAGCATCCCCTATTCGGCACAATAGACGCAAGTCCCACTGTAACACCGGGTGACTTTTCAGCTTCTGAGTTGATCGTTATACGTGAGCACTATCGCGAGGTTCCTCAGCAGTTACACGGCTTTCATCTGAAAAAACTCCGCACAAGGCAAGAAGGAGACGGTACGATACGCGTGGACTTACGTATGGCGAACGCAGAGACGAGCGGGACGGCGAAGAGCCCGATCCTCATACTCTCAGGTCATCCCCTTTGCGCCATGCTAATAGCTCACTACCATCAGAAGCTGTTCCACGCCGGTACTTCCCATTTGATCGCAGCCTTACGCGAGAGGTTCTACATTCCCAGGCTCAAACGTATGGTAAAATCGGCTATTGCTAAGTGTGTGACGTGCAAGCGGTACCAAGGCCATCTTTTCGCATATCCACGTTCACCAGATCTTCCACCGGAACGGGTCGTTCGAAGTCGTCCCTTTCAGAACATCGGACTCGACTATTTTGGCCCTATTTCAGTCCGTCTACATCAAGGCACTCTCCATAAGGTTTGGGTTTGTCTCTTCACGTGCATGTCTACGCGCGCGCTACACCTCGAAGTAGTCAAGGACAACTCAACCTTCCAATTTCTCTTAGCATTCAGAAGATTCATTGCGCGCAGAGGAGCTCCCGACATCGTCATAAGCGACAACGCGCCCATGTTCAAGCTAGGAAGGGAGATCATTACCAACAGCCTGAAGGAAGTAGCAGAAGATTCCCTAGTGGACGGATTCGTCGAAAGCCAGAACATCAATTGGACTTTTATCACACCATACTCGCCGTGGAAAGGCGGATTTTACGAGCGTTTGGTAGGATCAGTGAAGAGCTGTTTGAAGAAGACGGTTCGGCGAGAAATCCTCGACTTGTGGCTTTTTGAGACGCTCATCCTTGAAATAGAGGCCGTCCTTAACACGAGACCCTTATTTCCGGCGAATTCGGCTAACTCGAACACGGACTTGGTGATAAGACCCATAGATCTGATAAATCCACAGTTTCGATTAGGTCGCCTGACGTACAGCATGCCTCAGAAGATCGAGACGTCGTCGCGCGACCACTACGAATCCCTGAAGACGCAGTACCGGCTCCTGCAGACCGATCTTGATTACTTCTGGGATATATGGCACAAGGAATACCTCGCCGCGCTCGCAGAACGACAAGCGACGCGCACCCAGAAGAGCTCCGGTACCAAAAGGTCGCCGCGCGTAGGAGATGTAGTACTGATAAAAGAACAGGATTTATCAAAATCTAGATGGCCGCTTGGCCTCATTCTGCAGTTACACACCTCACCCGACGGCAATGTAAGATCAGCCAGAATTAAGATTGGGAAGCGGAAAGATAGTGGACCGTGCACTCAATCATCTACTGCCGTTAGAGATCAGTGCAGCAGACACAAAGGATCTTCAGGCGAACGCTCAGGAGCGTAGAGCGACACGGATTCAACCATCAAGAACAGCAAAGGCAAAATGATAGTGAAATCAACATTCTACAAACGTATGTTGTTATTGTTAGTTTTGATTGTTATTTGCTGATTTCATTTGTTGTTTATTCTTGCTTTGTTATCCTATTTGTTTTGTACGTATGTAGTATGATGTAGTGCGCGAGGACGCGCCTATCATATTTTTGCTTCAGTGCATTGAATTGTGTGTCAAGAGTTCGATCTTCGAATAAACTAGGTGTTGGTTTACTTGATTGCTTACATGGACATGCTAGTACCCTTATATGACTTTTTTACCCGACTACGACTTTTCTGTGCATAGCTTTTGCAGTGCCACAGCCACGGATTTGGATTCCCTCGGATCAGACTTTGACTTCACCCAGCCCAGGTCAAGCACCTCCTACGCCGTATCTACTGCCAGGTATTTTTCAGCGCACGCGCGCGTTATTTTGAACAGCCAAGGTTACGCATATGTACTTTGTGCATTTTGCATATCTTATTTTTTGTTGCGCATACGCGCCTCAGGTAGTAGAAGAGCTTGCTATCCCTTTTTTTTCTGCGCGTATTTGCTAACCTTGTGCCTTGTGCAGTTTGCGTAGAGGACGCCCGCGAGTTAACATCCTTGTCGTGGGAGGCTGGACTGAAGTCCATTTTTTAACATCTTTAGCCTGCGCGATTCGTTTTTCATTGCCATCTGTATGCATTAGGTCCCCGATCGCGCATGGGAGGAAGCGCTCGCGCGCCTCGGTAACATCATTTCAGACGTGAGCGCAGGATTTTGGGACCTTCCAGGGTAGGTAGTGCGTCAACACCACCATGGATGCAGATTGTTTCGGTATGTACGGTCCGATTTTGTTTGATTTTGACCTCGTGAATAATGTGTGTTGCAGAATTGTATCATTTGGTTGAGCACACCTGGTTATGGATGGTTGTTTGAATGCGCATGTCCGATTATCAGCTCCATGGCACCAACAGCAAGTACTACCGCATCTACCTGCCCAGTCATCAATACATTAGTCTGTTTCACCTTCACTAACTGTGGACGTTCAGCTATTTTCACCATCCTTCTTAACTGTATTTTATTTTATGTTATCATCCATAGTTTAGTTGGCGCGTCGTGCGCATTGGTGTAGAACTGTATCAAGTATTCGAGCGCGATAGCGCCCTTGTGAAGGTGTTGCATTTTTGCACGGGCCGAGTTGTTCATTTCTTTTGTCGCGCGCCCCTACTGTGCTGCTGATGGCGACGTTTCTTTTTGGGCTATACTCGGTTAGGTGTTCTCCGTTGTGGACTCCAGCGCTATCACGTAACCACCATCCGAACGTCCAAGTCCACTGTTTCGGGGGGGAGTGTCGCGGCTCGCGATGCTAGCCACTCCTCGAAACAGAAGGCCGGGAGCGCTGGCTATCGCGTTACTTGGCGCGCTTTTGAGATCGCGCCAAGACCTCTCCTGCTGGGCGCGTTGCCAAGTCACAGGGTATATAAGGGCGCGCAGGCCGCGGTCTACGCCTCTTCGATTTCCGTTCGTATTGATCGTTTTTATGATTTCGTTCGTGCTGGCAGCGCCTCCAACAGCTCCTGCAGATGATCATCGGTTTCGAGCGGTTGAGCCTTTGTTATCTTCTTGTTTTGGAGACGCGCAGCTAAACATCATGGCTTGTCTAGCGTAGGAAGTGTACCAGCGGGAGTGGAGAGGGGTCACACCGTCCCGGAAGGGCTAGGGGCTTGCGGTTGACCCAGCGGAGAGCCCGGAACTACTTGTTGAAGTCGATCACCATCAGCATCGGCAGCACGGGACGAGGCGGCTCGTCCCGTGCTTAGTTTTCCTGGGTTTTGAAGTAGTATTTTTAGTAATTTTAGTAGTTTTAGTAGCTTTCGTAGTATTAGTAGTTTATTTTTGTGTTTTGTAGATAAATGTAGTCTGAACTAGTCGGTCCTTTTGTTTCTCAGCGTTACGCGCTATTTTACCGTGCCGTTTATACCTGTAGAGGGTAGTCCTCGGCAGCGCCCGTCAAGGCGTCATGAACCTTGGTGGACGCGCGACATCGTAGGGGACAAACGGGAGTTAGGTGTAGCTGCGGCGAGCACTTTAGGCAAGGTGCTGATCACACCGAGCCGCCACAAAGGTTTAATAACAATCAAGCCGGCTCGCCGTTACTTATGGGAACGGTTCAGGCTGTCTTGATGGAACCATAGGAATTTTTATTTGATTTCTAGCCAAGAGAAAAATACAGCATTTTTTGTATGGTAAGCAAGTAAAGAAACCGAAGGGTTATTCAACAGAAAGACGTGATTTTTCTTTATTTTTAGGCATTTGGATCTTTATAGCTTTTTGTTACAAACTTTGCATGAAACGAGGTTGATGCAAAACTTCAAATATTAGATTGGCTCGAAAGTTCTGGGACAAGTTCAATTTTCTTGCCAAACAGGTTTGAGAAGTGGTCTTTATTTCTTTCCAATCACGGCCTTACGTTTCGACGCCTTTCGTCTTCCTCAGAGGCCTGAATGGTTTTGAGTGTTATCCGTAACTCCAGACCACCAAGCGTCTCCTCCCGCTTTGCTAGTTCTCTGCCTTCTCACAATCTCGCTACCAAATAAAATGTCAGTGTAGCAGGACATACCGGAGGACCACCGATACTCGAGTAGTCTGCACCGGAAATAGGCGGTCGCGGCAGACGAGTGAATCGTACTGTAGATACCCAAAGATGATCTACAGTCACACATCACATGATGATACGAACGGGAGGAAGTCAGAAGTTATTGATAAAATTTGTTATTATTATATGTTGTTGTTGTCCGTATCATTATGCACTTACCCAACTCCCAAAGATTTATCGAAAATCTTCACAACGCCAAGCTTGACACGAGCGCTGTTATAGAGTCATTCGATGTAACATCACTCTATACAAATGTGCAGAACAATCAAGCTTCACAAGCGTTATCGGAAATGTTGGATACGCTCGCTGGTACCATAAACATGTACAGACTTGGCAAAGTGCGAACGATGGCCCTAATTAGCGAGTGCCTGAAATGTAACATCTTCGGATGGTCTGGGAAATACTATCCCAGATACGCGGACTAGCTATGGGCCAAAGACTGGCACCAGTTCTCGCTATATGTTTCATGAGTAAAGTCGAAGAACCGGTGTTGGCACGTACGCCTTTGATGTACTGCCGTTACATCGACGATTACTGGGTCATAACATCAACACAATCCGAAATGGATGAGTGTTTTAAGACCCTGAACCAGCAGCCGCAGTACATCAAATTCACGCGCGAAAAGCCACGCGACGGTTGGCTGCCATATCTCAACGCACAGGTAAAGTTATCCGATGGCATTGTTAGAGTAAAATAGTACCTCAAGGAAAACACTAAGAACATCTTGGTAAACGTCAAGTCTGCGCATCCTGCATCTGTAAAACGCGCAGTTACCAGAAACATGTTCTATACAGCTACGCGGATGTGTTCCGGAGAGCAAGAACGTTGCGAATCTTGAAAGGTGGCTTCCCAGATTGCTTGCTGTAATGGTTACCATAACTTACCGTGTCCTCGACTATCTAGAAATGGTAACAGCATTCATAGTAACAGTAAACTCCCACTCTGCCTTCCCTTCATCTCCGACAAGATTGCCGCGGCGTTTCAACAGTGCATTTTTCGAGCTCAGCTACAAAATGATGTTGTTCTAGTCAACATCCCCAACTACAACATCAAAGAGCAGCTAGTCCGAAATAGGCTCTGCGACCAATATTGTACGACAGAGCAATGCATAGTATGCCCGCACGGTAGAGTGGGGGATTGTGCAAAAGTGGGAGTCGTTTATCAAATTGAGTGCCTCAACTGCAAAGCGTTATATATAGGAGAGACGGGCAGACTTTTGGGTATTCGCATGAAAGAACCATCTAGCCGATAAAAGGCGCAAAAATCCGAGCTCGCCGCTTGGCAGGCATAGGGACGCACGGCACGGTGGAGAAGACTTTAACATCAAGTGTAGAATTCTTGCGTATGAAACAGAGATCTCGGCTAGGAAAGCACTAGAAGCATTCTGGATCACTACGAAGAATCCAGAGATGAATAATAAGAACGAGTGTTTATCAATAACTTCTGACTTCCTCCCGTTCGTATCATTATGTGATCTGTGACTGTAGATCATCTTTGGGTATCTACAGTACGATTCACTCGTCTGCCGCGACCGCCTATTTCCGGTGCAGACTACTCAAGTAGCGGTGGTCCTCCGGTATGTCCTGTTACACTGACATTTTATTTGGTAGCGAGATTGTGAGAAGGCCGAGAACTAGCAGAGCGGGAGGAGACGCTTGGTGGTCTGGAGTTACGGATAACACTTAGAACCATTCAGGCCTCTGAGGAAGACGAAAGGCGTCGAAACGTAAGGCCGTGATTGGAAAGAAATAAAGACCACTTCTCAAACCTGTTTGGCACAATAGAAAATTGAACTTACGACAAATGTCAAGGTTTCATGAAAACGGAACTTAAAAGTTCTGGGACTTTTGGAACTATATCTGCTATTTCTCGAAACTTAATGCACGTACATCCGACAAAAGGTATTATTCGATAGAGCAAAGCAAGCTCTACAAGATGGTATGCAGAAGTTCGCACTAGTTTCAAACTACCGTAAGTTTGCACCCAAAATCTGAGTTGTACTGAAATTCAAAAAATCGCAAAAAATCACATCTTTGTTCAAACAAATCCTACGGATCTCCAACTTGCTCAAGCAACTTGCACGCCACATCAGACACTTATATGTACCGTTCCTGTATTTTTCCCCATTTAGAAATCGAGAAAACGAAAATTTTCAAGTTTTTACAAAAACGAAGCTGTGCTGTTTCCACCCATGTAATTGAGTAGTACAAGTTTCTAGAGGTATAACCGTAAATTTTCAGCTTTCCGTAAGCCCTAGTGTTGTCGAAAAATATTGATTTTAGCATGGAACACTTAAGTGAGGAGAGCTCAATTCGGTAATTTTCGAAAACTAGGGCCTGTAGAAAGCCGGAAATTCAAGGTTATACTTCCATAGGCCTGTACTATACAATTACGTAAGTGGGAACAGGGTAGCTTCGTTTTCGTATAAGCTCGAAAATTTGTGTTTTCTTGATTTATAGAAAAGTAGAAAATTCAGGAACGGTACATGTGAGTGTTTGATGTAGTGTGCAATTTTTGTGAGCAAGTTGGAGATCCGTAGGATTTGTTTGAACAAAGATATGAATTTTTGCGATTTTTTGAATTTCAGTACAACTCAGATTTTGGGTGCAAACTTACGGTGGGCCGAAACTGGTGCGATCTTGTAGGTACCATCTTGTAGAGCTTGTTTTGGCTCTATCGAATGATACCTTTGTTGGATGTACGTGCATTGAGTTTCGAGAAATAGCAGATATACAGGGTGTCCCAAAAAAATGTATCGAACGTTTGATCGTTAATATCTCTCTTCCCAAAAAGTCTTTTGCTTTGCTTCAAGTACCGTTTTGTAGAGCTGGCTCTAACTTAGATTTGCGTTATAAAACGAATCACCCATCTCTCTTCATTACTGTAGGGTTACGGTAGAAACTTGAAACATATGGTGTCAATGTGGAAAAAGCTGCTGTTTCAAAATTTTTTAAAAAAATGTGAAAACTTGTGTAATAGGGTTTTTATGGACGCTTAGTTTAATACTCAACTATTCACGAGATTAGACGCCTTGTTAATGGTCTAACCGCACTTTTTAGGAACATTGAAAAAATGGCCGCTACCTCTTACCTGGCATAACTCTTCAATGAAGCATCATCATAAGTTGGAAACTTTACAGTTATAATCAGCAACTCTAATTAGCCCTGTGTAAAAGTTTTGCGGCTGTTTTGTTTCCTTTCTGAGGCAAAATATGGCCTTTCATTGCTTAAAACCCTCTTTAAAGTTTCTACCGTAATCCTACAGTAATGATGAGAGATGGGTGATTCGTTCTATAATGCAAATCTAAGTTGAAGCCAGCTCTACAAAACAGTACCTGAAGCAAAGCAAAAGACTTCTTGGAAAGAGAGATATTAGCGACCAAACGTTCGATACATTTTTTGGGACACCCTGTAGTTCTAAAATGTCCCAGAACTTTCGAGCCAACCTAATATTAGGTTGTCTCATGATTTACCGTTTTTACTGCAATCGCCGTTTTTCTGTATCTTTCCTTCATCTGATGTGATTTGAGTAACCACTCGACAGAGCAAAGTAAGCTCTACAATATGGCTATCAAAAGTCTATCCAAATGTTATCTCCGACTCAGAATATCCAAAAAATTCCCTATTTATTCTAGCATATGCTTTACACATTGCACATTCGACTATACACTTTCCGAATCTTTTCCATGGCTACAAATAAAGAAAAAAATGAATGAGGCAAAATGGCAAACTCCGCCTGAGCTCCTCCCATGCATGTGATCATATAGCTCATACATACAGAAGTACGATCATGTATTTGGATTCTTTGTAGGTGACTTAGTTGTCGAGAAATGCCTATGTTTAGGGTAAAAACGGTAAAAAAATTATGAGACAACCTAATAGTATTAGGTTAAACCGAAAGTTCTGTCGCACCATTTTCAAAAAATCGTAACTTCTGGTTCTCCAATCCTTTTGATTGCTTTTTTTTGTGAAAGAGTAATTCATGCTCTTTATAATGACATCTTGCTGCTTACTAATGGTCATCTCTTGCATAGATAGGAAAAAAGAAGAAAATTGGTCAAAAATTGAATTTTCTGTGTAGAGTTATAAAAAATCGGAGATTTGCAACAAAAATCGGAGCAGTCGATATTGTAGGTTCTTTTGTCCGCTTTTTCTAACAGTGCAAAGCTTGCGCCGATTGAGCGTCTTTATGAGAAGTTATGATTTCCCTGAAAAAGGCCAAAATAAATCATTTTCCCCCTTTTGTATTGCTTGCTCGAAAAGCTGCTTTGTAATGTCAGAAAGAGCTGGTGAAGGAACCTCTAATGCTGACTGTTCCTATTTTTGTTGCAAGCTTCCGATTTTTTATGACCCTACACAGAGAATTCGAATTTTGACCAATTTTCTTCTATCGCTCTATCTATGCAAATGATGATCATTAGAAAGCAGCTAATGTGTCATTATAAAGAGCATAATGTACTCTTTCATACAAAAATAAAAGCAATCAAAAAGGTTGGAAAATTCAGAAGTTATGAATTTTTGAAAATAATGCGACAGAACTTTCGGTTCAACCTAATATATCCTTGATTTGCCGCAAAAAGTCATATATGTCTCACTTATCAAGGTGCAAAGGTTTCGGCACAGCAAGGCTCAAGATGAAGCGTAAATGTTTGCATTAGCTTCAATACAACTCGAACTTCACAGTGCTATGCTTACTCTCTCGGTAAAGTTGTCAAAAAACTCGTTTTCTAGTGTTCTATTTTGAGGCTCCGGCATCTAAAGATGTTGTTTCGTGGAAGAGAAATTTTTCAGCAGAAAAAGCTGTTATTTATTGCAATATCCGCTTAAAGCGCAAAAATAATGCAAGGTTTCTCTAACTCTATTACATTTGTCTCATTGTTTATGTATGTACTTAAAACATCTTGCCATATAATTATTAAGTTGTTGGATACTTCTATTACATTTTTTCCCAGTTGTTGTGGAACGCGTTGAATCGTTGACGATTTATTAGAAAAACACAAAAGTTTCCCCTCTGCCTATCGACGTACATGCCGAGGGTTCACTAGGAATAACTAGAGAACAACACACACAAATATATCAAGGTGCGACGGGTACGCCGCAACCACAGAGACCATATCGACCTAGGCTATAGTGAGTGAGCAAGTTCCAGTATAAGGGACGGCTCTACAACACCTCCCTCCTAAGATAAACAACGGTACATCTTTTAACAAGGATCTACTTGTAGACGTTCTGGTGGGCGACGATGGCGACTTGGTCTGGTTGATGTCGGTGGTGTAGACGAGGTAGCTTGGTGTTCAGCAGCATCCATACCATTGTTACGTCGGCCTTCGCCGGGGATGGACTGTGTTGAGTCATGATGTCGATCCATACTTGCTGCGCGGCGCATCTGGTTCACATGTCGTCTCCATAACTGGCCGTCTTCCGTAAACACGCCATATAGCGCTTCTCCATATCGTTTCTTCACTCGTGCTGGAATCCATTTTTCACATCCAGAGCGAAAATCACGTACCCCCACGGCTTCTTGTGGCTGGTACGATTTCTTTCGTGCTCCGTGACGGCAGTAGAACTGCTTCTCCATAGATTTATTGCCCATTCCTTCTACTTTGAAGCCTTCATTCAGCAGCGACAGTGGTGTCCTTATCCGACGTCTTAGGAGCAGCTCGGCAGGCGAACGTTGTCTTGGAGCAGTTGTACAAGGCGTCCGTCCATAAGACTGCAGAAACTCCGCAAGCTTCTCTGCCGTTCCTCCCTTCTTAATTTTTTGGAAGGTCCTTTTGAAGATATCTCTCCGCTTGTCCATTTGATTGCGGATGGAATGGTGGTGAACGCATATGCTTGATTCCTCTCTCTTCACAGAAGTCTTGAAACTCCCTCGCTGTGAACTGAGTCCCATTATCCGACACGATCACTTGTGGATTTCCAAATCGAGCGATAGAGATCTGTGTTTTCTAGGAGTAGCTCTAGTTGACGATGAAGGCATCTCAAATACTTCTGGCCATTTCGAGTAAGCGTCAACTACGACGAGATACATTTAACCATTCAGCGGCCCTGCGTAGTCAATATGAAGTCGATTCCATGATTTCTGTTCCATTTTCCATGAATGCAGTACAGTCTTCACTGGCATCTTGGCTGCTTCTTGACATGCCCTACAGCGGCGCATTAAGTTTGATGTCTCTGTTGATGCCCTTACTCTTCGCGCACTTTCCTAGGTTGCTGTTGAAGACTTCCCCATGCTTCTTCTTCGAGTCGGGGACTTTTTCGGCTTTTTATTTTGTCTACGCTAGTCACTTTTCTGCAATGGCAGTTGTCCTTCAGCTTTTTGTATGCCGGCAGCTGGATGCACCATTCCAGTCCAAATAGATTTGAGCCTTCGGTGACGTAGCATGTGCTCTTTCCATGAACCATCTTCCCTGTATGTCGATCTTTTGCTGAGAAATCGGTATGAAATCTACCCTAAATCTGCTTCGACGTCACGCCTGCAATTTTGACTGGCATAATACAGGTTTCCAGAGCAGGGGATCCCATCCTCTTCCAAGCTCTACGCGATATCAGGTTATGTCCGCACCCGTATCCAGCTGGAGCTTGAGATCACATCCTCTAACTACGACGTCGAGGTAAGTCCGCGCACTCTCGGTGTTGAATGCGACCACATTCTTGCACTGTCATTTGCGACCAGAGTGTTTTGCACCTGTCCTCCGTCGCTTCTTCTGACCAGTGCTGCCAGGTTGAGGGCACTCTCTTCTAAAATGTGGTCCTCCGCAGATGAAGCAATTTACCTTCTTCTTCCAGACAGCATGAATGTCGCGCGTTCCTTCCATGTCTGTGTTATCCATTTTTGAAGCAGTGAAATTCTCACATTCCGCGATTAGGTCCTCGATTGTCAACGGTGTTTTGTCCTTGTGAGCGTCTAGTCGACGAATCATCCGAAGGCGAACTTCCCTAAGTGAGGGATCTTGAAAACCTGCTACGAACTGCAGCGTCTTCATCGCTGTGTAGTCGACCATCCTCTTGAGTACTGAGTAGTGTTGGAGTACTCGCGAAACGGTACGTACTGGCGTAAGCGGAGGGCAGGTTATCCTTAGGCACTCATACCGTCTTCTGATGAGAGTCTTCTTGGAAGCGAACAGCTTCTGGAGATTCGCGACGGTGGTGTCGAAGTCCAAGTCGCTCGGTTGCGCAGGCAAGACCTCATCGGCATACTTCCGGCATGCTTCTTCATCCAGCTTTATAATGATCAAGTCGCGCTTCTTCTGATCCGAAAGCTGGGAGTCACGAATGACCGGTCCATACCTGCCATACCAGTAAGCAAATGTGTTACCTGTTTCTTCTTAATTACTTAGATACTTAGATGGCTCGCCCTCACGTGACGTGCGGGCCCCAGCTCAGAAGTTTCCATTTCTCCCTGTCCCTCGCTTCTGACATCCACGATCTTCTTGGCTGACGTCGGTGGCTGCGTCCACGAATTCCAGGTGCAAAAATCGTATCCAGCTGATTTCTCAGCTGGTCCTTCCACGAACACGTCAGCCCATCTCGTTGGAGGTCTTCCTCGGGGACATTTTGCTTCGCGAGGAAATCCACTCCGATGTTCTTAGTGTCCATCTGTCATCTGTTCTTCTCATAATGTGACCGGCCCATCGATGCTTCGCTTTCGCAACGTAATCCGCTGGGTCACAAAGACGGGACATTTTCCTCATATCCGTACTGGGAAGTCCGACGAGATGTTGTTTGTGTCGGGTCATCTTCAGAAGACTACGCTCTAGCGCTCTGTGGGTGGTTCTTAAAGCTTTCGAAGTGGCGACGGTGTCAGCCCAATTCTCAGCTGCGTAACAGAGCGCCGGGAGAAAGGTTGAGTTGAACAGGTGGGCACGAAGCTCCGGGTCCGTCAGTTGGTCGGTGGCTTCCTTCAGAGGCCCGAAGGCGGCCCAGGCTGCTCTTCTTCTCCTATTAAGTTCTTCCCTCAAGTCGTTCTCCATGTTCATCGAACGTCCGAGATACACGTAAGAAGACGTCTCCAGATGAGGGTGCCTTCCATTTCCATTTTTGCATCTTCGCAAAGGGCGTTCTTCAAGAACTGAGTCTTCTTCCGATTGATTCGCAATCCGATCTTCTTCCCTACTTCGTTCAGTTCCTTCAGCATCGTCTCTGCTTCAGTGATGTTGCTCGAAAAAAGAACGATGTCGTCCGCAAAACGAAGGTTCGACAGGAATCTCCCATCAACTCGTATGCCTCTCTCGTCCCAGTCAAGTGATTTCACACCCACTCCTGTATTATGACAATGACTTGCGACGAGTGAAAACTTTATAACCACAACAGATGGCAATCAAATAATAGCATTCCGCGCTTGTATCACTTCCAAAGCTACCACTACCACACGAAAATTGAAACCGAGAACAACAATAATGTGAATCGAGTTGTTCACTTGAGAACAACTTACCCTAATTTTAGGAGTACAAAACGCATCAGATTCCCTCCAAACTCGACCAGTCTGAGCGCAACACCAATCTTCGCGGTCAAAGGTCCCTCTACCGAGCTGCTCCTTACTTAAAGATAATGAGTAAAAGATCAACCGCTAACGAGACTCGGTGGCGCGGGCGAGCTGCTTGGCCGAAAAAAATGAAAAGAGTGCGTCCTGTACTCGTCAACTTAGGGTTACTCACAAGGGAAGCCTATTTAGTCGTGGTAACCTTTCTAAATAAAATGTAGATTATATTAAAGGACATAAAACGCCGATTTCGAAACTGCCTTCCTTGTCTGCAAAACATTTATGAACGAGGAGTTATGAGCGTTTTTAAAACCAAAAATTGAATGTGCATTGTGGATAAAATGAGTTGCAAAAATCTCTAGCCCTCAAATACTGCAACTCAGTGTGATATTTTTTACTCTTGAGTATACTTTGGATAAAGTGCTCTGATGGTATCACTGCTCCATCAAAGAGCTAGAAAAAGTATTACGGATATTTTTGTCCTTTTCGCATGTTCAATTTTTTGCTCCATAAGCGCTTATAACTCCTCGTCCACAAGCCGTTCTACATATAAGGAAGGCGGATTTGGCACCACCAATTTATGCACCTTAAAGGCAGCGTCCAGGCAGATCTAGACCTATGGCGAATTTACGTGGAAAGTACTTTTGGGGCCCTAACTAAGGCACTGCACAAGCGGCAGCGCAGTTAATGGTTTAACGGCTGAGGTATTCCCGTCGAAACTGGACCCCGCGATCGAATTCGCATGGATTGATGGCAGTTCCGCGCCAGGGCCCACGCTTTCCGCCATGAATTCTTGCGAAATACGATCGCGGGGTCCAGTTTCGAAGGAAATACCTTAGCCGTTAGAGCACTACCTGAGCTGCCGGTTGGGCAGTGGCTTAGTTAGGGCCTTAAAATTGCTTTCCACGTATGATCCCCATGTGTCCAAACTTGCCTGGACGCTGCCTTCAATGTAGTATACATCCCATCTTAAAAGGCCACTTCGACTAAACATGCTTTCCGCGCATCACAGTGCGAAAAACAGCGTTGGGGGCATATAGCTAAACAAGAAAAATTTGCAAATTCATTTTGCACTTTCAGTCGATCATTCTCATTCGCAAACTTAATGATATAGGAAAAGAGTTCTTCTTCAAAAATGTACCTAAAACTTCGCCTTGTCATTTCAATTGACGCCTGCATCGCATTAATTTTATTATGGTTTTACGAATGTTCTTTTGTGTTAGAGTGAACATCAATACAGGTTAGTTTTTGAATGAGTGCATCCTTTTTGTTACGTTATACACAATGTGCGTAATGCGTCCCCATCTTGATGTCAGGAACACAGCTCCTCAAGGTGAGTGCTTGGTTTTGTTTGAGTTTTGTGTCTCTTTGAATACGTTTTTAAATTAGTATAAAAAATATGATAAGCCAATCTTAATTTTTTTTCGACCAAAAATCCAGGATAGGGACTGCAAAGCGCACATTGTGTGCAATGACACATATGATCATATGAAATGACTGGTCTATATATGTTGAGATCATTCCATTATACGTAAAACCAAGTACTCTGATGACGTTCTTTTTGAGCGACGTAAGGAAAAAAATAAGTCATTTAGAGCTTTGCGCTGGGTGTCAAGACCATAACTATATCGAAATGAACAATCAATGAAGCAAGTGTAAAGCTAAATCTCAAAATATCCCAGCAAAACACAAAAATTACTTTTTATAGCCTACTTTGTGTCAAAAAAAGAGGTCTTTATAAATTTAAATAACCGCAAAATTCAGAACATTATTTCTCAACAGGTTTCTTTTTAAACTACGATTGAGCTTCAATAAACTAAAGCGGAGTTTAATGAAGAAAAGAAACTGTGCCAAACTTTTGCGCAAAAGTCGCGCACTAAATGCTGGTTTTTCTCGTTAAGGAGCGATTCTTAAGGTTTGCAACATTATCAGTACTCCTAGTCGTGTCATGACAATCAAATGATATGTATCGTTGCAGTGTTTTGTTAAGACCTCGCGGAAGCTTAGGACCAAAGTCAAATGCATTATCGTCTGGTGTTTCTCCTTTGCTCCTCTCTGCTCGGCGCACTATCTCGCTATCCTAAACCCGGGACATGGGGCATGTGGCTCTGGTACCCCTTTCTTCGTTGTTTCAAACTACTTAATTTTAGTAAGTTGTTTGATTTAAGCTCTTGACCTCTAATTTCACGCTGACAACGTCGCAAAACGCAGTTCTTTGATTTAAGACAAGAATTCGATAAAAGTGTTTTCAAAATTTTCTCATCTCTCCTTTAGTTTAGTTCTTTTCAAGTGTTTTTTCATGTATTCGACAGATCTCACTCCTGTTTATGATGTAGACAACGTCCGCAGACCAAACTCCTTTGATTGTGGTCAAACTTATGGTAAAATCCCGCAAAAGTGCGCTTTTGTTCATAAGCCTTTATCGGAGCCAGTAAAACCATTTCTTGAAAGTTTTGAGCGTTTTGCTCAGCGCTATATGTACAACAAAGCTGAAAACGTCGCCAAAAACAGAAACTACGATGAAAAATTAGAGCATCAAGAACACTATTTTTAACCTTGCATTTCGATTCGGTCAAAACGAAACTTTACTTTTCACAACTGATTTCCTCGTTAATCTTTGTTTTGATACTAACCACTTCCAAAATATGATTGTTTTCAAAAGTTATAACAAAGAAACAGCTCTCCGTGTTGTGAATTGCCTGGTCCTGAAGCGAAGACTAGCAGTTTAAAAGTGTTCAAATGGAAGATTTTAAACTCATTGCAACATTTTTTTTGTTCTTGAGAGTTTCTTCTGCTTTTGCTCTTTGTTATGCATTTCTTTCTCTTCTCTGGTGTTTTATAAACAACCTTTACTTTTTATGTAAGGCAGCAACCTTGTTATTGCCGCTCTATCTTTAGACTATCGAAGGCATGTTGATATTATTTAGAAATACTTTGTTCATGCCGCTTTGGTTTACAGCATTGCAAAGAAATCATTGATCCTACTTCAAAGTTCAAATCAAAATCTGGAAACATTTACAGGGGGCGCCAAAATATTCAAAGTAATACCACAACAATGGCAATGAGAAATTTGGTCTGGATTTAATGTCATAGAACGCCGTAAGCGTACTCTACAAAAAGCACTATCAAGATCCCAGATCGGTCTTTATTTAAAAAAGTAAGGATTGCAAAAAGCAGTGTTCGTGACAGACAAAACGCAAGCTGACGCAAATTCTTAAATAGTCAAAGTTTTTGTTTTGAATGCTCCTAAAGATTCCGAACCTCAGTGATCTCAAAGTCAAAGATCATATCTACTTTAAGGCAAAATCTTCACCTGAGAGAAGCGATCACTATAAAGATACATACTGTGCAAGTTTGTGGGCCTCTGCCCGCGTGCAACACAACAAAGTCAGAGAAATATTATGAATTTTTACCGAAAAGCAGAACAGGCAATTTTACCTCTTCCAACCACGATACAATGTTGTAGAATCAAGAAAACAATATCAAGCTTGATCGCTGGCTGAGCCGGTCTTATGTTCGTATGGCGCTTTATGATACACGCGCAAATAATTGTAGCGCACCCTGTATTTCAGCAGAATTCCGCTTCAAAATCACAACTTTCCACTTTGTTATCATCAGTAGACTATGTAAGCGACGAAAGACAAAATATACAGAGGGCGAAGAAAAGTGGCACCGACATTGGAAGACGTGATTGTTTAGTGACGTTTACACGTACCTTTACATCCAGCACAACTTCTAGCAGCAAATGTTTTTTTTCATATTTTACCTTTCAGGTATTCAAGTCGTATCCTGAGTGCTCCAAAGGTAAGCATGCTAAACAATTAGCCTGAAACATTCTGTCTTGAGTCGATTACGATAAAGATTAACTGATAAGACAGGATAACGATTGATAACGATTAACTGGTAAGGCAGAGTTACGAAGGCAAAGTGGCTGATCACAACAAGCTCCATACGGTATGAGACTCTGGAGCGCTAATTACAAATGTGCTTTTCCTATCTGCAGTTGGAGTCATAAAATGAGACAATGGTTAGTATGAAATCGGAGACTACATCCTCCTTACACTGCAAATGAAGCAAGCTTTGGGCATACAAGTGTCCGCATGCTCATACAATGAACTCTTTCTAGCTAGTATATAGATAATTCCTATTGCTTTAATGATTAATTCTCCCAGATCTCGGCTACTAGTTCGTTTTTCGCCTTAGAAAATGCTCATAATTTCTTTTTTCAAAGGAGCTGTCAAACAAAATTGGAATCAGCATTCCAAGCGCTCGCTAATGGTGGTATGCAGTTTATGGTGATTGGGCACTTTGACTTCGTGGCCCCTTATGCAGAAATAGTAGGAGGGTCGACCGATTCACGGGGCACACGCACAGCAATGCGTCCAGGCCTGCTCTTAAAGGCACGTCCATTAAGATTTGCGTCTTCAATGTTTTTATCGTTTATAGGCCTTTCCATGGCCCTGATTCTAAATATGGAATGCAAATCACGTAAAAACTCCGAAAAACTCCTTTTCTAAAATTTTGATGACAGGCGTGGACGAATGTTCCGGCGTTCTTCCCGTCGCATGCAATAGGAATATAGTTTCATAGTGAGTGCCTTGACGGTGCTTGCCAGAGCGCTTCAGGAATTCGTCCGTGGATGGGCAGAGCGCTAAAAAGGGAAGGACCGCAAAGGATTTTACGGGTTTCAGGTCCTTTTCATAGAATAGAATTTGCTGAAATCGCGGGATTTGGGGATTTGCTTCAGATCAAAGAAGATGGGTGTGTTCACACTTCAAATCATAAATTAGGCCAAGGCCTAACAGTTGACTAAATTTTTGATTTGATGTGTGAACACACCCATCTTCCAATCTTTTTGTGTATCGCGGATCGCGGTGCAATTGAGCAATATAATGCATGGGAGTTGCATACGTTGATTTCTCAATACCAGCTGAGACGTTCACGGATCGCAATGTTTGCTGAATAAGGAAGCTAGGGAATGCCAAGGAATGGATCCACGATGCCAGATGCGACATTCCTCTCGACAAAAAGACCTCGGTCCACAGACAAAAAACGATTGCAACTGCAGAAAGAACGATGGAGCCAGCAAGCGAACGTCTATATATACTTAGTCATTACTATTCATGCATTTTCCATCACTTACACTCATTACTTGTGTTACCTCACTATCCGCTCATTCTTGTACGTAGGATAGCAATTTAACACTCCCATCGTATGTTTTTTATCTCCTCTTGTACTTCTCTTACTCTTAAAGGCAGCGTCCGGGCAAAATTTCGCCTCTCATGTTTCTGCCATTCTGGGGCCTTCCCGTGGCCCTGAATACAGTTGTAAAGTCCAAATTGTTCAACACTCCCAAAAAACCCGATTCTTGGGGACCCTCTCTTCAAGAAGCGGACGAGTTTCGGATTGCTCGTCCCCATCGCATGCCAGCGGGAGGAGCTGCAACTGCACGAATGCCGTTGCATTGCAGTATGCAGTGCAACTGCAATGCAACTGCAATGCAACTGCAATGCAACCGCACACCTGCGTGAGCACTCGTCCTCAGCGGTGGTTTGTGATACGAAGGGACAGTTTGTGATACGTATCACATGCCCGTATCTCCTTTTAGAGGCCACTTCAAAGATTCGGACCAACGTAGATAGGATACTCATAGGCCCCTCTTTACAACTATATGCTAACCTGGGTGGATGGATCTTGCCCGGACGCTGCCTTTAAGTAGCCCAAATTCACAAAGTATCCAAAACATTATTTTGGTTTGACTTATTATCATCATAGTTTCTTTTCATGTTGATTTGCTTCGTTGTTTATGTGTGTGTATATCTCAAGCAGAATGAGGGTTTAATTACCCAAGTCTGAGGTCGGCGATAAATGTGTGCCGTTCGTGTGGTGGTTGGTTGTGGCTCAGTTGGCAAGGTTGTGGCAACTTTTTTATTGTCAAATAAGCTCTTTTGTAGAAATTTTTTGAATAGCCTTTTCCGTTTTTTTATTTGGAGGTTTATATAACTCAGCAACAAAGGTCAGGTAGGTTCACACAAATGTTTTCAAAGAGCTGGCGTCAGCTACTCGAAAAATTTCTTCCTCACCCCCTCCCTCTCGAAAAAGTTTCTAGGACCGCCACCGATATTGGTGCAACCTGTGGAACTTTATGAACGACTGCATGTCTAGCGTGGAAAGGTCAATATTCTATCCTAGACACAGCCTAATTATTGTACTCTAGTAAGGGCCAACATGTTTTGTATGGATTTGATATTGGGGTGAACGGCAAAAAATAAAACAACTTGATTTCTGTTACATTTTCAGATTTTCTGTTCCAATCAAGAGCAAGGTAAGCTGCAACGTGAGATGTCGCTTTCACAAGCAACCTTCGCAATCGCCGAAGCTTTGCTCAATTCTTTGAGCGTAAGCTCAAGACATCCTACTAGCAGTTTTTGCAAAAATATCCAGCTGTTCAGTACATAGAAGATCAGAAAATCCTATATTTGGTACTTTGTGGCACATATCGCGGCTGTAAGTGCAATCTACAGTATACTTTCCCATGAAGGCGCTATCACAACTTCATCTGTTGCAGATTGATGGCAGCCGCGAAGAAATATCGACAATATAAAGGGAAGATGTGGCAGCATGACGAACGCAACTCCATCTTCACTTTTCTTCATGTTAGCTCGACGTTTTATGACTGCTATTCGAGTTTTTCCATTTAGTTCATAATCATTTTGTTCAGTCTTCCTGCTTACTCATATATAAGTGTCAGGGGTTCAATTACCCAATTTTGAGGTGCGCTCCACGAGTGGCAAATAAACGTGTCGAGCCGTTGTGTTTGGATTGATATGGTGTCACTGAAATGGTGCATCGGACCAAAGAATAGAAGGCCAAGAAGAAAAGACAAAATCACCGGTATGATTTCGTAATTCATCTTCATTGGATTTTTTTCAAATCTTTTTCAGCTAGATTGAAGATTTTCTGTAATACTCACGTTTATCATTTTGATAATGTAATTCACAATTCTTTCTGAAACACTACCAAGGTTTTCGACGATCCACCTTGGTAAATAGTATAGTGGCACGCATTCTCAAAACTTCCATCAAGGTCTTTCGCCCATCCACCTTGGTATTCCTCATACTAAAATGGCAGGCTCTACAACGCTCAAGTCACAAAAAGCATTACTGACGCGTTATTGCATTAGCCTAGCAGCTAATGTAAAAAAGGGTAATGAATTAACAAATCTGGATATGACATCGTTGACACAACCTAACATAAGAGCGCAGACGCAAAGGCAAATATTTGAACTCGGTGCAACTTCTAAAAATGGTAAAAGGCTTACTCGCAGCGTTTAACGCGACTACAAATTCAATGCTTGATGAACTTGATGAGAAATGCAGGCGCAAGAATATATGGACAAAACCCATGTCATTTTAGATCATGCATGTTCGATGGCAATCGACTTAAAAGCTGAACTGTACGTGCGCAAGACCAAATGCATTTTGCAGCTAATAAAACATCATTGGAGGTGTTGAAAAATGTTGAAAAATTGAAAAGTTTTGGATTGTAATTTTTCCCCGTAAACTTTTGGTCCAAATTCTTTTTACTGTATTTTGTAACTGGCTTGCGGCTACAAGATAGGCCACTTCATTTATACTAACAAACTTTGAAGGAAGTTACGAATTGTCAAAAAAAAGGTACAGAAAAACATTTTTTGTTTTCTAATCCTTATTTTTCTGCCCCGTGAGTATAAGTAAACGTGCTGTATTGAGAAGGTTTGCTGCTTCTAATGATCGTTACCGCACTCGGAAATGTGGCTCTTTCAAAAACTCATAGCACGTCAAAATGAGAATTCGCAAAACGGCCATTATTTTCGCACCAATTTTATAGAATTGGATTTTTTTGGTGCATGCCTTAATATGTAGCAGTAATTGGAGGCGTGCCGTCTTTACTTTTGTCACAGTCAGCATTTAGATGGAGCAAAGCTTCTGCAGACCAACTACTTTTTTATATTAATTTTTTTTGCAGTGTTCTGAAATGAAACAATTGGAGTAGAAAGGATCTCTTTCAAAAAATAATTTATTGTAACTGTGTGTATTTCTTAGGAAAGGTATCATCAGGCATTAATTATATCTCTAAATCTGCCAGTTGATGTCGTCAACGATGTGGCATTTTGCCAGATGTCCCAAACCACCGCGCGCACATTTCAAATACATAGGTGCATAACCTCTGTATGATGCCAATATACCAAGCACGCTTACATATACTGAATCTTCGAAAAGTTATGACCAATCACCAACTGGAAGCGCGCAGCAACCAAAGTCTCCTCCTACTCTAAAATCTTGCGCGTTCATTAAATGGTGAAATGCGTAAATTGAGAACCCTCAGTTTACTTCAATTCCATCTATTTTTCTGTCCTTTTAAGTATGACTAAATAACCTGAAGAAAGCGTACTGAAAAAATACGATTCCATGAGTTTTTATGAAGTCACTGGCTGGCTTACCCGGCTCCGCCGTATCCGGACCAAACTTGGCACACATACACTTCGGGCCCCGGCGGGTGTCACAGTCCACTTTTCGTTATCGATCGATGTCGATTTTACCGATTTTTATCGATTTTTTTGCAGAGTTCACCTACAGGGCTAGGAGTTGGCACAGGGGGGGAAGTGAGCATGGGGATTCCGAATACAATATTAGTTTTCAGAATTATCGATTACTTTTATTGATTTTATCGATTTTTTGTAAATTTTGACATGCGAGGCTGGGATTTTGCACAGGGGGGTAATCGAGCATGCTGATTACGAACACAATATTAGTTTTCAGAATCGTCCATTACTTTTATCGATTTTATCGATTTTTTTTGTAAAGTTTGACCTGCGGGGCTGGGAGTTTGCACAGGGGGGGTAATCGAGCATGCAGATTACGAATACAATATTAGTTTTCAAGATCGTCCTTTGGGGATGATCAGCATGCTCGATTGCCCCCCTGTGCCAACTCTCAGCCCCCTAGCTCAAACTTTGCAAAAAAATCGATAAAATCGATAAAAGTAATCGATAATCCCGAAAACCAATATTGTATTCGGAATCCCCATGCTCGATTACCCCCCTGTGCAAACTCCCAGCCCCGTAGCTCAAACTTTGCAAAAAAAATCGATAAAATCGATAAAAGTAATCGATAATCCTGAAAACCAATATTGTATTCGGAATCCCCATGCTCGATTACCCCCTGTGCCAACTCCCATCCCCGTAGCTCAAACTTTGCAAAAAAATCGATAAAAATCGATAAAATCGATATCGATCGATGACGAAAAGTAGCCTATGACACCCGCCGGGGCCCGTAGTGTATGTGTGCCAAGTTTGGTCCGGATCGGTTCAGAAATGCAATTTTCTATTCGGAACATACGTTCACACAGACAGACATACAGACTTACAGACAGACAGACAAACAGGCATTCAGCTTTATATATAAGATATAGGTGTTTCAATTGGGAAGAGAGAAATCCTATTATATCAATGATATCAAATCGTAAGTAGCAACTAATGCAGATTAAATCAGATCAACTCAACCAAACGTGTTGGCAAAGCAACACTAGCACATTTGCATCGAAATTGTACGAACATATGGCTATAGAAAAACGCCAAATAAGCAAGCTTTTCTTTCTGAATTTTTTTGCCTAAAAATTGCGGAAGCAAAGGCTAGGGCCTTTTCAGTATGGAGTTAAACCAGGCTTCCGTCGTACTCAGCGTAGGTTGTCCGGAAAATGATGTCGAATCTTGTTTCACCATGCAATATCGCGGCAGGATGAGCAAAAACCTATAGACTAAGGCAAGCGCTCCAATATGATGCTCAGATATTTGCGCCGAGTTTGTTGTGTAAAGTTCGTAGCCAATTTTCACAAGGCATTAAAGGAATAAAAAATATAATAAAAAATCGTATATCCGTCCATAAAAATCTTAGGAACCCTACTTGCACACGCGCACTCTCTTTACATCAGACGCTCTTAAGCACGTTTCGTGGTTTTCTCATGGTTAGAAAGTGAGAAAACGAAATCCGCTTATTTCTGCGAGAGCACTCCTGAGCTTCTTTCAAATAATTGATTCTGTAGTATAAACCTTTGTAAGCATGCTCAGCTTCCTACAAGGCTTCGTTCTTAAAGAAATCGGTTTTTTCGCAAAAATCCAGGTAAACGTGACATACTCGCTTTTAAACTTGCTTTTATTTCTCGTATATTAGCCATAGAAAAATTTCAGAAACTGTACACGTGAGTGTCTGATGCAGAGAGTATATGATTTAACAATTTGGAGATGTAGGACTTTTGTCGATGGAGATACGGTCTTTCGTGTATTTGAAATTTTCTATATTCTAAGTTCGAAATTCAGGAAAAAAGTTTCCGCGGACATTGCACACTATCTTGTAGAATTTGCTTTGCCATATCAAACGGTATTGACCCCGCTCACTGTTTCTCGTGATCACTCTGTCGCGACGAGATGCAAGGAAACATTTTTTTAACAACCTTATATAACCGAAAACATTTTACATGTGGGACATGCCGTGAAAGTGTTTCAACGCATTTCTTATGAAAATCATTCAATATCTTACAATATCTTGACAGCATAGTGCTAATCAAATTCAATATGTGTATTTCAATTTACGGATGATGTGACCGAAACTTTGCAAGCCACTGTTGCTGCCTATTGTAGAGTTGTTAAGTTATGACCTTAGCGCAGCAATGCACACCGTAAAACCGCTTTTTTTGCTCTTTCTAATGCTTACTATATATTATCAAAAAAAACAGTTATGAAACTTCAAGACATAGTGGACAAGTTGCCGAATCGCAGTCATGCTTAGGGTGAATTTCTCAAAGGGAATAAACGCAATAGAAGTTCAAAATTAGATGCGTAAATCAGTGTTGACTGTAATATACTGATATATCATGTTTGTCTTTTACTTCCACACAGAAGCTCTGGTCTTCAAGGTGTCTTCAAAATTAAAAACTCTCTTAACTATCTTAAGCAACAACAATTTATGGCGAAGCAGTAGCAAGCAAAAACCATCAAACAATTGCCTTTTCCAAAAATTAAAACATCGCTATAGTTGCGCGCGCTCATGCGGCTTCAATAGCTGTTTCTTTGACTTGTACATATTTTTGCGCACAAAGACTACATGAAGTATTTTTTGTCACAGAAAGTTTTTTGAAAGTATGCTATCTAATGATTGAACCAAGCTTTTTGATGAAAGCATTGCGATAAACAGTCAGAAATTGTGAAGATTTTCAAAGCTCTTGTTTCTCCCTCTCTTGCAGTTCTGCATGCCATACTGTCTTTGTAATAGCTAGAAGCTTAGTCTAACGAAATCGGCATCGTTCAGAAACGTTACTTTAGAAAGTTATGACTTTTATCGGAAAAACTGCAGATCGGCAAAACTTTCGAAACATCCTTGCATACTCCTTGTTCACTTTATGCCCTGAAAAGCTTACCTTTCATATGAATGAAGGGTTGAATGGCTTAGACACTTAGAGCCGCAAAAGAGTGTTTATGGGTAAGTATTAGGGACAAGCGTGGGTGGCATGACACACCTGGGGTAAGGGGGAGAGGAAGAAAGGGTGTTATTGAGGTGATACCGATGGCGATAACATATTTGTTGATAATGTCAGATAGGCGCATTATGCAAAATACTAGCAAACTAGCTGGCATAACCGGCTTCGCTCGGCTCAAATGCTTGTGCCGCCTTTTGTTTCATTTTTGAAAACAAAAAGTTCATAAAGTATGTATGTTAATCTTGTTATGCCAATACGAAATTTAGTGAAGCATTTATTGATGCGACCTCACGTTTCGACTTATCGTCGTCTTCAGAGGCCTCAGCGCCGCTTCACCGATGGTGCACTGGTGGTATGTGCAATCCGTTTTCACGTGTCGTAGTGCCTAGTGATTGGCACTACTGACACGTTTCTCATCTCTTTCACATCAAAAATAGTTCATATTTGAAGCATTGCATACGAAACGGTACGTCGAGAGGACTCAATATTTTTTTGGTTTTCCCAAGTGACTAAATCTGTCGTTCTTTATGATTTGTTGCTGAAGATAGCGTATGGAGAATTGCATAGTATGAGCAAACTTATTCTGTTATGTGGTTGAGGCTTATTTCAATCTAAAGAACTATACCAGTGTTTGCACTACAATTACTACTTCGTCGCCCTTCAAAGCACTAATCTTTGCTTCCTTTTTCCAATCTTCATTGAATTTCCTGACCTTTCCTATCTTTTGCGTTAACAGGTACAAAACAGAGACCGAGAACGAATCCCAAAATCAAAGTCAAACGATCTTAGTAAGAAATTGTTGCTTAAAAATAGGTTTTACCTTTACTTTGTTCTGACCAATTAGTACATCAAATGATTTTGCACGCATCGCAACCATATAAAACTCGTAATACAAAACTCACTTCAGTAAGTTTTTTATAGCCGGGCTTCCCTGGCAGAAAACAAAAGTTAGATTTACTTTTTCATTTGAATGTAAATGACTTGCTAGGTTGATAAGGGGTTCATTTTCGTTACAAAGGTTGGAAATCAATGAATCGAAATGGCCCAGCGACTCGTCGCAAAAAATAGCACTAAGCAATTGCCGGAGTTCGTTCAGCTGCAAGCGTTTCTATAAGAACGAGCAACCAAACGAACACACTTACAAAGTTTGAGTTTTATATATATGCTAGTGCTTCACCTCTGTCTTGCAGAGGCTCGCACTGGTTCCTTTATCTACACAGGTTCCTCTTGCTTGCATGACATTGGCACTTGAACTCACCGTGCAATGCCGACCATCTTCAACTATTTGTAAACAACAACTCTGTAAACAACTACGCATCCCATGAGCATTTCCTCGTAGAAACGATTGTGAAGGTGATAAGAAAGATTCTTGTATAGTAGATTAAAAGAGAATTTCGTTTAGTTACTTAAGCCGCTATGGTTGGATAGCTTTCAGAAAGGACAGTCACTTCCGTCACCCACATCTCTGAGCAAAAATCTTCACAAATAATTGAGCGAAACCGTGACAAATTGACGATCTATTAGGTTGTCCGGAAATTAATGCCCGTTTTAAATTCCAACCGCGCTAAGTCATATACTTCTCAACTCTAAATGGGTTGCAAAGTACCATTCGATAGAGCAAAGCAAGCTCTACAAGATGGCCATCTTGCTTTTGCAACAGCTTTGATCCATCTCGAGTTTCGAGCCAAAAACTAAAAAGACTCACCAGTCCGAAAAATCGAAAAAAAATCGTAACTCAGTTCATAAAAATCCTACAAAAATTCTAATTTGCTCGCGTAAACACTATCCACATAAGACATCTATATACGCCGTTGCCGTATTTTTTTCTCTGTTAGAAACCAAGAAAACGGAAATTTTCGTGCAATTGCCAAAGTGATGCTGTGCCGTCCCCGCATAGGTAGTTGTATACCACAAGTCTGTAGAAGTACAGACTTAAATTTCCAGCTCTCTACAAGCTTTAGTTCTCAAAAAATACTGAATATAGCTTTCCTTACTTAAGTGGTCCAAGCTAAAATTCAAATTTCTCGAGAACTAAAGCTTGTAGAGAGCTGAACATTTAAGTCTGTACTTTTTCAGGCTTGTGGTATACAACTACCTATGTGGGGACGGCACAGCATCACTTTGGCAAATGCACGAAAATTTCCGTTTTCTTGGTTTCTAACAGAGAAAAAAATACGGCAACGGCGTATATAGATGTCTTATGTGGATAGTGTTTACGCGAGCAAATTAGAATTTTTGTAGAATCTTTATGAAATGAGTTACGATTTTTTTCGATTTTTCGGGCTGCTGAGTCTTTTTAGTTTTTGGCTCGAAACTCGAGATGGATCAAAGCTGTTGCAAAAGCAAGATGGCCATCTTGTAGAGCTTGCTTTGCTCTATCGAATGGTACTTTGCTATCTATTTAGAAGTGAAGAGTGTATGACTTTTTGCGGTTGAAATTCAAAACGGGCATTAATTTCCGGACAACCTAATACGTAATTGTTCCTTTTTGGCGCTGATTTGGGTAAACATGGACATTCTGCCCACTTTTCAGGCTTAAATCAGTAATATGCGAGTTTACTTGTCAGGCAAATTCACAATTTTGCCAAAGGTACAATTACGAGGCTCAAATCCAAAGTATGCGCATTTACTTGCCAAGCAAATCCACAACTTTTCTAAAGGTACTAGGTTGACCCATAAATCCTTTCATTTTTGAGTTTTCGCTGTAATAAGTCAGACAGTCAGACCCTTTTTATTTTGAGTAGACATCAGGATAGCATTCGATAAAACAAAGCAAGTTTTATAAGATGGCGTTTATGCTTTT
Organism: Cylicocyclus nassatus; assembly: GCA_958299035.1. NCBI lineage: Eukaryota > Metazoa > Nematoda > Chromadorea > Rhabditida > Strongylidae > Cylicocyclus > Cylicocyclus nassatus. The sequence continues at coordinate 93,936,453 of CATQJL010000001.1, read as the reverse complement.
GCACAAGCTTCGGCCCATTTCAAGTTTTAAACCAAAACCTAAAAAGTTTCGGATGCCCAAAAAATTAATTTTTTTTATATCTTTGTTCAAAAAAATCCTACAGATCTCTCACTCGCTCACGCATATACATTTCACATCAGAAATTCATATGTGCTGTTGCTGTGTTTTATTATTAGCTAGAAATCAAGAAAACGAAAACTTCCATGTTTTTACCAAAGTGATACTGGGCTATTCTTACACTAACAGTTGTGTATTACAAACCTCTCAAGGTACAATCGTAAATTTTTAGCTTTCTATAACCTTTGATTTCCTAAAAATGTTGAGCGTGAGAAACCCGAGTGAAGAAGGCTAAATTCGATATTTCTCGTGAACAGAGCATGTAGAGAGCCAAAAATCTACGATAGTATTTCTAAAAGCTTCTAGTATACAACTGTTGGTGTAGAAACAGCACACCATCACTTTGGTGAAAACATGGAATTTTTCGGTTTTTTGATTTTTAGCTGATGAAGAAATACACAACAGCACAATTTTTCTCTTTTTTAGATATTTCGAACTTTCTTATTTTTGGCTCCATACTTCGCATGGATCAAAGTTGGTGCAAGTATTCGAATATTAGGCTGTTTTTGACTTTTACTGCAAATGTATAGATTTCTTACTTTTGATTAGGATAGAGGGACACATTTCGACAGAGCAAAGCGAGCTTCGTAAAATAGATTGTAGGCGTTTGCACCAGCTCCAGTGCACCACGAGTTAAGGCAAAATCCAAAATGTTCCTAATGCCAGAAAAATTTAAAAAATTTATATCTTTGTTCAAAAATTCTTATCGGATCTTCTGCTATCGCACGAATCACCACACCGTAGACTCACTTATGCCGCACTATATTTCTCTGCCCTAGAACCCAATAAAGAAAATTTTTCTGTTTTACTAACGCGATGCTGTGCTGTTCACGCACAAGTAGATGTATACTACCAGTCTTCAAAAGGTACAATTGCAAATTCTAACTCTCCGACAAGTTTTAGTTTCCAAAATATTGATGGCATTGTAAACCTGGAAGACCAATGCAAAAAAAAGCTAAATTTGAAACTTCACGAAAAAATATTGCAGGAAGCCGAAACTTCAGCCTCTATGTGTAAATGATTGTAACATCCATTTACTGTTGCAATACAACACAGATCACTTTGGCAAAGATTTCGGCTTGAGGTGTAAGGAAGGTGGTGAGAACGCTTACAGGAGATCTCATAGACTTGTTTTGCTCTATCAGACGGTATTGTAGATCCTAGAGTTAAGAAATGTACGAGTCAGTCAGGCCAAAACTTTTGCGACGTCTAGAAGGTCGGACATATTTTACGCGACTGCATCGCCTCGCCATTCTCTCAAGCAAGATAACGGTTACCAATTCACTGCATGCCGTACCTCTTGCATTTCGGTTGTGTTAGATTTCCGATACAACTGACCGAGATTAACTATCACAAACGAGATGCAAGATGCTCAGCATGCCGTGAAATGGTAACAGCAGTCTTGTTGGGAGAATCGCGAGACGATGAAATCGCGTGAGATGTGTCCGGCCCTCGTTACAATCTTGTAGAGCATTTTGACCTATCAAATGATACCTCAAATCCATGTTGGAGGCATAATCTAATTTTGGTGTAAGATTATACTCCACCTGATATGCGCTGTTTAATCATTGCTACCTTTTCTAACAGTTTCTGCTAACCAATGAATACAGTTTTATAGAGTTCAGTTTTCAAACAAGGCTAACAAGAACGTTGCAGTCAGCCTCAATGAGGAAGCCATAAAGTTTTCGCGTGCAAAACATTTAAAAGGAAAGGGATGGGAATGACACGAAGAATATACTCCGATGTACGGGTGCGCATTCTACAGTTCTGAGGTGAGAAAGTTGTTTCGTGCAGGAAAATCTCCAAAGTAAACCATTGAAATGGTGAATATAGTTGATCTTCATGACGTCTCCATAATATCAAAAGGATCGAGTAGTGTGATGACGCCACTAATTGATGTAATCATACTTCGTCCTGTCGAGCTTCCTCCTGTCGCGTCTAAAGCTAGACGACACTGCATCTTCGTTGTAGAGCTCGCCTTTCGCCGGCTGCTTGGCGATATCGCAACGATAAGTTAACATCGTAGATCTACGGACGTCTGATCATTAAAGTCCTACACTGCAGTCAAACAACAGAGCATTTTTTTCTCTTTGCAAAACAAAGTAAAGTTTCATTCGCTCTACGTGATGTTTTCCGGCGTTTAAAAGCCTATGCACTCTCTATGCAATCATTTTTTCAATCTTCGAACAGGATAAAACGTAAGCTAGCATATAGAAACTTTGAAAGCGAAATCCCCTCAAAGCCGCAAAGCACCTAAAAAGTTCTCTGCAATCACGAGAAGTCTGCTTGCAGTAGCCGAATTCCCACAGAAACATTTCCTTGGCTTTTTTGAGCTCGTATGTTGTGCAGAAATTGCAAGTTTTGCTTTGATCCACGAACACGGAGAAAATGATTATAGACCCCGCAAGACCCATCGAATTTTACCTAACTGCATACTCTGAAACAAATAGGCGTGCTCTCAAAACCTCTTTCTCTATATGTGCTTCACTTTTTAAGCTTTGGGCTGAAGAGCTCGAAGTTGGCACAGGGGAGGCCAATAAGTGAGCATAATGATAACGATTGCAAATTCATTTTCGTTGATATTATTAACTCTTACAACAAAAAGAGGCGCCGGGAGTTGACATAAGTGTTATGCGAGCACGTTTTTACGAATTGGTAAGAGCATGTTGATCACAAATAGGGCAATCGTTTTGATAATTATACGTTCCTTTATTGATTTCATCGATTTTGGCGCACTCCAAGCTTGAGCGGTGGCGTTGCGGCGGCTTCGTTCAAAGAATCCATTGTCATTGCTTTGTCTTTGCTTTCCGAGATTGATAGAGCGAGAGATAGAGAATGAGGAGCTAATACGTTGTTTATAGAAACATGAAGGGCAGGGAAATGACGCATAGGAAACAGGTACAAGTGCCGCCTGATCTTTCCATCCTGAGCGGTAGCTCCCCTCGTCCGCACCTTCAGCCCGTCGCCACCGCCTTCCTTCTCGCCTCCAGCAGATCCCTCTGCCTCCGTCGGACCTCCCCTGCCCCCGTCAGACTCTCCTCTTCGGACCCCTACATCTGCTCGACTCCGGTGTCACTAATTGGCCCGGTCTTGTCCTTATCGGCAAGTTCACGTCTGCTAAGGCTGCCGATTCCACTTGATCGTCTTGACCCCCCCCCCCGCCTGCTGCCAGTGGCGACTTCACCACGGTTTTTTTTCTTCCCGTGCAATGCCCGCCAGGAGAAGCAAGAACGACGACCCCGCGCCTGCCTCCCCACCTGCTTGGCTGAAGGAAATCCTGCAACGATGGGACGATTATTTCACGAGGTTTGATAGGATTTTCGAACTTGTTTTGAAAATGCAAGAAACTCAACAAGTTCTTTGTAATTTTTTACGGGATTTGAATGCTCGCGTCTCTGCATTAGGCGAAAGGACTTTCAATGATGCCGCGTACAGTGCCCTAGTGAAGTTTCAGCGGATAGCAGGGTAGTGAATGAGAAAGCCCGCAGGATCACTTGGGTGAGCATTGACGAAAAGGAATCAGATTACGCGACCCAGGCTTTCGATCGTGAAGCGATCAAGGAGGTTATTGAAGCTTTTGGAGACGAGGAACTACTACGTGAATGGAACAACAAGAAGATTGATGTTCGACGAAAATACGCCCGAAGAAAAGCATGAGACCCAGGATAATTAAGATAACCACCAGTAGCCCGCAAGTTAGGGATAACTTGCTAGATCACATGAGGAGAGCCAGACTTTCCCTCACCAAAGGATTTGTCCACTCGTATGCCCGGAAAGATTACACGCAGGAAGAACTGGAAATCGATCGGGACCTTAGGAAGAAGGCTGGGCAACTCAATCGTCAGGAAGGAAGGCTTGCATATGTCGTGAGGGATCTACGTATTCATAAACTAAAAACACCACGCGATCTCCCAACTGATAATCCTATCAACGGCGGTCCTAGTCAAAGAAATATGGAAGACAACAATGCTTACAGCCCTCGCCCTTCACTGTCAGATGGCCAATGGATCGATAGTCGCTAGGATGCAGTGGTGATGAGTACCTTAACGGTACAGAAAACTTTTTCACATCCTAATTCAAGCTTTCTTTTGTTCAATTCGTGTTCCATTTGTAACAAAATATCTGAACTTGAATTTTTTCTTGGTAGTCGGCCCCTTGGTGTTTTCATAACTGAGACGTGGTGTAAGCCGCATCTCATTCATGATGCTGCCCTTAGTAATAGAGGGAATTATTCCGTTTACCGTTGTGATAGGGAAGGCCACCGCCCAAATGGAGGGGTAGCTGCACTTTATTCGGCAAATGTGAAACATTCACTTATAGATGCAAGGAACTTCAGTGAATTTTGTCAATGTCTTATTACGCAAATAGTATTTCAGAGACAAGATGTTTATTTCATTCTTGTTTACCGTAGCCCCTCATGCAGTTTAGTTGCATTCACGGATCTACTTCAGTTCCTCGATAACTTTCTGAATGAGCAAAGTTGTGACCTTATCCTTATGGGAGACTTTAACCTTCCTCTTATTGACTGGGACAACATGAGTATTAGGGACGTAGGGTCAGCTTCATCTGCCAGGTTCCTTGAATTTTGTCTGTCACATGGTTTTTCACAGCTCGTCACTGCTCCCACCCATGGATTGAATATCCTTGATCTGATTTTAGTCAATAACACATCCTTGATTTATGACGTCTGTCTGTTGCCGCCATTTAGTACCTCGGACCATAGTGTAGTTAGCTTCAAAGTTGTTGAAAACGTTCTTGAAAGCCAGGATGACATAGTCACATTTGATTTTAACAGAGCAAATTACAACGAAATAATTAGAGAGCTAAACTCTTTTGAATGGCGTAACATCTTACTTGGATGTGAATGTCCAAACGAATGTTACTCACGTTTTATTGATATTTGTTGGCAACTCATTGAAAAGTTTGTACCATTAAGAAGAAAATGTGGTTACGCTGAACTAGTGCCTAGAAAGTTACACAAATTGAGTGCAAAAGTAGCATATTTTTACCGACATCGGTTCTTCTCAGGTTCACATACTTCTTTAGCCAGAAAATTGAAGCGAGAAATTTCGCGATGGAAACTCGCATGCGAGAGGAAGGTGATTCGCTCAAAAAGCAGTAAGGAATTCTATAGGCACTGCAAAAGAAAATTTAAAATGACCGATTGCATACCTGATTTAAAAGAAAACGAGCATATCTACAGAAGTGACCAGCAAAAAGCCAATTTATTCGCTGACTATTTTGAAAATGTCTACCTTTGTCATACTCCTACTCCTACTAGTGCCTTTTTGGATTGTAGAACATATAACAAGCTTGATTGGATTGCAATTACAACAGACTGTGTTTACCGAGAACTTCATCGGCTTCCAAAAAGAAATTCGACGTCCCCTGATGGCATACCATACATATTTTTAAAGAATGTCGCTCTAGGACTTGCTTTCCCCCTTGCAATAATGTTCAACAGATTTTTATTGAAAGGAGAAGTTCCTGAAATTTGGAAGTTTGGTCTAGTTAAACCTATCTACAAAAAGGGGCTTAGAGCAACTGTTAACAATTATCGTCCTATCTGCCTCACATGTTCCACATGTAAAGTAATGGAGAGATTGATTTGCCAGGGTATTTTTGGGTACCTTTCTCAAAACAATCTTTTGTCTACGGTGCAAAATGGCTTCCTTAGATATACACTGTTAATGATGCCCCCTGCTGCAAAAGATCTACCGTATCTGCTCTTATGTCCACGGTCCCCTTGTGGCATAGAGAAGTGGACAGAGGCAAATATGTTTCGGTCTGTTTCGTTGACTTTAGTAAAGCTTTTGATTCAATCAACATAACTTTGCTGCTTCTCAAGCTTGAAGCATATGGCATAAAGGGGTCACTTTACAATTTTTTATCATCTTTCCCAAATGGTCGGCGACAGTCTGTAGTCATCAACAACGTTCGTTCACGTGTGTATGCTACAACTAGTGGCGTGCCTCAAAGATCTGTTCTTGGCCCTCTCTTATTCTTAATCTATATAAATGATCTCCCGGACGCACTTCCTGCAGGTACATTTTGTTCGATATATGCAGACGACTCTAAGATATACACTGTTAATGATGCCCCCCTGCTGCAAAACGCCATAAATTCCCTTGCCGCTTGGTCTGCAGCCTGGGGACTTAAAATTTCAAAAAAAAAAAAGACCTCTATAATGGGCTTCGGGAGAACCCACCCCGAATGTGAATTCACACTTGACGGCTCTGCTCTGCACCGCGTTCAAGTAATTCGGGACTTAGGCGTTCGATATTCAAGCACATTTGATTTTCGTGATTACATATTCGAGATCACAGCAAAGGCAAAGTGTCAGTCGAACTACCTCCTTAAATCTTTCCAAAGCCGAGATCCTTTGCTTTTGTTCCGGCTATTTTCTATGTACGTTAGACCACTTCTTGAGTATTGTTCACCACTTTGGTCACCCCAATGCAGGGCCTTCATAGAAGAAATAGAAAAAAGTTCAAAAATCATTTACATATAGAATTTTTGCTCGGAAGGGCATGTTTGGATTATCATATCTTGCCAGGCTAAAGAAACTTCAAGCGCTTACTTTAGAAGATAGGAGATTTCTTGCCGACTTCACCTTTATGTACAAGCTTACAACAAATGAGCTTGACCTTGATTTGTACGATATTTTCGAGCCAACATATTGTGCAAACTACACGAGGGGTCACGGTTTCAAGATTCGCATTGAAAAACCTAATCTTGCATCGTATAAGCAATGCTTCATCTGCCGTGTGCAGATGCTCTGGAATGCCTTAGATCCTCAACTGTTCAGGTATTCATCATCTACTGCTTTCTGCCGTCATTTCATAGAATATCCGAGATCGCGTAATCTGATGATCTCATCGTAGAAAAAAAATGTGAAATGTTCTTGTCGTTCTACAAGTTATCTGTTTTTCTGTTCTCCGTTGTTATACTTTACATCCATTGTTGTATTAGTTTTATCTCATGTTTGGATGTTTTTTTTCTGCTCAGTCTATTCAGTTCAAAAAAAGATATTACTTGCTTGAAAGATTGTTTGACTGAAATAAATGAAATGAAATGAAATGAAAGTGTTTAAGAGTCGGACAGAATGTTGAGTTCCATGAATTTTACCATGTATTGCCGAGAAGGAACCAAACGGGCCAAATATGCCACCGTCTTCTGTGAAATCACACCATTATGTGGAGACCAATAAATGACGTCTTGTATAAATTCTTCTAGAAATTGCTTCCTAGAGTTGTTCAAACAACTTGAATCGAAATAAATGTTCAGAACCAACAAAATGAAAAAATGAATGACATAAGGGAAATATGTAGTGGTGAATTGTTCGTTCCTTTGCATCCGTGGGCGATTAATTTTCTTTGTCAAAATCACTTTTCATCGAAAGACACATGGAACCAACAAGGGAAGGATACTAATTTAGATTCGACTTTCAAGATGAAACACAATATATAATATTTGAAATTACCTTTGAAGGCCGATTCCAAATGTGCTGTTCCTAGCTGCTTTGCATCATCCTGAAGCGAGTTATGGTCTCTTTTCTATGCAAAGTTTGCGTGCTTCTCGACCTATTGCTATGGTGTAGGTGGTTTTGCAATTGTATAATGCTCCATTTCAAAATCAGAAGAATTAATCTGATGCTAGTTTGACATCCTAGCATTTTTTTCGAGCACATTCTTATCTACACGCCGTCTTACAACGTTCAGAAGTTTGTTAATTACTCACGAATGCAAGCCCATCACTCGCTTCGGAATGACGCTAAGCAGCTAGGAATGGCATGATTGGAATCACCGTTCAGAGCTTATTCCAAATGTATGTTTAGCATCTCAAAAGGCGAATCTTACTTAGTATCCTTCCCTTGTAAGGAAGAGTTATTTCACACTTTTCAGAGAACGCTTTTTTTTGGTTTAACTTTGTTGCGCTGCAGATTTGTTCAAGAATTTGGTTATTCAATTGTTAACATGATGAAATCGCCTGGTACAATATATTGAACTTTATTTGATGAAACAATTGCTTAGATCTGTCCCGGCTTATTAGCGAATTACTTAACTGATTAGTGCAACAAATTATGACTCGATTGAGAACACTACTTATAAGCTTACAGAATACAGTAAATTTGATTTCTGATTTAAACTTCAGCATTCACTTATGCGCTCAATGCTACAGAAGCCTCTATTGCGTCTCAGTAAGCGTGCGAATGCGGATGAGTGCTCATTAACGAGCGCGAAATAACTTCTATTCAAAACCGACCGCTCGCCTTACCAAAACGTTAGCCTTTTAGAGATTAAGGCACAATGTACAGACTTTTAAAAACGTCTGATTTATGAGGAATAAACTTCATAAATTCTGAAAGAATGAGAGTGATTAAGCAATCACATTTACCAAAATCACATCTGTGGCCTTCATCTGTCATAACAACTGGCAGAGTTTCTTCAATCGTTATTGTTGTCTTTCCAAACGAAGTTTCATCACTTCAATCAAGATTTTCCTATAGGTGCTAAAGGAGAACAACAAGTCGTTTCTTCTTCTAATGTATCACAGAGTTTTGTATACATTACTAAGCAAATCGTAATTTCATTTTCAGTTGTAAAACCTTAACTTTTTTTTATCTATTCAAGCAGTATTTTCGAACCTGAAAAAACTAACTTATCTAAAATCGTCAATTTCCATTGTACCCTTCCGATAGTCAATGGTAAAATAATAGCTTTGTAGTTCCACGGTCGTCGTGGTAGGTTATCATGAGTCTTGCCGTGCTTGAACAGATAAGTTAGGGGTCTACGGTCAGAAAGGATGTGAGTTAGTTGCCATATATTATTAGTTAAAAGAAACATAAGGCGCTTATTATGGCAAACAATTCAATATGTGTAAAATTCCACTTCCTCTGAGCTTCTAAAAGAGTTCTGCTAAAGAAGCCCATCACCGCTTTGTCGCTATCTTTGTCGCTTTCTGATTGCTGCTGCGTCAGGACTGCGCCTTTTGCTACCTGACAGCCGTTGGTATGAAAACGAATTTTATGTCTTGTGGAAACGGTTCTTGTCAAATGATCGTGTCTCGTCAAATGATCGTGTCTTGTCAAATAAATTGTTTCGTAAATTCGCAAATAGAAAGAAGTAGTTTGATAACGAAAACATTTTGAAATGCTTTCCTTGTTTCGCTGGATTTGCAGTGGTCCAAGTGACACACAATTTTGAACTGACTTCACACATCGCTGAACACAGTCGTAAACCCGCCCTAAATATCATCCTGTTTTGCTTTCTTGTCAATAAAATTATCTGAGGTTTTATTATACTGTGCACATGCCAGCGTACCGTCATTATTGAAAAAGCTTTGAATCTCGCCTAAAAGACGTGTTGAAGAAGTGCTCACTGAAGGCTGGACACGTTTTTAATGCACTTGCTTTTACCAACTATCACAATACTTGGTTGCAAAATGCTTTGGTACAACTACGTCCCAACAATAGAAACATTTGTAATAACTATTCAAAAAAATAAGCACTGCATTTTATGCTTTTGAATACAGTGTAAATCAACCCACTTTATAAAACAGCTGGTTTAAGAAGTGCTTGACTACTACAGCTGAAGCCCATTGAATCTGCTAAGCCTTCTTTTTGCGTTATTGCTGATACTGATGCAAGAGCTTAGCCTCATCGCAGTTTTACCATTCTTCCATTCACGGAATCTGATTTTTGCCACTCAGGAAGTTCTATGCTTGATTTTAAGACCTTCCCTGCATGATGGCGCAGTTTTAAAACTTTCAGATTTTTCAAAGCAATGTGATCGTGTCTTTAGATTTGGAATACTGTCGTGATTCTTACGATGTAAAAAAGGCGGGCCCCGCTGACGGTATAAAGGGAAGAGAAGCGGACGAGGGAGAAGCTTGTGATATCCAATGCTTTTAACGAACCTTACACTTGGTCAATACACTTCAATCAATAAATGTTAAAACCCGGTTGTTATTGGCCAAGACATGGTGCAATCGGCCGGGTTTACAAATGAGAAAAAAATCAAAGTCAAGCGCGAACAGTCAGTTTTTTTCACTTCTTCCTTTTATCTCCCTCTTGAATTGTTTTCTTGGTTTTTCTTTCCAATTCCATTCAGAGTGTCGTAAAGCCTGATCACCTTCATTTCGCGATAACGCTTTTGCTACCATTTTTGCCACTCATCGCCTTACACAAAGCTGTTCGCGTACAGGTCAAGCACACATCATTTCAAGACCAAATTATAGATGGTCAACTAGAAAAATAGTTGTCTAGGGCAGGCAGCCAGAATTAACAGCCTAGCGAAGACAACCCGAAATAATCGTCTAGGGCAGGCAACCTGAAATAACTGCCACAAAGAATTTTCCGGAACTTGCTGAGATCTCCAGAACACAGAAGAGATTTCCATTACTGTAATTTTGCTAGCACAAATATTGCGAATTTTGAGAAAATTTCATTATCTTCGATTTTCATCAAAGACCCAACGCGTTGAGAAATGCATTATCATCGGGTTCGCAAAACAAAACAGATGTTCCATCAGAAGAATAAGATAACAGCATATGTTTATCAAAGAACATGAGAAACAAAACAAAAGACTTATCCAATCTCACAACGGAGCACCAACAATTATATAAGACGCGAGTCGCATAGCCTCCTCATACTATAGTAACATCATAAGTGGGCGGGGCTTACAGTTTACAGCTAAAAAGCGAAAAATCGATATTTTGGAGGTTAGTGAATCACCAAATCTTTAAAAATTGATAAAATCAATATTCTGAAGGTTTCGAAATCCCGAAAATTGACAAGAATCGATGTCCCAAAAATCGACAAAATTGATAAAATATATTTTGAAGGTTGCGGAACCCGGAAAATTGACAAAAATCGACATCCCAAAAATCGACAAAATTGATAAAATCAATATTTTGAAGGTTGCAAAACCCCAAAAATCGACACAAATCGATAAAATCGATATTCTGGAGGTTTCGAGATTTCTGAATTCGGTAAAATTGTCGAAAAACTAAGCAAAAAATTCGAAAAATTCCATAACAAGCTCATTTTTAGTGCTTTTATACAGCTGAAACTCCTTCAAGCAAGCTCCGCCCACTTTATACCCCACACTACCCCACATCACGATCGAAATTGAAGAAAATAGGAAAATCAAGGAAAATAAAAAAAAACGAAAATCACGTTTTCTCGCCCGATTTACCCCCTTTCTAGCCGTTTTCAGCCCCCTAATCAGGTCCAGATGGCCGCGGTTAACTATCACACGCGCTGCAGAAACAAAGAGAGGGGAATGAGGGGGGAGAAAAGTGAGAAATTACGAGACCCTAAGCTAAGAAAGTCCGGGAAGGTTCATAGATGGGCTCCCACAGGCGGAGTCGCTGCATTTTTTCCGAATTATATGTGGTGTCCCCCTCGAATACGAATAGAAGAATGGCTATCCCAGCCCGTCATCCTTACTCTCCACGGAGATAAAATTCAAAATATGCATCATCGCCGTTATATAGCGCCTCCTACGTTGAAGCTATGGGCATGAGCTACCCCTAGAAAAATGGAGCTACCAAAACTACACGTTGATAACCGTATGAGATTACCCCAGCTCTGCAACTCTTAGAAATATAAGCGCGCAAAATCGCCCTTATTGACAGATTTCCCAACTTCGACTGTCAATTAGGCACTTTTCTTTGAAACTTGTTATTCTACGACCTTCTCTTTAAAAGTCATATTTTCAGAGAACTGTCCAGTAAAACAAACCCCAGCCTCATATCTGTAATACTCGCATATTAGCCCCCAACATGCATGCTCAGGCCATGAAATCGGCTCCTCCAAAGTTGCCCCGTAATTCCTCCAAAAATCACGTCAGACACCTCTCTCGCATCTGAGTACGCCATATTTTTTGTAGCCTCCCATATGCAGTTTGAAGTAAGCATCGCTCGCACAGGAGAGACTAATAAATTGGTAAAACAACAATTTTCTCTCTGCTGCTAGCAGATGATCGCTATAAACCCTGTGTAGATATTTTCATCCAAATCTTTATGCTGAAGTAATCTGTAAGCATTTCTACGTTTTTCTACAGTTATGACAATGCCAAACAGTTGTGACAGTGGAATGTGAAAATTCTCGGCGAATTCGCCAAAGTCGGCGAAAAACGCAAAATCGCCGACATCGCCGAATTCGCCGACAATTTTCACATTCCACTGTCACAACTGTTTGACTGCATATGTGATGTAAATCTTCAAATTTCCGCTCAAATGGATCACTCAATGTGCTAACATCAATTTTACATTGTTTTGCTGCTGGTGGCACGTTTTAGGGATGAGAACCCCTAAAAATACAAGATTCTCAAATTTGGAACGAAATTCACGAAAACGTGAGTTTGTAACCTCATAATCTGACGAAAAGTGCAGATAGGGGCCTGTGCTAATCACAGCCTGAAAACGTTCTTTACAAAGATTCTAATTTACAACAACACGCAAGCAAGTTTTTTGATAGACGGGCAAGATGTGCCAACGAATCTTTTACCTTGCGTGGTTTAACTAAACTTTTTCCATTTAAAACTTCACTGTAGAAATCTTTAGCGCGAAATAACTAGGATTTTCGTAAACCTAGGGTTTAAAACTTCTGTGAGTGGAGTTTCGGGTGAATTCAAGGTTATCAATATTTCAGTCAAAACCAGTGGCGAGGTCAAGAGCGAAAATCGAGAAAAATCAAATGGCGCTATTTTCTTAGAAAAATTGAGCCTAGAGGTTATCCGACCTGCTGATCACAAAAAACACATCTGCTCCCCGTGATAGATTCATTCTGTAGGGTTAACGGTGGCTAAATTTCAGGTAGATTTCGATTCTAACAAAGTTTGCTAGCCATTCCCGCTTTCACTTCAAAAGATTCTTTGCACCATATTTAGCTGCTAAGAAACTCACGAACCTGTTGCATCAAATAATGTGTATCTTAGCTTTCTATCTACGTTGAGTATTGGATTGCGCCCTAACAAAATCCCGTTCACAGAGCATAATTACCATAAGACTTCAGATCAAAACTAAATGACTTTCTACCCATATATTGGGTATATACAATACCACTCACATAACTTGCAAAATTTCCGTGAATGTCGCGAAATTCCGAAAATTCCGCAAAATTCCGGGAATGTCGCGAAGTTTCGCGAAATTCCGGGAATTTCGCTTATCGGAAAATTTTCGGAATTTCGCGACATTCGCGGAAATTTTGCAAATTCTGTGAGCGGTATTGTATATACTTACGGAACTATGCGTGACCCATTCGTACAGATAATGCGCGCTTGTTCCGACGTTAAATCCAAGTGAACGACAATTGAACAAAGGTGACCTAGTGGAAATAGTCTAGGTGTCGCCAAGATGTAGGAAAAGGTACGCTTTCGCGCAATCGACGAGTTTATCAATCCACAGCTTGTCCAAAAAATCGTCACAAATGAATGGCATGCGACTATAAATGCTCTGCAAGATAGACACAGGAGTCACGCGTCCAAATCCTCTTGATGGAAGCATATCGTTGGTGTGATACCGAATCTGAAATTGCGAGCGCGATGAAATCGCGTGTAAGGTTGAACACTGAACGTGTCGATAAATGGATTCCTGTTGCAATCGCAGCAACTAGCTGACGAAGATCTTGAGTCACGTCACAGGTCAGAACGACGGACGAAGTGCCAATGATCTTATAAGTAGTAGTAGGCGATGCAGTTTGTACAATATCCATTATATGTGACACAGAGCTGGTACTTCCAAATCGTCCTTAAACGATACGCGGCAAACTTACGCGACTAACGCTGATGTTACGCTATCAAATTTCTGGTGCAATGCTTCGCGAACGGGATACGCCAAACTTGAAGATGGTTAGAGTACAGCCTGATGATACTACATGACGCACTCACGCCACACAAGAAATGTAGATGGTATATTCGAGGAAAAAATTAGTGAACACAAAGTAGACATGAGTCCGAAGCGCGGCCAAAGCGCTAGAACTTCATGCGCAACAAAATCTACTTGTGAACAATCCTAAGCCAAAAAGGAGTTGACGACAAGAAAGAAGGATGAGATGATCGATGATGTTGTCGCGAGTTAACGTGCTCGTGTGCGTAGCTCGACACACCAAATGTAAGATGTAAGAAAATTGTGCTTTGTTCCCAAAATCCCAAAATCCTTCGCTTGCAAGTCTACAACTCATAACTAAATCGAGCTCCACATAGTAATCAAACCGAAACATCTCCAATCGTGCGAATGAACCCAAATGGCTGAGGACAAGATGTTTACTGCGCGACGCGTTATTGGCACGTAGATGACAATGAGAACAATTCATTCATAAAACAAACTTGAAGATTCACAGTTGATCATACGTGTATACGAAATCTGCGGTGATGCTAAAATTCTCCGCCGCTGAACAAAGCAAAAAGTTCTCGCAAATCGCATCTCGATCGAGCTGGGGTAAAGAAACGCGATGGCGTAACTGCGCGAAAAGGAACGTCCCGACTCAGAAACTAGACTGCAGAAAACAAATAAACAGAGTTTCGTGAATGAAAGTTGCTTCAACGGTGAGAAGAAAGGTAGTGGGGACAGTTTTGGGATAGCAAAATGGATGAATGAATCTGGCGAATTCAAAACCAGGGGGTAGACGAAAATCGGGTTTATTGGGGTATGCCAGTCCAACTAATTCTAATTCTCATTCTATTGCCTGTAACCCCATTGTGTGGTCGGCATATCTCATCACTCTATCTCATCGCTATCGGATAAGTTCTCGATCATATTATACTATTGCATTTTTGCTCCCTGTGCAAACTGATCACTGGATTCGGCTAGTGTTCAGTATCTTTGGCCTTAACCACAAGACGGTAATCTCAGAATACACTCATTACCATTCTTAACTTGACTTTGTTGTGAAAGCATTATGGCTCCGCATTCAAACAAAAATCGCAATCCAAACAATCTACTATCATCTGCTCATCAGATGACAATGCGCAGAATGAGAATGACGTCGACTACACTAGTCTGTCGGCGGCCGAACTCATTCTATGCATTAAAGAAAAGAACAGGGATTCTGCTATAGATCGTCTTCTCGGCCTCCTCTCTCAGAGGCTTAATATTGAAGTCGCTGAGCACGTGGAGGCTGAGAAACGGTCGCGGACCCTAGTTCTTAGCGGTATTCCGGAGTCACCTAAAGAATGCTGCGCATCCGAAAAAGCATCCCAAGTGACGTATATCGCATCGGCAAACTGAATGCCGAACGGCCGAGATTGGTTAAGGTTATCCTACCGTCAACTTTTTGCTGGCAAAGGGCCTTAGCCAATGCACGTTTCCTTCGCTCGTCAAACTTCTCGCAAGTATATATTCGCAGAAGCATGACCACTGAGGAAAGAAGGGCCGAATACGAACTTAGGCAACAAGCGAGAGAGCGTAATGCTGGGAAATTTGAAAGAGAGTGGGTCGTATATCGCGGCCAACTCATGCATATCTCGGAGCTTCCCAACAGACGTTCGGGAAACCACTGAACATGCACGGTTGTCCATCCTCGCTCAACTGTTTCTTGTTCAATGCTCGAAGTATAACTAATAAAATACACCACCTACAATTTCTTTTGACCCATGATAAACCTGATCTTGTCTTTTTGACTGAAACTTGGTTAAAATCGAAAATAGTTGATTTCGAATTGATTGGAAACTTGCCATACTCTATATACCGCAATGACAGGCAAACCCAAAATGGGGGTGGTGTCTGCTGTCTTGTTAAAGATAACATTTTTGTAAAACACGTAGACAGACTCTCAACAGCAAAATGCGACTTACTTTCGCTCGAATTGCTTATTTTATCAAGATCAAGATCAAATCCTGTCAGGTTCATCGTTGTCTACCGTCCACCAAAATCTACTCGAGATGATAATGGACAAGTAATAGATGTTTTGACTGGCTTGTTATCTGCTGCAAAAAGCACAGTTGTAGTTGGCGATTTTAATCTGCACATTGATTGGATTACCCAAAGTGCTCTCAAGCCTGAATCCAAACCATTTTTTGACCTTTTTCGTAATGCAGGACTTAAACAGAGAGTTCAACAAGCAACTCATGCAAATAATATTCTTGACCTGATTCTGTCACCATCTGATGATATCAGTAATATCGAGATTCATCCACCCTTTGCATCCTCTGACCATAATATCATCGCATTTACTTACAATTATAAAGCTTTGTCAGATCCCTCCTACCCTCTTCCTGATTTTCCGAATTTTGATTATAATGGACTCAATAATTACTTATCGAATACTGACTGGATTTCAACTTACGAAAACTATCGGTCAACAGACGATTTGTACCTTAGGTTCTGTTACGTTATTTACAAAGGCATGTCCCTTTTTGGATCCATGAAAATGAAAGTGACAAGTGACTTTCATTATCCGAATCACATCAATTCTCTGATGCAGCAAAAATATCGTTTATTTCATACGTTGGAAACACCTCTTACAAACCCCACTTACAAGAAGGTCTGCTCCGATATCGAATTTCATCTCAAAAAATTTTTAGATAATTATGAACGTCGTCTCGCATCAAAAGCATCTATGAAGAAAGTATTCAAATACATCCATCAAAAGTTTCATAAAAGAAATAATATTCACTTTCTCAAAGACCAATCAGGTTCAAGCTTTTGTAATGATACTGCAAAAGCCAATGCATTGGGTACATATTTCGCCAGTGTATTTGAGAAAAATTCACCTTCGAAAGGTTTCTCAGTAGATAAACATTCTGGTCAGAATAGCCTTAGTACTGTATATTTTCATCCTTCCGATGTTCATCGGATCATTTTGTCTTTGAAGCCTTCTTCCATGGAACCAATTGATGGCATTCCTCAGATTTCATATAAGAAATGCGCAGATAATCTTTCTAGACCTCTTGCTGATTTATTCAATGTTTCTATGTATTATTCTGAGATTCCCGCATTGTGGAAAGAGGCTATAGTCACTGCCATTCCAAAAACTTCAAAACCCGAATATACCTCTGATTTTCGACCGATTAGTCATAATTGTATAGCAATCAAAATCATGGAAAAGATAATAAGGAATAAATTATTATCTTGGCTGGAGAAATTCCACCTTATATCACCTGAGCACCATGGATTCATACCAGGCAGATCTACTGCAACTAATCTTATCGAAACAATTTTTGAATGGAGACTAGCACTGAATTCAGGGAAATCTGTTGATATTATATATTTCGACCTTTCGAAAGCTTTTGATAAAATTCACAATATCCTTCTTTTCAAGCTAAAAGATATCGGGATATCAGGAAATCTTTTGAGTTGGTTTGGATCTTACTTAAATGGTAGAAATATGACTGTAAAAGTTGGACAAGCTTTTTCTAATAGATACTCTTGCCCTAGTGGAGCTCCCCAAGGGGCTGTTTTATCTCCCCTACTATTTTTGATTTTCACTTTAGAATTGCCTAGTTTATTGAAATCAGATAACATAAATCTCCAGATCTACGCCGATGATATAAAAATCTATGCAGCGTATGATGAGCGTAATTTCAGAAAAATTCATGACGAACTGCAATTGTCCATTGATAAAATGTGTACTTGGGCATCGCAAAATGGACTCTCTCTTAACCCGAAAAAATGCTCTTTTCTTCACCTTGGTAGAATTACTCCAGCTGCTTATCTAGTCAATGAGGTTGAATTAAACACTTGCCAAACAGTAAAAGACCTGGGAATTATTGTTGATTCTAAACTGAATTTTTCTGAACACATCGATTTTATTGTCAAGAAAGCGTATTCGACACTATTCATGATTTTCCGAAACATACATACTCCCAATAAGATAATTTTGACTAGACTCTATCAAGCATACGTTCTTCCACAATTAGAATACTTTTCTCAAGTCTGGAGTCCCTATATTTCGAAAATTGAAAAAGTTCAGCATACTTTCACTAGACTAATTTATTATCGAAATACAACGGAAAAAATACAAAACGGAATTCCAAGCTATAGTGCTCGAAACAAGACATTGTGTTTAACCGCTCTAATAACAAGACGCACTATAGCTAATCTGGTCTTTTGCTTTCGAATACTTCGTTTGGAAATCAAACTAAGAGCAAGTAAATTCTGGATTTTCATGCCTACAGGCGATAGATTAGGGGCATTCTATCTTCACTACAAACCTATTAGAAATCATCGATCTGGTCTTTTCAATTACTTATTTTATCGATGTGCGAGATGGTTTCAACAATTGCCTGCTGAAATTATTTCCGCAGGCAATGGTGAAACCTTCAAGAAAAAAATGATGATGGCAGACTTACCTAAACTACTAAATTATGATCATATCTAATTCTTTTAAAATAGCCTCTCTATATTTGTTATATTCAGAGAAATGAAAATGGAGTAAAATGAGAAGAAAGAGAAAGTGATTCTACTCTTGGAGCAACCATCTATCAGAACTGATAACTTTCCATAATTCACATCTACTATCGTTTTAAAAGAATTCTTTTCAGATGCCCGTTGTCTTCATGATAACAGCTGTCCAAGGTCATTATGCTCTATATATGGCTCTGATCACTCCACTCAGCGAAACATCTAGCCTCCTTCTACATCCGAAAATTTGCCTCTTGAAAAAAAAAGTCCTCCAAATAGAGATGCAAGTTCTCAAGATAACAAGATCTTATCCCCTCCCTCCCATCAATAAGCCTACTTTGTAGGCTATTACCCACCTTATTACGTAACTGGTTTGGGTCTGGTTTTTTTTCCAAACACATTTGCACAAGGTCAGCTCAAAATGACTTGCCCAAAGTTTTTTTTTCTTTCTTAGATTGTCACATTTTGTAAAGTTTGGCACTCTCCTCCAGCATGTCGGATGAGCGAGGCGGCCAGTATATTCGCTTTCCGAACTTCCGGCATACTCCTACTGAATTCCCAAGGTCGTTTTTGCTGGCAAGCGAGGAGGGCATGGGTACAAACTCCGTCGAATTATATTTCCTGGTAGTGTCTGCTTGGATAAAACCTTAGTGCTTGTAATATCTATTAATTTATAACTGGACCTGAATTGAATATGATTTTATTGTAAATATATATATGTATACTTTGTGTTTCTTTAAAGAATATGTGTATCTTAACTGCTCCTTTAGTCTTACTTTGTAGCACGCCTTAGAGCGTAAAGAATAAATAAATAAATAAATAATTGTAAGGATGCGCCTTAGCACAAAAAGGGAGGTAAGGACAACCTACGCGACATGCGCTCAAGCAAGATGGAATTACTAAGCTATAGATAACTCTATATCTGAGCTGAACTGTTGCGCGTGTTGAAGGAAACGAAATTTTGCAACAAGAGTGCACACGAAAAAAAATAAGGGGATAGAGCAACAAAGGAAAAAATCAGAGGCGTCTTTGAAGGAGAAGTTTGCTCGTTTTGTCTCAGCGATCGAGGAGTCCGTTGTTCCCCCATCAGGATCTGCTAAAGGTAGGAGTTGTCCTCCTCGATTCCAAACCCAACGAGGGAACTTCTAGGCTCCGTTCCAGCTGACTACGAGCATCAACAGCGCGGCTAATGATGACATGACGAAAAAGGTATGGTATTATCACAAAGCCACTGTAGGTCCTTGCTCACCTTCAAATAAGGCCTACTGGTCCATTGTCCTCTGATCGAGTTTCGAGATGTTCCTTTGGCTGTTTGGCAACGTCGGCGTCTGGAACCACAATGGAAAGGAGAGGGAAACTATCTGAAAAGAAAAGCTAAATTGGAAAATAAAGAAACAAAAGCACAGACAAATAAACAAGCAAACAAAAAGGCTAAAATATGACCCCCCCCCCTGACTAAATTTGAAATGAGTAACTAGAAAGTAAACGATCACAAACTCACCATTATCACAGACAGTGGGGTAGCAACGACGTGGGAGAACCATGGGCGTGAGATAAAACAGGTACAGCAGGGAGCCAGCATGATGTTGACGTATAGCATTGTACAGAAGAGGTAACCTGTCCGGAACCCATCGGAAACTATTCAGGGCTCCTATCGGCGCATAGGAGAGGCAGAGGGACATAAGGGGAAAAGTGGGCAGAAAGGGGAGGAGGCTGCCCGTGGGTCCCTGGACCACCTCAACTAGTCGTACTTCCTGCCGCGTTAACGTCCTAATGGTACGAAAGAAATTACTTCCCGCGACAATATCCTCTGTATACACGACTACTCTCCACCCGTACGAGGCATATGCACCTTTTAATACTCCCTCCGATGACAACCAATCCAACGCTATCACCCACATGCGTTGTCACAGGTGTGATCCAGGCTCCAAAAGGACGGCGCCATAAGCGTGCCAACCACTACCTCCCGAAGGAGCCCAACACTCGACTTCGGGCCCGCTCAGCAAATGCGCGCTCCTACCCTGTGGGAAGGGTTCCTTGGTCGAGCCGCCAAGGGGATGACACCGGCCCGTCCTTAAATAGCTCTTCAGAAGCACGAACAGATTCCGATCATCGTATGAAGTGAACGCTGCGCTGAGACTTTGAATTGGTAAGAGCTGCCACCATCTTACCGCCTATCCACCTCACGCTCAACATCATACTCACGGTTACCGCTTCTGTAGTCTTGCTGCTGGCTGCGTAGATGTTCACTCTTGCCTTGCCGTTCACCTTGATATTCCTATCGGGTGCTGAGCGTGGTACTTCGCGTTCGTTACGCACGCATGGCTGATGGGAAAGCGCGTTCCATAACTCCTTCAAAGATGTTATCCATATATCGTCGATCCTCGCATCCAATCCATTCCATTCGCGGGCGGATACCTCCATCAACCATACGTTCGGCACGATGCACCATGTTGCGGCTCCTAGGGGCTCAGCACCTCTCACCGCTCGCCACATACGACCCGATCCCGTGTTCCTAAGATGTTACAAATGCTCGAACAAGCTGAGCTCTTGCTTGCGCGACCGTGTCCCCATTACCCCTACCCGCATACTCGATACGAACGCGACTAGAACGCAAGAGATCTTACAAAAATCGTACATCACATAAGTTTATCTCAAACAACACAAAAATTACTAAACTAAACATACTGCTAAAACTACAAGAAAGTACTGAACCCTTACAACGCGGGGCTAGCCGCGATACCCCGCGCCACCGATGGCCCAGAAGACACTTTCTTCGACGAACGTACTCAGAGTTCCTCTCATGTCCGCCGTCCGTACGAAACGGTACATACCTCTTCACTCCCGCGGATGGTACTTGCTAGAATCCTCAAACCACAAACGAACCCTTAATCCAAATCCGACTACTGCTCAACCGCTCACATAAACATTCATGAGAGAGCTGCCAGACGCTGCCAAGAACAATGAGAATTCAATCAATAAACGAAGCTTGAAAGAAGACAATGAACCGAGGGGAAGAATGCGTTGCTCTGGGCACGGCTATATAGCCCTCTGCTTGGTAGCGCGCCAGCGGAAGAGGTCCAGCCGCGAAAATAGCAGCGCGACTGGAAGGGCGGCAACCAGCGCTCCCGGCTCGCTGTTCCGAGGAGCTGCTCGCATCGCTGAGCCGCGACACTATGATTCGCAATTCTGGAGTTATTTTAATTAGAGCTATCTCAACCATCAAAAGTGACACATTCATTTGCATAAATTTCCTATGGGCCAAATCCTTAAATTCTGCCAGATGCATTGGAGCTTCTAAGTAATGAACTGTTTCAGCTACTTGAGAAAAGCTGAGGAAACCAATATACACGACAGTTCCCTGCTTCTGGCCAAAGACATATCTTACTGTTTCGAACTCTCTTGGCATGCTCATGCCTTATTGACAAACAGCTTTATGCACCAAAAATAGTGATACGATGCACGCAGCGAGAAATGCGCAATATGTGGGAATTCTTGCAATTGTAAAGCAACTTTAGCTATTTACTATGTAGACCCCCTTAGCCTCAAAGTCCCAGCCGTTCAATCCCTGCAGACTCCTTCCTTGTAGTCGCTAATCTGCGTCGTTTGTTATGCTTTGTCATATTTTTGTAGAAGGATTGATTTCGCTGACACGGGAGATTTTTATCGCTTGAGCAAAAGGTAAGTGTTGTGTTCAATATTTAGCTTATACGAGCAACGTTGTGGTTTAGCTTTTTACAAGAGCTCTTTTCTGTGGTAGGTAATAAAATTTTGAGAGTATCGGTGAGGGGCACAACCATTTATGTAAGTCGTATACCAAGATCTGAGAAGTTGAGGCAAAAAATGTTTGTTATCGCTGATAGCCTCAAACGTGTCATGAAGAACCCAGCTCAATTTTTGTTCACTTCAAGAAATTCTTACACCTCGTAGTCAAGACGCAGAGGCAGAAGTGTGCATCGTTGTCAGCGGCAGTGAACAACAAAGCCAATCAATATTGAAACGGTGAGTAGCCACAAAAAACCTAAAAAAGGTCCTAGAAATTTTGGGGTAAATATTTTCGCCTAGGCCACACTTTTGGGTCCAAAAAAAAGCAAGAATTCTAAGCTTGGATTTGACATTTGCGGTAGAATTGACATGCACCACTTCCAATAGCTAAATTAGTGATGATGCTGAACACATACACATACTGGCTGCTTTCTCGTGCGTTGCACAAACACAGCGGTCCGGTGGACGACTTCAATCTGCAGGTTTGAAACAGACTCATAGAGCGATTTTTTGCCACTTGAAAGCTTTTTAAGAAATTGGGTTTGAAACATTTCGTGAGTGGTAAGACACGTAATACAGATATCCTTCACTTTATTTTGCCCTCATCACCGATTTTATCTAGATCGGTTTCGTTTCAGATGAATTTCTATTCTTTTCCTGTGGCGATCCTTTCTCGATGCTGACTGTACAGCTTCCAACATTTACCTCTCACTGAATGGCTAAATGTGCATCAGTACTACTCCGCGGTGACCTAAAGGTTTTGCATTGCTCCATTGTTTGCGCATATTTCGCAAAAAAAAAAGAAAATTTTGAGCCGGCAGGTAAGATTATTCATGTCTAGCTAAGCGTTCTCGTTCACTCAATATAAATCGTTTGATTTCAACAAAAGAAGAGTTTTCTTAATCTTCAACTCTTTGTTTTGTTGCTTTGTAAAGTGGTACAACGTCTGCCCCCTCTTTCCCCTTAACTGTCTCTTTGGAAGCAATTTCACTTCCAAGTACAAATCTAAAAAAGTATATCTACGCCGAGTTCTAGAGCTGTGAAGAAAAATCAATGATTATCATTTTTCATAAGAACCCCTTTATTTTTTGCCTACATTTGTTTTATAGTTTCAAAAAAGTGTTCAACTCCGGATGATCCTGAATTTACATGGTCTCTTAACCGGACTATTACATAATCAAGTCAACTGTACCCTATCTACACTGTCGATGTACGAGGTGACTGTGACGTAATCATACTATGCCAGTTCCGCATGGCTTAGTCCATTTGCATTGGTATCACCCTGTCATTTTCTGTTAGAATCGTAGGAGTTGTATATGAGTTGAGGCAAGAGCTGATGTTATAAACGCAAAATGGCCTTATCCCATTTCTCGGATTCGCTCCTCTTATGTAGTGATGAAGTTTTGCTTGATAATTCTTCCGTTAGTACTCAATATGCTAATATCTAATTTAGAATGGCACTCGGTATATAACATAACAAATTACTCTTTGATTCAACTGGGTAGCTGGAAGGCGGGCTTCGTGACCTAATTAAGGCTAAATAATGATCAGAGAGGACGCGCACGGGGGAGACGCAGAATGCGTCGGGGCGCGAGCGGCATTAATTAGGCCTCCGCCTTTCAGCCGTCAACCAGCTGAATTAAAGGACATGTTCGATACCAAGTTAGTTATCATGTCATAATATTATTTTATTCACCTGTACAACTCGCACCCTGATTATCCTCTTCCGCCGGCCCCTGAACGCAAACACGCCAAAGAATCCGCGTGCCGTGGACTTGGACTTGTTAACTGTTAACTAGTAAAGGATAGCGACCGCTTTACGGGGACGCGCAACGAAGCGGCCAGGTCTATCAAAAAGTGGGTGTGCCTTGCACACTTGAAGATAGGGTAGATGGGTTCATAATTAACACACGTTTTCCATTGGTTCATATTTAATGCACATTTTTCACACCTCTTTTTTCAAAAGCTAGTTTTGAAATAAAACGGTTCTTTTTCGAAACTCTTAACGATATCTGAGAACTTGTTTTTTCTAGTTTTTTGAATGTTCTTCCGTCTTTGAAGGTGTTCAGACTAGAATTGTATGCCTATAAACACGAGACACTAAAATTTGGAGCTTTTTTGCTCACACTCTGCTTGCTTTGAATCCACGAAAAATGCTCCGATTTAAACATGAGAAATTTTTTAGTTCTTCAAGGGAGAAATAGTCAGAAAAGTCTAAAAAACAGTTTTTTTTGCACTTTTTTGAACTCCGCAAAGTTTTCATATGCAATCGCTTAGAATTTCTTCTAGATAGTCGTATAGCAGGTAATGAGCGTACAATTGAGACCAACGTTTTAAGGCTATTGTTCCAGTGATGAACATTGTGGTTTTGACAATTTCACTCATGTACGCTCTGCTCTGAGGTCGTCGTTTACCACATAATGCACGTACGTTAAAGCGTCTCAAGGTCGCTGACCTAATGGCTACAGAAACGCTTTCTTAAAACAAATAGTTATTTTCCGAACTAAAAATGAAGCGGATTTTCATACTGCATGCTCGCGCATTGACAATGGCTTTGTAGGTTATCGTGTTACCTGCAAATTCGAAGCGAAATGATGACGAATCTTCATGACCATCATATGAAACAACGATTTTCGTTAAGGGCTTGCTCTGCACAACAAAAATTTACACATATGATAACAGCTGTCAGCGCTTACATCACTTCTAAAACAACCACTGCCACCACGTAGAACTGCAACTGAGAACAACGACTATGTGACTCAGTCGTTCAAGGAGAGCTTACTCTATTCGAGTGTGCAACAAACACCATATGGGCAAGTGGCTAAGCAAGGAAAAATCCGCAAAACTATCTTGCGCTTTCAGACTGCATTCATTCTCAAAGCATTTGAATCGTAGCATATGTATATTCATTCGCAAAGTGAATTAATGCGATATACTGTAAAAGCTGCTTCTTCAGAACTATGCGAAAAAATTGCTCTACCGCCTCACTTGTTGCATGCATCGCAATAGTTTCGCTCAGTCATTGTTTTGCTAAATTTCATTCAAAGTCTACCAATTTTACATGATCACATATTGTCAGTGCAGACGATATGCACTATGCTGCCGCCATTTGATTTTAGGAACGAACACCTCTTCAAATGAGCATACATAGTAGTTATAACTATATAGTTATTTTTGAGTTTCACGCCCTTTAAAGACGGATCCCTCAAAGTAATATGGAGGTAGTAACTGGTCAGTGCGTTTCTCGAAAAAATCGCCGGAACGGCAAGGTGACATTGTGTGCAATGACGCATATGATCATATGGGAGGGGGGGGGGGAACTTAAACTCGTAAATGAACGAGATGATTTTTTCCTGATTTTTTGCTGCGCTTCAATCTACATGCACATTAAATTTCTGAACAATTCTTATTCTTAACTGAGTATTTCTTTTAACCACAAAGTTGGATTTGAAGTCAAATAAAAATATTTGGACAGCATACATTTCAATGATAAAATTATAAATAGTCTCAATAGTAATACCTGGGGAGACGTCACTTCATGCTGCTATGGTCTACGATACCGAATAATTTTTTAAATTCTTAAAAAATCAAATCAGCCTTGTAAAAAAATTTTTCGGAGGCGTGGCTGACGCCACGCTCCCTTTTTCAAGATTTTGGGAATTATGGGCCCTCAAAAATTTTGAGGAGCACCCGAGCACCCCAAATAGAGCCAGAAAGGAACAGCTTTCTCGTCGAACTCCTATTTCAAGATAATCTATAAGCCGCTTACGTCGTCATCATTTGGAAGAAAATGTTAGCAAGAAACTGGAAAAATGCTTACGATATCATTATCGAATTAGAAGCTGAAAAACGAGTAGGATTTACGAGGAGGATGTACCCTCCTCGTAATATTTTTAGGAAGCGAGGAAATGTACCACGGTGGAAAAGCCAAATATCAAGTTCAATTTCACATCCAGCGCATTTTATTTCTTCCATATTCTACCACATTTTCAGGCATCCATACCGCAGCCGGTTGCTTTGAAATAAACACGTCAAAGGAGTGTGCGTGCCATAGGACAAGGACTGAGGAAATAGTGGCAGAAAGTGATGACACAGGTCTGCTCGCGTTCAAAAGAAATTGAGTGTGACTTGCACATCTGAAAGTAGGGCAGTTGAAGGTAGCGTTGCGGTCCTAAAAGTTTAAAATGTCATCCCTCCCCCTCCCCGCAGAAGATTCCTAGAGCGCCACTGATTTATGATGTAAGCTGGGACACTTCGTGAACCACAGCATGTTAGCTTGAAAAGTGAATAACCAAGCCACAACCCATTATTATTCTCCAATAAAGTTCGCCATGTTTTGTATGGATTTGATACAATACCACAACGTAAAATGTGATCGAGAAATGCATTGCGCGTTCATGTCGTTTTTATGGACCGCATTCAACGATTTTCCTCCAAGTGTTAACATTCGTAAAAAGGTTTCTTACACCTGAAATGCGGTCATTGGTCTAACAATTAGTGTATGATGTAAAAAATAGCTATCCTTTCACTTCCTTTTCTTTCTTGTTTCTTCCACTGTGCTTGAGCAAGCACCAAAAATTGGAGGTTTTCTCAAGTCGATGCCTTTGTCCAAGTGGCAGCAATAATTGCAGAACAAATTCTATCTTTACACATGAACTTTCTTCGCAAAGATAACTCGATGATAAAGTTTGCGTAAGAACGATCTCGGAAAAAATTTGTAACCAACTTTTATTGTTCCCCTCCTGCAAATTGTGTGTGTTTTTAGGATCGCGTGTTATTAAGCATCAATTAAGTGATCTTGCAATCTGTCGCCACACAAATTAGCAATTTGCTAGAAATCTACAAATTCAACGCGTGCAGGTTTCAAATATCCTTACCTTTCAAGCTCGCTTGAACAGATTAGACTCTGAAGATTTATAGCTATTTGCACCAACGTTAAAGTGCGCAGCGATAGAGCGCGGAATGACTAATGTCGTATACTACGTGCCCATTCAGCACACTAAGATCTGCTTGATTGGAAGACTATTTTCAGATTTTGGTGACTTTCGTTACACGGTGGTAGGTGTGGACGTTCTTGAAATTGCTTGAGTTACTTTAATTCCTTGTTATCACGAAAGTTCTGTCGCGCATTTTCATGATTTCATAAATTTTGTTTTTCCCAACGAATTTGCTTGTTTTTATTTTTGTTTGTAAGTACCAAACCATCATCTTGACAGGTTGGCTTTCTATTGAATATACACTGCATAGACAGAAGTTGTAAAAGAAATCTACTCAATGAGTTTGGTCGCAAACATCCTAAAACTTGCAATAAATATCGGAGGACTTGGTAATAGTTTTCAATACCTGCTCTTTTTGACTAGACGAGTTTCGGCTGACTGACATCTCTATGACGTTCAATCAGCCCAAGCTTTGTCCAATTAGAAATGGCAGGTAATAAAACCTATAATAGCGGCTCCTTTGGTTTTTATTACAAGTTCGATTTTTTACGACCAAACCCAAAAAAAATCAGAATTTGAGTGACTTTTTTTACCGCTTCTATCTATGCAATGTATACTCCATCCATAGAAAGTTGCTAGAAAACGCTGTGAAGAGCATGGTTTGCACTTTCAAACAAAATTGAAAGCAAACACTCAAAAAGTTACGAACTTTATGAAATTGGTCCGACAGAATTTGTGCGGATCTAATAATTTTATGGATGGTAATGGACTCTATTAGGTTGGTGGAAAAGTAATGCGCGTTTTTTTAGCCCTTGTTCCAAGACCACTTTTTCTCCTTCAAACTTCTCCTTTAAACTTAGCGCACTTTCAAGAAGCTCTTTTTGCCACATCCAATAATGGTTATAACGGCTTCTAGCCTCATTCGTTAAGAATTTATAAAGCTTTACATAACCGCACTCGAAGCCAGAATTTCATTGCATTTACCTTTAGATCAGAATTCAAGCGCAAATGAAGGCATTCTCCTAAAAATTCAGCTAATTTTTGTAATGGAGAATTTTACACTATGCTTACTTAGTCATATTTTCTTAGATCATCTAAGCTGGGGGGAGAAAGGTGCCTTTTGCTTTTAAAGATTTTTTTCTTCTTGCAAACCTTCTCCGTCCAAACCCTTTCCAGCTTTTTTGTATTAATGACTTACGGGCACAATGTGGGCTACTTATCCTTTATCCTTTCTATTTTTGAAGAGAGTTGTAATCAGTTGGAAACGAGGTCTCACAAGGGAGGTGTTTTCGGTCGTGGCCTTTTCAAATGAAATTGATACGACTATAAAGAGCATCAAACGCTGATTCCAAATCTGTCTTCGTTATCTGCCGAGCGCCTCTAGACGTCGAGTTATGAATATTCTCTTGGTGCGAAAAATGAACGCAAAATCAAAGTAAAATGAAATTTTATGATCTTCTCAGCGCTCAAATAGAGCAGTGTTAAGCATGAATGCTTTGGATGAAAATTATTGTTTGAATAAAGTGCTTTGATAACCAACATTGGACCATTTGAGCAATTCTGACGAATACTGTCTTAAGTATGCATTTAATTTCTTAACTCAAAAAACGCTCATAACTCGACGTCTAGGGGCGCTCGGCAGATAATGAAGACTGATTTTAGACTGATTTTTTTTCTGATTTTAATCAGCGTTCAATGCTCTTTATAGCTTTATCAATTTCTTGTAGAAAGGCCACTTCGACCGAAAACACCTCCCTTGTCAGAAAAAAAACTTTTTTTGCTTGTTGATCCATATTTTTTGTTGGTGGAGGATGTGCACTGAATCCGTCAAGTCAAAATGAAAACATATTACAGAAAAATATATTTGAAAACAGTAGTGGCTCACTCGAAAGCTGAATAAAAGCTCCCTTCTGGGTTTTTGGCCTAAAATTTGCAAAAATGCAACGGAACGCGCTACATCGCGACGCAATAGCGAACTCCATGGCCCTTATTCAATCATGGAAATGCCACTAGGTCGACACGTTTGGCCCACGGTGTAAGCCATCGCACGTTAATAAACGCACCTAGATGTTTGTATACTTGTTATATTTGTATTAACATGTATAGCGGTTGCTCATTAAAACAGATTTATTGCCTTTCTGCTTTTACGCAATCTCGCACAGCGCGAAAATTCATATTGCGCTCCACAACGCTCCAAAAGAAAAAGGTTTGTTCAAACAACAGTAATGATATGGCAGCAAATTTGGTGTGCCTGCCTGAAAACAACTTATAGTAGAATATGAGAAAAAATTCCAAGCGCATGGGCGTGGCAAACTTCTTTACGTCTTGGTCCATAGCTCGTGCGATTGCGAAAAGTCGCTATTGTTGACGACTAGATAGATGCTACTAAACCACAGCAAAAGACTAATGCATTGGCACGCAGTTTTCGTAAGCTGATGCAAGCTGTCAAACTTCGCTTACCGAAAGTGCGCTTACGAAATATGAGTCATTGTAGCAATGCCAAATCGCGAGGCAACCGAGATCGCGCGAGGTGTGATCGATGCCTTAGGCCTAAGGCACTTCTCGCAATTCCGCAAAATCACTACACCCACGCGATTTGGCGCTTTGGATGTCTACGAATTAGCAAGGGCTAGTCTCAAATGCACAAATGCTAAATTCCTTAAGTTGTAGGAAAAGCATCATGTTGGCTCAAGCGAAGTGTTTTTACAACAAGTTACGAAAATTCGTTACATTGCCAGATCGCCCAGGAAAAATTGCATAAGTTTTACCTTTGGTTCTACCAGTTAAGGTGGCAACGTGAATTCTGGAGCAATCCTTCTAAAAAACAAAGTTACGAACTTGTTTTGATTATTTTTTGAAATTTTGCTCCACCTCCAATCTACAATCATTTCGCAAATAAAGTCAAACCACTCTAAACTCTGTCCTGTTCCGCGGCAATCTAAGCGAGATCTTTATTCTTCTTCTATTCGAGGTGTTTTCTTGTTATTTCTTCACTTTTGCATACTTATCTTAGCTGCTGCACAATCTGAAGCATATGCTTTAAAGATGGTAAGCCATCGTGTCTCAATTAGAAAAATGCTTCCCAAACATTAGGTGCCGCTTTATACCGCTTCTTTCTAACACCAGATATGCTAATTGGTACGAACTTACGTTTTATCTTCTGTGGCTGAGTGATCTATGTTATTCTTGGCTTACAGAGAGATACCAACGCGCGTAAACTCTATTTCCAGGAGCGGTATAAGCTTTATAAAAACGACAGTACGATCTCTCACACGCGAGAGCTAATATTTCTAACTACTGCCTGTCATCAAACTATCATTGAATCCGCCACATCTGTATAAGATAAAAATGCATAATTATGCTTTGTACAATTCAAAACCTTCGGACTGTAATCTTGTTAAGAGTTTACTTTTTTGAATGAGGCACAACTTCCTCTAATCATTTATTAGCATTTGTGAACTACGCTGTATCGTTTTTCAATACGATCATTGATCTCTATGTTTTCAAAAAGTACAGATTTTGATTTTCTGGTCGTAAGTGCGTCAAGAGTTCATTGATTTCGATATACCGCAACTTCCTGTGAACAAATTGATAGCATCTGTGATTAACTTGCCTCGCCTTTAAATACGGCTACTGACCCTTCCATAGTATTCCAACCTTACAAGCACTACAACACTTCAACGTTTTGTTTCACTGTGCTCAATAGACAACAAAGATCGAGCAAAGAACTGTCTGCGAAAGAAATTCATCAATTTCTTTGCTTTCTTTTCTTCCTTATGCCCATCCTAAAGCATTGCTTAATCGCAATGCATAAGAATATTTTGGTCTATTGACAAGCAGGAGATCTTTTGAAGTAGCTTAGGGTGTTCCAAGTATGCGTTATATTGACACATAAGTGTTCCACAGAACTTCATACCGCAACAAATCAAGTTTCACATTTTATTAGGCTGTTGCAAAAATAATGTCCGTTTTTTTAGGCCTATATTCCAAACAAGTTTTTTCCATCAAACTATCTTTTTCGATATGTATTCTGCATATCATTGAAAAGCTCTCTTTATGTACTTTCTAATGGTGGTTTAAGCTTCTATCCTCATCTGTGGAAATTCACCAGCACTTTGCACATCCGCACTGAAAATCGAAATCTCATAGCTTTCACTTTCCTGAACGCAATTCAGGAGCATATAAACGGATTCTTCTGCTTAACAATTACCCGACGCATCTTTTCCTTCTCTTTCTAACTGTCATGCTTCCATGCCGATTAATCTTTTATTCACTGAGATAAACGCCGAAATTTCGAACCCATGGTTTTTACTATGTCCAAGTTTGGCAATTTTTCACAATCTTTATTTTTGACTTTCGGAAAAGTTTTGGCAACAGTTAGATAGAGCAAACAAAGGGCAATATAATGCAATTTTGCGGCATCTATAGCCAGCCTTGGAAATTTTTTAGAGTTATTTTTCTGATGCTATCAAATTCCACTTTTGGTGATGCCAAAAGCTAGAAATCATGAAACGGCACACAACTAAGGTGTTATTCGATGCAGCTTTTCCCCTCTTTCCAGTGAGTGTATTTTTTCTCCAATTTGCGGGGTTTTTGGAGATAGAATTTTCATAATTCTTGAATTTGACCCCACCCCAGCGTGCACATGTAAAATGCAAAATCTTATAATTCGAAGCGGTAAACGCTCATTTGCTTCGTAAAAATAGTGAATAATCGTAATCTTTTTTGAAAGCTTCAAAATCCGATGATTTGTCAGTGTTCGAGGCGTTTCTGTATTTTAGAACTTCGCAAAAGTAAAGACTTTTGAAAAATTTATCTTTAAAAATATTGGAAAGCCAGCTAGATATGCCAAATAATTGCATTGCATTGCCCTTTGCCTACTCTATCTGAGGGCTGTCAAAGGTCTTCCAAGAGTTGAAAATGAAGATTGTGAAAAATTGTCAAACTTGGACATAGTAAAAACCATGGGTTCGAAATTTCGGCGTTTATTTCAGTGAACAAAAGATTAATCGGCATGGAAGCATCACAGTTAGAAAGAGAATGAAAAGATGCGTCGGATATTGCTTAGAGCGTTTCCCTATCTTTGTTCCACGTATTTTTATGATAGGTTTGAAAAAACGGACAAAACTTTCGGGACCACCTAATATAAATCAGGAATTTCTCTCAATTAAAGCAATCGTCAGAGCTTGGTCCATTTCTGTACGCTTAAGTTTAGCACACTTTAACTACAATATTTGAAACTTATTCAGCATTTGGAAAGAAAAGAAAAAATTTTATCAATGGGTTGCACCCTCCGCAGTAGCGCAATTCATTCAAAAAAAAACGATTATAACTCCATCCAGCTTCTCGTTTCGCAGATTTGAAAAAAAAACATTCGAACTATTAGGTTAATGCATAATTCTTGCACCAAAATAGGTAGAGACCGCAATAACTCGGGATAATCCTATATCCCAAGTAGGATTCGATATATCATTAGATAGAGCAAACCTAGCTCTACAAAACAGTGCTGCTCAAATATCTACATCAGCTTTGGTCCACGCGAAGTTTTGAGCCGAAAACTGAAAAAAAACCATGCGTCCGAAAAACTTAAGACCAGTTAAAACAAAATTGTAACTTCGTTCAGAAAGCTCCTACTAAATTTTTTTCTTGCTCACGCGTAGTCATTCCACGTAAGACATCTATCTATGAGGTTGCTGTATTTTTTTTCTCAGCTAAACGATGACAAAACGGAGTTTTTCATGTTTTTGCCAAACTAGTGCTGAGATGTTCTAACACTAACAGTTGTATAGTACATGCCATTTACAGTGAAACTTTACATTTTCAGCCTTCTAGAACAGCTAGTACACGAGAAATGACGGATCTAGCTCTTCGTAAACCAGCTGCTGTAAAAAGCTGAAAATTCACATTTACGCTTCAAAGGTCCTAGAGTATACAACTGCCAGCGCTAGAACATCTCAGCATTGTTTTGGAAAAAACATGAAAAACTTCGTTTTCTCAATTTTAAGCTGAGAAAAAAATACAGCAACTGCATAGAGGAATGTTTTGTACGAAATAACAATGCATGAGCAAGTTAGAAATTTTAAAGAATTTTTCCGAGCTGACTTTCAATTTTTTCTTGGTTTTTTGGGGCGTTTGGATCTTTTTCGTTTTTGGCTTCAATTTTCGCTTGGATCAAAGCTGCTGCAAAATTTTAGTCACTATCTTGTAGAGCTAGGTTTGCTCTATCTAATGATATGTCAAATCCTACTTGGGATATAGGATTATTCCGAGTTATTGCGGTCTGTACCTATTTTGGTGCAAGGAATTATGCATCAACCTAACAGCATTGAAAGGCGCATTTTTTGATACACCATTAGGAATGGCCGGGGTCACCAAGTATCCTTCCTTGCTTAGTCATCTTCTAACACTCACTGGACCATTGATATCTATCTGCCTACAAAGTCTTAGGTACCATTCTGTAAAGCGGGCTTCCATTTCATTTACAATAGGAAAAGAAATACCTATGTTATTTTTCACTGTAGGCTGGGTTCATACTAATTCCCATGTTCTGGAACTGTGCTGCATCCGCTGCAGCCACCCCGCACCGTTTGGAACAACGGTAGTTGGAGAATTTTCAACGTTTTAACGATTTTATTTCAGGTTTTTCTCATTTTAGCCTTACTTTTTCACCCCGCTTCCCTTTTTGATCAGCAGAACTTCGAACTCAAAGCGAGTTGAAGAATGAGCGCATTTCTGCTCTGCGTACAAGACAAAACGTGTGTTCTTGTGTTTGTCCATTCTCTTTTTGTGATTTTCGCTCAAGACTACTTCTTTTCTTCAGGAAGCGGCTATTAGTTTCCATAGCCATCTGCCACGAATTAGGGAGTAGGAGCAATTCTGAAACTGTATGAATTGGGACCTGTCTCTTGCTTTTGATGATTTTGGGAGTTCTCAGCCCCTTTCTTTTCCATATCGTTGCTTCTTCGTTCTTTCTTCTACCCCGCTTCTCCTAGTGATGAGAAAAGCTGCGAACTTGAAGAGAGGTTGAGCATTGAACGCTGTTCTGCTCCATGTATCCGGTAAGATGGACCTTCGTGCGCTCGTCCATCTACTCTGCCATTTTTTGTTCAGCCCTACTTCATGTGTTTTAGAAACCTGTCTATGTCAATTTCAAAACAGATGCGAGATTACGCAGCGCCTTGCTAGAGCACATGAAGTATTAGGTTGGCACATAAGTTTTGCAACTTTTCCCGTAACTTTTTTCCTATTTTATGTAGCAATCTCATTTTGTGGCATCATGTAGATCGTGATGTATGCTGGAAGTCAGTGCGAATAGTTTGATTTTTGATAACCTAGTACAAAAAATCTAAGCATTTTTTGAAAACTGCTGAAAATCGAGGTTTCACGATTTTTTGACAAACATGAAGCCCTACGAAACCTGATTCAAACATATGAAAAATCAATTATAGACAGCATGTAGCTGGAAGTTGGCGCATTGGAATCAGTGAAAAAGAAATGAAATTTAAACACAAATTAAGGTGGGGCGCCTTTGAGAAGTTGAACAAGTCAAATGCGTCAAGTTTTGAAGGCAATTTGTCAATAACTAAGCTGCGAAAAGTCAGAATTCGCTATAACTTTGCACTATAGGGTAATCCTATGCGGTAAACACGAATAGTATATTCATTTGTCGTTTAAGTGAAATTTATCTTTTGATCTCACGAACGAGGCCTTTTCATGCGAAACGGATCTCATTTTTGTGATCAGCATGTCAAGTAAGCCCTATAGGCCAAGTCTCAGCAAAATCTGAGCATTCTAAAATTTTTTCCATAGTACCGTAAACCTACCGTAATCCTCACATAAGATGGTAGAATTCGGCAAAAATGTGTGCATTAGAAGCTAACATCATATTCTTTATATTGCCAAAAAATGAATGCGCTACGTTCAAATAGACAAGAGTTATATAAAAAGTTGCATTACTTATGTGCCAACCTAATAGAGTTGAACAAAAATAGTGTTGAGAGAATGGACAAGCGCACAACAGCCCATCTTTCCGGATACATGGAGCAGAACAGCGTTCAATGCTTAACCTCGCTTCAAGTTCGCAGCTTTTCTCATCACTAGGAGAAGCGGGGTAGAAGAAAGAACGAAGAAGCAACGATATGGAAAAGAAAGGGGCTGAGAACTCCCAAAATCATCAAAAGCAAGAGACAGGTCCCAATTCATACAGTTTCAGAATTGCTCCTACTCCCTAATTCGTGGCAGATGGCTATGGAAACTAATAGCCGCTTCCTGGAGAAAATGAAGTAGTCTTGAGCGAAAATCACGAAAAAAGAATGGGCGAACACAAGAACACATGTTTTGTCGCGTACGCAGATCAGAAATGCGCTCATTCTTCAACCCCGCTTTGAAATCGAAGTTCTGCTCATCAAAAAGGGAAGCGCGGTGGAAAAGTAAGGTTAAAATGAGAAAAATCTGAAAGAAAAACCGCTTTGAACGCTTAAAATTCTCCAACTACCGCCGTTCTAAACGGTGCGGAGCGGCTACAGCGCACGCAGCACAGTTCTAGAACGTGGGAATCAGTATGAACCTAGCCGTAGAAACACGATAGGTACTTCCACTAACACTAACATAAAAGTTGGAAAAAAACTGTGGGAAGTTGTGTAGCAGAAATTTTGCCTACGCTAACTCTACGACTCTTCAAAAGATTTTAAATCTTTTCAAATGATGTAATCAAGGTAAAAAACAATAGAAAACAGTCGTCGTACTGTACCGAATATGATTTACAAACGACCATAGATTCACATAAAGTCAAACTTCATATTGGCAAACCCTATCATTTTAGTATAAGGGTGAAATATGGCTTTCAATAGCTACGCATTTCAAAAATTCCTACCCTAATCAGTAACAGTAGAAAACCAGCAATAATTTCAACAGTGCGGCTTGAGTTGCCGCTTCTATAAAATGCTACCCGAAGTTTGGCAAAAGGCTTAGTGAGAAGAGAGAAAGAGATAAACGATCGAACAGCATGTACATACTTTTGGAACAGTTTGGAAAAAGCCGAGCAGGCAGATCCTGAACGCAAGAAAAATGCAAATCATGAATGTTTCTGCCAAAGCATTTTTTGCCGTATGCAATGTGCTTAATGCCCCCTCCGGGTATTAAGCACATTGCACTACTTGTAGTTATGCTCTCTTATAGAACAATTAAGCTCTTGCGTAATTCTTGCATTTCTTTCTAAACTGGGCTTCAGACTCATCATTTTATATGTCCCAAGAATTCCAAATGCACATCTTTAAAACATTTTTTCATCTTCTGAAGTCTTGCATAAATTCTTCATTTGTCTGACTTTTCGTTTCCCATCTATGCAACCTTAAAATCTGAGAATTGATTTCAAATTCGAGGTAAGCAATCACAATGAAGAATCATTTTTCTTCGCGGTACAATATATGATGGCTCATATATTGGCTAAATCATTCCTTCGAATGTGAGAGGTACCTACTGCCAAGTCACAATCATCCTTTTTCAAATATCTTTTGAGTTTTCTAATCCATATGTCTCTGATTAGAAGCACTCAAACCACTCCATACTGCGTTTTCTCTGCTTAGCGATAATCCTAGATAAATGAAGAACCTTTGGTTTCTTTTGATAATTTCCTCGGAGTGTTTCTTCCAGTATCTCTCTACTTCTACTTACTTATCGGATCCTGGTGATAACTGTGACTTAAATGCTATAGAGAAGGTACGTCATAACATTTTGCATCATCAAAGAAAGTTGTAGCCAAAATCATTAAGTGCCACCTTGTGCCGCTTCTCGTATGCCACTGGATCAGCTAAGAGTATAGGGCATTGCTAGACAACAAATGTTGTTGAGTTTGTGAAGTTTGCGGCCATTGCTCACGCAGGATGTCACAAGGCCTCAAATCAGTTCAACAATTCCTTTCAAAATCGCCTCAGATGATTGACTAATATCTGGTGCAAAAAAGCATTTGAAGAGAAAAAAGACCTGAGAAAGCTTAATGTCCAAAAAATAAGCTAACTCTGATCCTCACGATCACGCAAAACCCTACATGAACTTACGACAAATCTTCTATAGCTGAGTAATGCAATGATATTCTTGGCTGAACTATATAAAAAGATCTTGAGCGCATAGCAGAGTGATATTTGAGCGACAGTACGGACGACAGTAGAAATATTTGTAGGTGCTTTCTAACACTTTCTTTGCCGCCGCCCTCTGTTTGCAGTATACTACACTGTTGCAGCGAAAATTTTGATTTTGTGACTATAATTACACTGAGAGTTCACTTTTTGATAACGCACTCCTTTCTGTTAGCAATTTATCAGCCTTTGTAAACAATGATACCTCACTTTTGATTGCGATCATTGATCTTTGTGGATTCACATGATGATTTTGTGAGTGTTGCATCAAGAGTTCATTTCAGATTTCCATATATCGCCAACCTGTGACTAAATTGTTAGTATTTGTGGATAACTGGTCTCGCTTTTGAATGCGAACACTGAATTTGTGCAGGATCGGGACTTGTGTAAGTACTAGAAGACGTCAGGATTATTTTCATTCAGTCGCTTGAGTATGCACCAAAAATTCAGTGAGAGAGTTTTCTTAAGACAAAAGAATCATCATGTTCTTTTGCAGTTCTCCTCCTCTCCAGATTATATGCAAATTAGAAACATCTCAAAGCTGCTGATCGCAAGAACACAAGATATGTCGTACAAATCAAAAAAAAATTTTCCAAAAAATCTATATTTTGAACTTGCACGGCACTTGCTTAAAAAAGCACCAATTTCTCTTTTTACTCATGTTTCAAACCGTTCAGGTTCAATATTTGTCGAAGTTAACAAACGGGTATGAACAATGGAGGACTTCTAAAGTGACCTAGGTTGTCTCAATAGTACACAATAGATTCGCACATAAGTTTTGTAGTGGAACAGCTTCATGCTGAAAGAGTCATTTTTCCCTGTATTTAAACGTTCACCGGCTTTGAGTATCTTATATATAAAGCTGAATATCTGTTTGTCTGTCTGTCTGTATGTCTGTATGTGTGTACGTATGTTCCGAATAGAAAATTCCATTTCTGAACCGATCCGGACCAAACTTGGCACACATACACATCGGGCCCCGGTGGGTGTCATAGGCTACTTTTCGTCATCGATCAATATCGATTTTATCGATTTTTTGCAAAATTTGAGCTACGGGGCTGGGAGTTGACACAGGGGGGTAGTCGAGCATGCTGATTACGAATATAATAATGACAGGACCGGGCGTAGCCGGGTAAGTCAACTAGTGATAAAGTAAGCTCGACAAGAAATTGTGCAAGCATCTACACCAACTTTTCCACGCAAAGTTTGCAGCCAAAAACTTGAAAGAACCCTAGTAATCTGAAAAAAAGAACTTTGTCTAGGAAATCTCACCGATTTCTTTTGCTTACGATTACATAGATCGAGTTTTTGAAGCCTGTAGTGCTGTTTATCTGGCAAAAAACTCCAGCTTTTTGAGCTTTTATAGCGCACAGGAGTACCGAAAATTCCAAAAAGCTGATTCTACAAGACCCAAACTTGATAAATTCGCACAATTATTAGGTTATTACATAAGTTTTGTTACACTTTCTTCACCTTCCTCTGGAAAACTCTAGAAAATTCGACAAGACCTCATATACGGCATATATGGGGAAGGGATAAAGGGCTATCTGCTGGCATCACTTATGCCCTCACCACATGACTTACAGTAAATATAAAGGCAACACATAGTGGCACCCCAACCTTCATTTTTTTCTTTGTTTCCTAAAAATTCTCTTATTCTTCTTTTCCACATTTTCAGAATTTCTATGGACTTTGGGGAGCATTGGTAGTAATACTGAAACAGTTGGGAAGTTCAAACTTTTCATCAATCAAAAATGGAAATTTGCCAGAAATAATTCGAAAAATTTTTAAAAAAATCCAAAATTTGATTTTTCATGTGTGGCATGTACAAATCAAAAATCTGCAACATTACACAAAGTTTGGAGGCAAGGAAAAATCATTTGAGAAAGTTATGAGCATTTTTTCAGTCGAGTGTAACAAAACTTATGTAACAACTAATCTTATATATAAAGCTGAATGTCTGTTTGTATGTCTGTATGTCTGTCTGTATGTCTGTATGTACGTATGTTCCGAATAGAAAATTCCATTTCTGAACCGATCGGGACCAAACTTGGCACACATACACTTTGGGCCCCGGCGAGTGTCATAGGCTACTTTTCGTCATCGATCGATATCGATTTTATCGATTTTTATCGATTTTTTTGCTGAGTTCACCTACGGGGCTGGGAGTTGGCACAGGGGGGTAATCGAGCATGGGGATTCCGAATACAATATTGGTTTTCAGGATTATCGATTACTTTTATCGATTTTATCGATTTTTTTGCAAAGTTTGAGCTACGGGGGTGGGAGTTGGCACAGGGGGGTAATCGAGCATGGGGATTCCGAATACAATATTGGTTTTCAGGATTATCGATTACTTTTATCGATTTTATCGATTTTTTTGCAAAGTTTGAGCTACGGGGCTGAGAGTTCGCACAGGGGGGTAGTCGAGCATGGGGATTCCGAATACAATATTGGTTTTCGGGATTATCGGTTACTTTTATCGATTTTATCGATTTTTTTGCAAAGTTTGAGCTAGGGGGCTGGGAGTTGGCGCAGGGGGGTAATCGAGCATGCTGATCATCCCCAAGGGGGGTGATCAGCATGCTCGATTACACCCCTGTGCCAAATTCCAGCCCCCTAGCTCAAATTTTCAAAAAATCGATAAAATCGATAAAAGTAATGGACGATCTTGAAAACTAATATTGTATTCGTAATCTGCATGCTCGATTACTCCCCTGTGCAAACTCCCAGCCCCGCAGGTCAAACTTTACAAAAAAAATCGATAAAATCGATAAAAGTAATGGACGATCCTGAAAACTAATATTGTGTTCGTAATCAGCATGCTCGATTACCCCCCTGTGCAAACTCCCAGCCCCGCAGGTCAAAATTTACAAAAAAATCGATAAAATCAATAAAAGTAATCGATAATTCTGAAAACTAATATTGTGTTCGGAATCCCCATGCTCACTTCCCCCCTGTGCCAACTCCTAGCCCTGTAGGTGAACTCTGCAAAAAAGATCGATAAAAATCGGTATAATCGACATCGATCGATAACGAAAAGTGGACTGTGACACCCGCCGGGGCCCGAAGTGTATGTGTGCAAAGTTTGGTCCGGATCGGTTCAGAAATGGAATTTTCTATTTGGAACATACGTACACGGGTCTAGCTGGCAGGCCCGGCGGAGCCGGGCAAGCCAGCTAGTCTTATATATAAAGCTGAATGTCTATTTGTCTGTCTGTCTGTCTGTCTGTCTGTATGTCTGTGTGTACGTATGTTCCGAATAGAAAATTCCATTTCTGAACCAATCGGGACCAAACTTAGCAAACATACACTTCGGGCCCCGGCGGGTGTCACAGTCCACTTTTCGTTATCGATCGATGTTGATTTTATCAATTTTTTGCAAAATTTGAGCTAAGGGGCTGGAATTTGGCAGAGGGGTGTAATCGAGCATGCTTATCACCCCCACGGAAGTGATCAGCATGCTCGATTACCCTCCTGTGCCAACTCCCAGCCCCTTAGCTCAAATTTTGCAAAAAATCGATAAAATCGACATCGATCGATAACGAAAAGTGGACTGTGACATCCGCCGGGGCCCGAAGTGTATGTTTGCCAAGTTTGGTCCGGATCGGTTAAGAAATAGAGTTTTCTATTCGGAACATACGGCGGAGCCGG
Organism: Cylicocyclus nassatus; assembly: GCA_958299035.1. Classification (NCBI taxonomy): domain Eukaryota; kingdom Metazoa; phylum Nematoda; class Chromadorea; order Rhabditida; family Strongylidae; genus Cylicocyclus; species Cylicocyclus nassatus. Next base: position 93,895,499 of record CATQJL010000001.1, on the reverse strand, counting down.
GTAAGCCAGCTAGTAACTTATAATGCAATTAATCACATCAGGCATAACTTTAGATCTCACTTTCATGTTTTTGCCGCGAATGTGTGCTTCATGACTTCATTGAAAGTCGAGATTTTCATACATGATTTTTTAGAGCTTCAAACAGCAGATCAATAGAATACAAAGGCACACTGTCTGGAATTTTGTACTTGTAACATGCCTTCTCTTCTCCGAAACTGAGTTAGGCTGAAAATTAGCAAAACTTTGAACGAATGAAAAGATGGGCGAAGAAGTTGGTAGTTGAGAAGTTATTGGAAAAACGTAACGATTTCCTAGTGCTTTGAGTGGCAGACCAGAAGAATACAAAAGCACTTTCGTAGCTCGAAACTTCTACTTGTATCATGTTGTCTTCTTCGAAATTCTAGAGTAAGGCTGGAAATTAACAAAATTCGAACGAACGGAAAGAAGAAGTTTGGTAGTTAGAAGTTCTCGGAAGGACGTGACACGGGAATGTGACTATCAAAAAGGGAAGAAAAGCTGAATTAATTTATGCATCTTGGACGTGCATTCATTCTTTATTATATGAGATTCCGTGGTCATCAGAAAAAAAACGACAAAGCTTTCGGGACAACCTAATATAAAATTGCCGTACTTTTTCGTTTTACCCTAGTAGCACTGCAACGATGTAGTAGCCGTGAATCTTCAGGTTCCCACAAAAGTTAGTTTTCAACAGCTCTCCTTATTGTTGCCAGGTTCGATATACTCGAGAATCAGCCTTCTAGAAGTTTGAAAAGTGTTGTGCTTCTCTGCTTTTCTTCACTTTGGATCAAAGTTGGTTTAGTGTTCGATAGGCTGTTTTTGACTTTTTGCTGCAAATGCATAGATTTCTTATTTCTGATAAGGATAGAGGGATAAATTCGATGGAGCAAAGCAAGCTTCGTTAAATGGATTGTAGGCGTTTGCACCAGCTCCAATGCACCACGAGTTAAGCCAAAATCCAAAATGTTCCTAATGCCAGAAAAATTTGAAAAATTTACATCTTCTTCCAGAAAATTCTTATCGGATTTCCCACTCTCGCGCGAATCACTGCACAGTAGATATTCATTTATGCCGCATTACATTTATTTCTTTGCACTGGAAGCCCAAAAAAGAGGATTTTTTGTTTACCAATACGATGCTGCTCTGTTCTCGCATAAGTAGATGTATACTACCAGTAGAAGTGCATGCAAATTCCAACTCTCTGACAAATTTTAGTTTCCAAAAACTAATGATGACATTGTAAAGCTGGAAGACCAATGCAAAAAAAGCTAATTTGAAACTTTCCGAAAATACCAAGATAACTTTTACCGAATTACTGCATGCCGTATGTCTTGCATTTCGGTTGAAGGAAAAGGCCAAAACTCTTGAGACGTCTAGAAGGTCGGACATATTTCACGCGACTGCATCGCCTCGCCATTCTCTCAAGCAAGATAACGGTTACCAATTCACTGCATGCCGTACATCTTGCATCTCGGTTGTGTTAGATTTCCGACACGACTGACCGAGATTAACTATCACAAACGAGATGCAAGATGCTCAGCATGCCGTGAAATGGTAACAGCAGTCTTGTTGGGAGAATCGCGAGACGATGAAATCGCGTGAAGTATGTCTGGCCCTCGGTACAATCTTGTAGGGCATTTTGACCTATCGAATGTGTAAGATACTCACCTAATATGCACTGTTTGATCATCGCTACCTCTTTTCTAACAGTTTCTTAAAACCAAATACAGTTTTATAGAGCTGGCTAAACTTAAATCTACAGTATTTTAAAAATCCTGAAAAATCGTTAAGCAAGATTTGCTCGCTAATTTCACTGCTCTCAAGTTTGTAAAGCTTTTTAGGAAATGTAATCACGGTTTTGAGAAACTTAAGAAAACAGCTATTATGCTAACCTAAAGTATCCATAAACGTACCATTATGCTAAAAGTGCAATCTTCACATTTAATGTCAGCGAACCTGAGTAGCCTAGAGCAAAGCTTTTGAGTTGTTTGATTTCCTTCCTGAGACGAAACATAATTTTAATGGCTCAAATCCCTTTTAAAGGTTCGTACAGTAATCCTACAGTAACCAAGACCGATCGATGATTGCTCCACACTGTAAGCCTGAGTTGAACCTAACCTTGCCAAATGCTTCCTAGCCGTCAACAAAAGGTTGTTTATAAAAAGAAAGATTAACGTTCAAAAGAGTGCACGTGCTCACATACGAATTCGAGAAAGAAGTACCATGGCAGACAAGAAAAAATACAAGTTTTAGCTGTTTTTATACAAAGAAGACATAACTTGAGGTGTAGGTTCCGCATGACCTTGCCGGAGTATTCCCCTTCCCCCCTTCCCTACCGTATGCACTGTTCTCCATGTTCCCTCTTGACTTAACATACTAAACATGCTCCGCTCATAAAAACAATGCTCTTGCGTAAGTGCAATTCTTCCTAATTCTTATTTTGAAATCACCTAACATCCAAAAAGTCCGAGAATCATCGAAATTTCTAATTTTCTAGTATTCGGATATGCCTTTGTGCGGATTTTTCGTATCATTGGAACAAATTTAGAGTTCTAGCACTTGGCAAATTCAAAAATGATGGAATAACATTATTCAAACAAGTTTTGAATACGGAAGGTTAAGTAAGGAAGGTATAACATTGAAGAATAATTTTTGAATGTACGATAAGGGGCTACACGGTATAATGACTATCTACTAAATTATTTCTTTATTAGTAGGAAGTATTGTGTTTCAAATCTGCGACCATAGGTAGTTTACAGCGAAGTGATTTGTGCGTAAGGTATAACACATGCTCATTGAAAGAACGTTAGATCCAGGGTCAAGCAAGGGGTGTGGCACACGATCGCTTGTTACGACTCCCCCCCCTGATTGCTGCTCAATAAGATGAATCTGAATGGGCATAATGAAAGTGCCATAATTTTCTTATGGGTGGAGCGTTCGGCTCCAAATTTCCAATGTAGCAAGAAGAAGCTATGTGCTCAATACTCATACCAGCAATGGAGCGCTTTCTGGATTTTGAAGGCAAGTTAAGGGGGTGTGCAGCACCCCATTAACTACATCAAAAAAACATTTTTAGCGGACAATAATTATATGAATCGATAGCATAAACCTTGTAGATTCCGTAGGACTGTTTGGAGCCTGATTTGTCTTCTTAGCTCTAAGTAATATTTGGTGAAAGCACAGCGATCAAAAGCGAAAAATGGGAAAAACGAGATTTTGGTTGGCTTCTAATTCCACAGTTTGCAAGTCTTCTGAAGCGGGATTCCTGAGGTAGACAAAGAAGGAGTAGTGCTTTGTTTTGAGTGCAAAAATGGGTAGCTAACTCTCCTTTGATATAAAGTTAACCATGTTGGAATTTGACCATTTCATTTAGGTAGCCTAGTATCTTGAATCTTCAGAATTCGCTCACACTTTGTCTACAGGGGTTAATTGACATGCTAATTATGGATATGATGCGAATATCATGTTATCACTATTATCAGATTACCCAACCACGACCCCCTCCCCTTTTGACTCCTCAATACGACCCCCCAGGTGTGGCGTGCCGCACCCCACGCTTGACCCTGGTTAGATCATAAATTTACTATGCTTGGAATTTCTAAGTTGTCACACTCCAAAAACTACTTGTTGTTAATAAAAAATAAGGCCATCACTGTAAATTGGTCTTGCCTTCCTAGCTCTTTCTAGCAGTGATGAATTCTGCCATTAAAGAAAAAAGGTCTTCGAAATTTTGACACGCTAACAGAAAACAAGAAAAAGGAACAGTATTTCTTAACAAGGCTGCCTCGGAATTATACTTGAGTAATTCGAAAATTTTTCATCAAATGAATGAATATCGAATAAATTCAAAAATAAAAAATCTCGAATAAACGATTCTCATATGTTAAGCTGAATGTCTGTTTGTGTGTGTGTCTGTGTGTGGTCTGTACGCATGTTCCGAATAGAAAATTTCATTTCTGAACCGATTCGGACCAAACTTGGCACACATACACATCGGGCCCCGGCGGGTGTCACTGGCCACTTTTCGTCATCGATCGATATCGATTTTATCGATTTTTTGCAAAATTTGAGCTACGGGGCTGGGAGTTGGCACAAGGGGGTAATCGAGCATGCTGATTACAAATATGTTATCGACAGGGCCGGGCGAAGCCGGGTTTGCCAACTTGTATCGAATAAATTCGAGGTTCAAAAATTCTCGAATGAATGAATTCCGAATAAATTCGGAAAATCAAAAATATCGAATGAATGAATATCGAATATATTCGAGCATTGGAAGTCGAATTTCGAACAAGTATTGATTTATCGAATAACTAGAGCAACCAAATCTCAAACTTGCCGGCATATTTGACTAAAGCCGATCCATTCATAATCAGCACCCTCGTATCCCCTATACCAACTCCTAGCTCAAAATTTTCCAAAAATTGCTGAAATCGTTAAAATAGATTTCGGTTTTAATTAGCATCCTCAATTATTTACCTCCTCCCCCCCCCCCCCCCCCCCCTGTACCAACTCCCAACCCCGTAGCTCAAGATTTTCCAAAAATCGATAAAATTTAAAGTAAATTTTTATTCATAATCAGCAACCTCACTTACCCCTGTACCAACTCCCAGCCCCGCAGCTCAAACTTCTCCAAAAATCGAATTCGATTATTCCACGAAGCGAGCACGAAACCCCCTATAGTCCCGGGCATACTGCAGGCATTTCAGTGGCGACGTGGTTTGGCAGTAGTCAAATTGTCCAAAACGTATTTTAGAAGTACAGAATGCAGGGCATTTATCTTTTTAGTAAATTGTACACGCTAGACATTTGTGGTAAGCTGGCGCTACATTTGAAGACATCTCGTAACTGGCAAATCGCGTACGGCGATCTAAACCGTCTAATTCTCCACTATACTGCGATGTCCTTTACTCAAAATACACCAATTCGCAAAAAATCTCTACGGCAGCGAATAGAGGCAGTTGCGCAATATAGCTTACTAATCGACATTCCCGGTCCAGCCCGGACATTGGCAACTGGCCTGGCGTAGTGATCGAAACGTCTTCGAACTCACAATTTGTCCCTCACTCTTCATTTTAATTCTCGTTCCCCTTTCCATCTTCCTTCCTGTTCGCTCCTGGTTTGCACTGCATCGCTCGTGGTACCGTAGTTGTTGTGTCTTCCTTCTTGATCGTCTCTATTCGTGACCACACCGCATCGCCTTCGCCGCAAAATGTAAATGGTCTTTACCGCTCTGTTCTACTTCACTTGGGGAAATGATCTGATGGTAATTGAAGAGCTTTCATTTTCTTGGATGTAAGAAAACAAATCAATAAATTGATAGAAGGACCCAGCGAGTCGTCGAGAAAAGTAGCCTATCTTCTGCGCCGTGGCTTGTTTATAGGGAAGAGAATTTCAGCCTTCTTAGTTCATTTACAAAAGAACCTATAAGCCACAAACATCCTAACAAACAAAGGTACAGTGTTTGAGTTATTATATATATAGATGCGAGCAAGAGTGCTCACTAGTGTGGGCTTTGCATACCACAAGCATGAGCAGTGCAAAGAAACACAAACAGGCATAAAATACTTACAATATATGACCTCGGAACATGAGCTTGAATTTGATAGCTTCTTTACTGATTGGGTGCCAATAGCAGTGCGAACAATCTCATTGATCGAAAAAGCATCAATCAAAATCCACATATGATTTTTTTTCTGTCTTAAGCAGTCGGAAAAATGCGACTCTCCATACAGTTCAAAGGTCATGACTGTTGCAAAAGGTGCATCACTGAGATCTGCGAAAAAAAAACGCGGACGAAGTGAGCTTGATACTCAGCAGTTGACTCTGCAACAAAGTCGAATAATCCAAATACGGAGTTCATTCGAATACGAATTCGAATAAACATTCGAATAAAATCTATTCGAAACCCCGTTTTTTTATTATTCGAGTTTTCGAATAATATTCGAATCCTCGTTTTTTTATTATTCGAGTTTTCGAATTTTATTCGAAACCCTGTTTTTTGATTATTCGAGTTTCGAATTTTATTTGAAACCTCGTTCTCTCAGTTTCGACTTTCGAACATTATTCGAAAATGGAGGAACTCAGAATATCGAATTTCGAATGCGAATATATTCGAATGTTTTATCTCCGAAAGATCGAATTTCTATTCGATTCGGACCCAAGTCTACTCGCATTGCGGTAGTGAAGTGCGTCTGCAGTGGAGCACATGTCATTGACTTGCGAACCAGAGGTACCGTACCGTGTTATGATCCTCGCGTTCACGGATGGCGCACTACACCAAGTACGATCCCATCAAATAAAAGCGAGTGTTAGCGCTTCCTTCGTTATATTTGACAATTTTGCGGAGTTTTCCTTATAAAAGCGCCTGAGGAATATGCGAATACCATTCGAAATGTGTTCTCCTGCTTTCCCATAAATGCATTTCTCAAGATATGATAGTCATTGATTGCTGTTCAGATATGGGCGCTTACTCTCGCATCCCAAGAGACGTCCGCTTCTGGCGACAAAAGCGATAAATGCAATGGTTTACCGGAAATGACAGACCCACCACTCAAGAAAAAGCTAGTCCTGCAAGGCTTGCAACGCTACTGCAACTACTGGTACCCCAGAGAGAAATACATAGTAAAGGATTTGGTGAGAATTTAATCACAGCTTCAAATCTCAGAGAAACAACCGTTTGCGCGAGTTTGACGCCTTCCAGGCTGATTCCAATCAAATAGTTCAATTAAAATATACCTTACTAAATTAAATGGTTTTTGAAAGCTTACACCACATAAAAGATATTCTTCCGTTTAGTACTACAGTCCGAAATTGGAATGTCTGCTCCGCACTGATTATGCACGTGGTGGAGGCAAACGCATCAAGTGGAACCCATTCCTAGTAGAGTAAGAAGTTAAAGTAATTCAGCGCGTTCACAGCAAAGCATGGATAAATTTCAGCGTTCCCTCCCACAAGAAGGCCAAGGGTGAATGGACTTGGATGAACGACGTTGTCTATCAACACAGTGGCTATCCTTGCGAGGTGAGTTACCGATAGCAACATAACACTTTTCTCTCGCTAAAAAGCAAGCGGAAGTGGGGTCCACATGGTGGCGATTTTATCACGCTATCCCATTATCTTCGTTCGTCTATGTCAGGTAGTTTATTTATTTTCCAAAAAACATTGCTATCCAGTAGGGCAAAGCAAGGGATATAAGATAGCGGCCGAAATTTTTATAAACTTTGATCCAATGTAAAAGTGACTTACGAAAATTGCATTTGTTCATGCACTTTACAAGCTTCAGAGTGACTACACGATGCTTTACTTTCTACGGCTAAAAATTCTATCAAACCAACAACATAGACAAGTCAAAATACAGGAAGTCTCTTTCGGCTTTCTTCCATTTTCGGCTTTTGAAAAGCAATTTTGTTTCATTTTGCAAACAACATTATCAGCAACTTTATGAATGTCTGATATAAATTCCAATTTTTCGATTCAAAAACTATAGATCTTTATCTTAAGCATGCATAAATTTGTGCGAATGCTTTTGCTTTGCTGTATTGAATAGTACCACGATTTTCTCTGAAAAATAAACGAGCATAATCTTTGCTTGACTCACAAAAACTATAGGGCAGTCTAGTAATAGCGTAATAGCGAAAAGGTTCAAAAAAAACAATTACAAGACACTCAGCCATTACTTACAGACTCTAACACTTGTGTTAGAGTCTGTAAGTAATGGCTCTGCCTTTATTTGTTGGTAAATTGTGGAAGAAGTGTTGACGAGTATGTACAACACCCAGTCTTTTCCAGCACCTCTACGTACAAAAACGCTATATAGCATGCTTGTATACCACTTTCTTGCCCTGCAATTTCTTTAAATCAAATTGTGTCCTTTTTCAAACGAGACTTACAATAACATTGCAGTCAGCCTCAAAAAAGAAGACGAAAAATGATCTCTTCGCATGCACAGAACTTCGCCTGAATTGGAAGGGATTATACTATGGTACAAATCCTCTGAGATACGGATGCGCATTCTTCACGTTCGAGAAATTGTTAGAGTCGCTTTATCCAAAAGTAAACCATTGAGATGTTGAACATATTTAGTGCATGACATCTTTGCACAATAACAGAAAACAAAATCCATTAACGATTAACTCATAAAGAAACACCGTTGTTAAACTATGAGGTTTAACATTATAAAACCTATGATATCGAGATTTTTTTTCCGTTATTGTGCAAAGATGTCATGCACTATGTTCGACATCTCATTAACGATTAACTCATAAAGAAACACCGTTGTTAAACTATGAGGCTTAACATTATAAAAACTATAATATCAAAAGGATCGAGTAGTATGATGACGCCACTAATTGATGTAATCATACAGTCTGCTCCAATTGGGATCAGGCCGAAGCGTCGACGTAAATTTTCGCGCTCGCTGCGCTAGCGGTCTGCGCTGCATGTGTGCGCTGACAGAGAGAGCTAAAGGATTGGAGAGAGAGCAGAGAAGCAGACCGTGGGCGTGACCGCGAAACCCTAGCGGCGCGGACTCCCGCCATGCCAATTTTGGCCTGGTTAGGATTGGGGCAGACTGTACTTCGTCCGGTCGAGCTTCGTCCTGTCGCGTGTAAAACTCATCACCTGGAAGACACTGCACCTTCGTGTAGAGCTTGCCTTTCGCACTGTAGATTGTGATTGGTGCGTGCGGAAATTCGGCTGCTTAAGCGATATCGCAACTACAAATTTACACAGTAGGGCTACGGACGTTTGATCATTAATGTACATCAGATACTGCGGTCAAACAATAGAACATCTTGTTCTCTTTGTATAACGAAGTAAAGTTTCATCTGCTGTACGTGATATTTTCCCACGTTCAAAAATCTATGCACTCGTATCTTCAGTCTCCGAGCAGGATAAAACGTGAGCTAGCAGATAGAAACTTTGAAAAAATTCCCTTGAAGCCACAAAGCACCTAGAAAGTTCTTCTCTTCAATCAAGCTGCTATTTGCAATGGCCGAATTCCCACAGAAACGTTTTTTTGGCTTTCTTGAACTCGTATGTTTTGCAGAAATCGCAAGTTTTACTTTGATCCGCGACCACAGAAAAGATGGGGATACCCCGCAAGACTCATCGAATTTTACCTATTTGCTCAAGCATTTCGATTGTCGAACATTATTCGAGCGTCGAATACTCGAGATTTTCGATTTTCAAACATAATTCGAGCTTTGAATTCTTTGTTGATATTATTAACTCTTACAATTTCAAAATGATGCACCGGGAGTTGACATAAGTGTTATGCGAGCACGCTTTCTACGAATTGGTAAGAGCATGCTGTTCACGAAGACGCCAATCGTTTTAGAAACTATACGTTTTTTTATTGATTTCATTGATTTTGGCGCACTCCAAGTTTGAGCGGTGGCGTTGCGGCGGCTTCGTTCAAAATAATCCATTATCATACTTGGATATCATTTGCAAACTTCAAGCTGAGAACACAGACTTGGTACGACGAGTAAGTGAGCATGCTACATTCATCGATTCTATTATATTTTGGAACTTTGAGTTGCTCTTCCGAGATTGATAGAAAGGGAGAGAGAGAGAAAGAGAGAGAGAATAAGGAGTTAATACGTTGTTTATAAAAAAAATGAAGGGCAAAGAAATGACGCATAGGAAACAGGTACAAGTGAAGAATAGTTATTGTTGAGTTCTAGGAATTTTACCATGTATTGCCGAGGAGGAACCAAACGAGTCGGATATGCCACCGTCTCCTGTAAAATCACACCAATTTCTATGTTGGAAACCAATAATTGACGTAATGTATGAATTACTTTTAGAATTGCTTCCTAGACGCTGTTCAAACAACTGTGAATCGAAATGAATGTTCAAAACTATCAAAACGAAAAATTTAATGACGTAAGAGATGAATATGTAGTGTTGAATTGCGCGTTCCTTAGCATCCGTAGGCAATCATATTTCTTTGCCAAAATCACTTTTCATCGAAAAACATACATAATGGAACCAAGAGAGAATTACAAAAAACAGTAAAGTTTCTAAATCATAAATCAACACTCACTCATTGCGTTTAATACTACGGAAGTCTTTTTTGCGACTGAGCAGACAAATGCGAATGATGTGTTTGCTCATTAACAGACACAAAGTCCATAGTCTTGCAAGCGAATGCGCTTCTATTCTAAACCCAGCCCCTACGAAAACGTTAGCGTTTCAGAAAACAAGACACAATGTACAAAACGGTCTGTCTAGAAAGGGCTGATTTATGAGAAATAAACTTCATAAACTCTAAAAGAATGGGAGTGATTAAGTAATCACATTAATTGAAATAACATCTGTGGCCTTCATCTGTTATAGCAACTGGCAGAGTTTCTTCAATCGTTATTGTTGTCTTTCCAAACAGGGCCTGGCACGAGTCGGTTTCTAGGGTTTCTGAAAACGAAGTCTCCCCTGACTTTCGGAAGTTTTACGAAGTCCCCTTTGACCTATTTGCTTACTAGTCTGAAAGAAAAAAACGTAAGATAAGACTGAAAATCCAAATTGGAGTGAATACCACGCATGCACAAGAGTTTGGCATTGGAGCGCGATATTTTGCAAAGCGATATATGAAGAAATGAAGGCAAAAAACAAAGGAAAGGCAATGATATGAAAATGTCTTCATGCTCAAGGATAGATTTTTGACCGGGGAATCTGTCCATGATAGAAGAATCCAGAACTTATGTGAAGTGACAGAAACATATGCTCCAGACGATCTCAGATCGTCTGGTGGCCGTCTGGAGACGATCTAATTTTGGAAAACGTATTACTTCACATAAGTTTTCAAACCTTTTTACATAGATCTTCTTCAAATAATTTTCTAAGTATACAGTTTAATTTTGGTGCCATACGATTCTGTGTGCGCTGTAAACAAGCTATTTGTTGATTTTGGCCTTGCTTTCAAATCGCGCGCACTTTTCGCGGTACAAGATAGAGCATGTCAATCGTGTGATATCCTGTCCGAAAAGCTTGTATTCGACTAAATGGTGCTTATTCTTGGTTCTGGGCCCCGACTCGTCAAAAACGATATCTCCTTTGCTTTTTGCTTCAAAAACGAAGTCCAGCCTGCTTTCAGACGATCTATGCCGGGCCCTGTTTCCAAACGAAGTTTCACCACTTCAATCAAGATTCTCCTATGGTTGTAAAAGGAGAACAACAAGCTCGTTTCTTTTTCTAATGTATCACACAGTTTTTATACACTCCTAAATGTAAAACGTAAATAAAAAACGTGATGTAAATTGTAAAACCTTGATTTTTTATTACTTAAGCAGAATTTTCGAACATATTAGGTTGTCCCGAAAGTTTTGTCGGTTTTTTCAAACCACTATAAAATCACGCACAATTAAGACTTGAATGAGCTTCAACATGCATTCGATGCAGCTTCTCCTTCTCTTTCTTGTGGACACGTTTTCGAACCAAAACCCTCTATGCTTTTTCTGATAATTGCTAAAATTGTTCACCCGTCGTTTTTATCTGCTCAAAGTTCGGCTAATTTTTGACAATTTCGTTTCAGGGTTCCGGAGAATTTTAAGTATGGTTTAAAAAGAGCACTTCTCGGACTATATGGCAGTATTTTTAGGTTCTCCTAATCTGCTGTTTTTAGCTCTAAAAAATTATTTCTTTGAAAGTCTTGATTTTTGGCAAAGTCATGAAACGCGCAACTGCAGCAAAAACATGAAAGCTTTCAAAGTTTTTGCGACTTGAAACTTGTTTGTTATTAAACATTATTTATGCAACATAACCAAGTTTGTTTTGCTTCAAAAATCTGCACTTTGGAATTTTCGGCACTTTTGCGTGCTAGACGTAATCAAAAAGTCGCGGTTTTTATTGAACAATTAATTATAACGGAATGGGTAAACGTGGCCCACGTAATCTAAAATGGATTCAATGTAGCCAAAGGCCTGCTCTACGTAACAGTTACCAGTGCTCTTTGGAAACATCAAAATAAAAATTTTTAAAATTCAGGAAAGATTTGGCGTTACTGATGGACTGCTCAAAACGCCATGGCGATAACATTGCAAAGACAGGGTAGATCAGAGAGCAAACATAGCTATAAGAAAGAGCTTAAAAATCTGAGTCAAATGGTACCTAAGTCGTCCATGGAATGTTGTTGTGTGAGTTTTAGTGAGCGATGAAAAAAACGGACAAAACTTTCGGGACAACCTAATATTAGGTTGTCCGGAAATTAATGCAGGTTTTGAATTCCAATTGCAATAAGTCATATACTTCTTATTTCTAAGTAGGCTGCAAAAAGCCATTCGATAGAACAAAGCAGGCTCTACAAGATGGCTATCTTGTTTCAGCAACAACTCTGATCCACCACGAGTTTCGAGCCAAAAAATAAAAGGATTCAACTGCCCGAAAAATTGAGAAAAATCGTAACTCACTTCCGGATTTCCGGAAGTGAGTTACGAACTACTCGTTTACTTATGAGTTACTCACTAATTTCCGGACAACTTAATACCTACTTGTCTCGCTTTCTAAATGCGTTCGACTCTTCCAGCTTACCGTAGTTTTGGCTGGAATCGTCAGTTTCCATTGTACCCTTCTGATAATCAATGGTAATATTGTAACTTTGTAGCTCCACGGTTATCGTGCTATGTTACCATGAGTCTTGCCGTGTTTTAGCAGATAAGTTAGAGGTCTATGGTCAGAAACGATGCTAGTTAGGTTGCCATATATTATTGGTTAAAAAACAGGACAATTCAGAATGTGTAGGATTCCACTTCCTCTCAGCTTCTAAAAGAGTTTTGCTAAAATAGCCCATCACCGCTTTGTCGCTGTCTCTGTCGCTTTCTGATTGCTGCTGCGTCAGGACTGCGCCTTAACTAACCTTACTCGTCCCCGGTATGGGGACGAATTTTATGTCTTGTGGAAACAATTCTTGTCAAATGATCGTGTCTCGTCAAATGATCGTGTCTTGTCAAATAAATTGTTTCGTAAATTCGCAAATAGAAAAAAGTAGTTTAATAGCGAATACAGTTCGGAACACTTATGTATCCTTGTTTCGGGGATTTGCAGTAGTCCAAAAAATGGCACACAATTTTGAATTGACCTGACACACCGCTGAACACAGTCATAAATCCACCCTAAATATCATCCTGTTTTGTCTATTGTAAATAAAACTGTCTGAGGTTTTATCATACTGTGCACATGCCAGCGTACCGTCATTATTGAAAAGGCTTTCTACCTAACTTAGCTCCACCTTTTGGTAAAAGGCATACACATTCTAAATCAGCTTCAAACGTTGATTCCAAAAATGCTATTCCTAGCTGCCACGCACCCCGAAGCGAGTTAAGGGATTTTTTCTACGCAAAATTCGCATGCTACTAAACATGAGAAGACTGCCTGTAGATAAAAATCTGCAAGGTGAGTTATCGAAATAGTACAAATCCAATCCTTTCTTGCTGAAAAAGCTTAACGCAGGTATATCAGCACTCGAATGATGATGTCATGATGCTCGTGAGTCAATGAGCATGCCAATTTTGCGCAGAAAAAACCCATAACTCGCTTAGGAATGGTGCGTGGCAGCTAGAATTAGCATATTAGGAATCAGCGTTTGAAGCTGATTCAGAATATATATGTCCCTTGCCAAAAGGCCGAGCTAAGTTAGGTAGCTTCCCTTGTAAGAAAAAAAGCCGAGTTGAAGAAACCCTAATTGAAGGCTGGACACAATTGTTAATGCACTTGCTTTTATTTATTTATTTATTTATTACATACGCTCTAGGCGTTCCTTAAAAAGACAAAAATACACAGTTACTCATACTTTAATACCACTCTAATACCACGATAATTCATCATGTAGTTTGGGTCTAAGCATTTGGACTAGATTATTGGAAGTGTGATGAAAGCCTGTTTATGACTGCTCTAAGACTGTAGTCAATAGAACTGAATTAGTGTGTTTCATGGAGATGGTACCCATGCCCCCATTTTTGCCAGCAAAACAATTTTGATTCAAACAAGCAAACGGTTTGATGGTTGATAAACTGTCTAATCTCACCAAACCAGTATGCCGAGGAGAGTACAGTGACTCAAATGGATAGCAGTAAGGATTGTAGAGAAGGAATAACTCATACGTGAGTAAGATCATATTAAGCTAGTCTAATCTAGCTAGTGTAATCTATGGAGCGGTAATCATACCAACTCGTTTGCCAGCAGAAAATGCTCTTGATAAAATAAGCAAAGCGGGCTTGGTTGATGGAATAGTACTAAAGAACCTTGCCCAAATGATTCCGGGGAGAGCCCAATGACTCCGGAAGAATATCAATGAGTTTCACTTTTTTGAATATCATTTAGAGCAAGTCAACAAGCTGTACTGATAGAAAAGGGCAAATTGTTTAGACCTGAACTACCATAATGACAAAACATAGATTAGCAAGACATGTTAAAAGAAAATGCCACTAAGAAAAGACACAAGTAAAAGTCGTATTGGAAATTGAGTTTGTAGTTTAAAAACTCCGTGCAGTCGAGTTGAGTGAAACGCATAAATAAAGGCAGGACGAGCAGTGATTATGAAGAAGTTAGGATGACCATATGATTGAACGACACATATTTACATAGATTATAGATGTCATAAGCGCGGTTCTATCTGAAATTTCATTTAGATTTACTTTTTTCAGTTTGAGTTTGAAAATTTTACTATCTTTAGAAGCCAAAATTTCACGAGGTAGCTTTTGAAGCATTTTTTGTGTACGACTAAAGAAATCATATCCAAGGAAAAAACGAAATTGTTTCCGCCCACCATTTGCTGAAATCGTATGAACGGAAAAACCGGTAGTCCATCCATGGCTGGGTCTAAACACCCAGTATTTGGAAGGTTTTAACCTTGTTTCACCCCTATAAATTCTGAAAGTAAGCATAAGATCATGAACAGTACGACGGTAGGACAGACTTTCATTTTTAGTATTCTCAAGCGTTCTTCGTATGTGGGAAGAAAATGGGGATAAGCAGAACTAGAAAAACATCGAAAAAACAAAAGTCTAGTAAAGACTTTCTGAACACTCTCCAAGCTTCGTTTATGTTTTCTAAGGAAGGGGCACCATACCTGGCTTGCATATTCTGGCACGGGGATTGCTAGTGCTTTGTAAAGCTTTAACAATATTTATATATCAGTTGTCTTTATGTTACGAAATATTGTATATAAGAAAAATGCCCGTGCTGTAACGGAAGAATTTGTAAGTCAGGCTTCAACTTGTCATCAATGAGGACTCCCAAATCTTTGATAGATCTTTTAAGGGCCAAAGCTGTGCCATTGTGTTCATAAAGAACTTTTTAAGCCAATGTGGAGCACGGAACTCTTAGCAACATTGACAGAGATGTCCCACTCAGCGCACCATCGAATCATGGCATCTATAGAACGCTGTAAGGCTCCTCTCACAACGCTGCGGTTCTCGTTATTGTAATTAGCGAAAATTTTAATGTCGTCAGCGTACATTAGCACATGAACGTCAGGATGCGTTTTCAAGATTCTGGGTAGTTCGGCAGTGTAAATGATAAAAAGAAGTGGTGAAAGTGCCCCTCCCTGAGGAAGCCCACTAGGACATGAAAAGTGACCAGAATGTGCCTTACCAACCCGGACAGTCATGTATCTGTAGCTAAAGTAAGAACTAAGCCAATCAAAAAGAGCTCCTCTAACGCCGTAATGCTCCAGCTTAAATAATAGTTTAGAGTGAGTTATACGGTCAAACGCCTTGGACAAATCGAAATAGATAACATCGATTTTATGACCATTCTTGGTGGCCACAACCCAGTCATGTGTGCAGTCTATCAGTTGAGAAACGGTAGATGAACCACGCATAAAACCATGTTGTTCTGGGGGTATTATTTTAAATCTTTCGAACCAGTCTAGCAATTTATCTCGTATGATCTTTTCTAATATCTTGCACGGTACAAAATTTATGCTAATGGGTCTAAAATCGGAGACAAATTTTGGATTACTTACTCTAGGGACAGCAGTGACAATGGCTTCTTTCAGACGTAGAGTATTTCTCCACAAAGAAAAGAGATATTAAAAATATGAGAGAGAGGGACCGATAGTTCTTTAGCACATCGTTTAAATATTATTTGTGGGAGTCCATCAAAAGTCTCAAAAGTTGAGTGTTTGAGTTTTTTGAGCTGGCGTTCAACCGTACAGGGCACAATAGTGGGAGCTGGGTACACGTGCCGCAGAGGGGCGTCAAGAGTTGTAAAGTTGGAAGTAACTGTTGAAAATGTGCTTGCGAAGAATTCAGCTAATGCTTGCGCTTTGCATTCATCAGACAAATGTGTATTACCCATCATATCTTCGACAGCTCCAAAGTTTTTGGTAGAAGTCTTGCTTCGAATGTAACTAAAGAGATTCTTGGAGTGTTCAGACAAAGCCAAGCGTTTTTCACGGTTTGTCAGGAACTTCTTGAGGTGGAATGCAATATCTGAGCAAACTTTCTTGTAAAGAGGGCTATTGTATTGTTTCGCTTCGAAAAGTCTCTCCTTTTGCTGTAGAAGTGAGCGAATGTGGGAGGGGTATTTCAAATTGCCCACTTTCTGAACATTAAATGGAGTATATTTTGCTAAAATAGCATACATGATGCAACAAAATCTTTTGTATACTTCTGAAGGTGAAGTATAAGAGTCGAAACATTCGTCCCAATTGATAGTACTAAGCTCGTCTTTCATTGCTCGGAAGTCTATCCTGGTAAAAATGGGGTACGGCAGGAGCTCACATTTTGGGCTGTCAAATGCGTAGTGAAATTCTATGACATTATAATCGGATGTGGAAAAAGGAGGTCTATAAAATAATTTTGACACATGCTGGGGATTAGCTAGAACTAAATCCAAAATGATATCATTTCAAGTTGCTTCAGTTACAAGTTGTTCCAAGGACAACTTCTGAAAGAATTCATAGAATTTCTTAATATATGCATAATTATAAATATGTGAATTCCGTGCGTAATGACATGTTATGGGAAGGTTGAAGTCACCCACATTAGGATATTTGGAGCGCAGGAGGCAAGTGTAGAGAGCGAGCTCAAGAGTTCATCATCGGAACTAGAGGTAGAACTGGGAGGGCGATAAACACATATCATTCGTACTTTAGAAAGAGAAGGGTATTGATAGAGATCAATAGATATAATTTCACTGCAACAAGAAAAGTTGAGTGTGGTTTTTTCACAGAGCAATATTGATTTAATTAGCACACAGACGCCACCGCCTTTTTTATGTGATCTGTCTTGACGAAAAATAGTATAGGGTGAATCAGAAACAATTTCTGCGTCAGAAACCGAAAAATAAGCACTGCATTTCATGCTTTTGAATGCAATGAAAATCAATCAACTTCATAAAGCAGCTGGTTTAAGAAGTGCTTGACTACTACAGCTGAAGCCCATTAAATCTGCTGAGCCTTCTTTTTGCGTAATCGCTGATACTGGCGCAAGAGCTCAGTCTCACCACAGGAAAAGCACTCTTCCACTCAAAAAAGCTGATTTTTGCGACTCAGGAAGTTCTGTGCTTCAAAGCAATGTGATCGTGTTTTTAGATTCGAAATACCTTTCATAAATCCTCTATGATTAGTGGATTTGAAATAGACTTTCTTCTGAGTCAGTTTTCGCGAGATAACTGAAAGTAACTAAGATTTTGAAGTTGCCAGCAATTTCCCATTTGGGTTCAGGATATTATGCGTTTGCTCCATTCATCATTCGAAGGATCACAGCGGAGCCAAAATGCTCACCATAGCGATATTTTCTTAACAAGCAAATATTAGGGTGATCGGTAAAAAATGGGGCACCTAGAGAATAAATGTAGATTTCTCAAAAAAGGTAGTAATTAAACTTCCCAATTTTGATAGACGATAGAATAAATTATTCTCTTTCAGAAAATACCCATATAAGATCATTTACATCTTATATATAAAGTTGAATGTCTGTTTGTATGTCTGTCTGTCTGTCTGTCTGTCTGTCTGTCTGTATGTCTGTCTGTACGTATGTTCCAAATAGAAAACTCCATTTCTGAACCGATCCAAACCAAACTTAGCACACACACACTTCGGGCCCCGGCGGGTGTCATAGGCTACTTTTCGTCATCGATCGATATCGATTTTATTGATTTTTTGCAAAATTTGAGCTACGGGGCTGGGAGTTGGCACAGGGGGGTAAGCGAGCATGCTGATCACCCCGTGCTGATCACCCCGAAGTGTATGTGTGCCAAGTTTGGTCCGGATCGGTTAAGAAATGAAATTTTCTATTCGAAACATACGGCGGAGCCGGGTAAGCCAGCTAGTACCCAATAATTTTTATAATGGCTAAAATGCAAAGTTAGTCACTCTGACAAATTACAAACTTTGGGCAGCATTTGCGCAGTGAAACATGCAAAACCATCCAAAGTACTACTGCTGAAATGCGTGAAGTTACAGTCACCAAATCCACCATAGCTCGGTGGTCGCAACGCTTGAAGTCAGGAGATATGGCCATTAGCAGTTTTGAGAACAAAGACACGTGCTGTTCAGTTCTTTGCAAGTAACGCATGTTTTATAGGTACCATCTAAAAGAGCTTTTTACGCTCTATCCATTCATATGTAGCCTACCTCACATTTTATCTCTCTTCGGAAAATACCGATTGAAAATTGATTTATTGGTTTTTGTTGCGCCAAAAAATCGCAATTTTTTTTAGGTATTTCGCTTTTTTCACCCAGAAATAGAAAGAAATTCTGTATATTTAATATATTATCTGAAAGAGCATGAAGAGCTCTTTCGAATGGTGTATCAATTGCTCCATAACATTACGGTATGGCAGCGCAAGAATGAGCGGTGTTCAAAAAACCTTGTTCGAGTTCTTCAGGGCGCCACGCGTGGGTTGTGGGAGAGAAGCGTTGAAGCTTTGCCAGAATAATAGGCGAAGGTCGCTCATATAAGCAACGTTTACGTTGCAGCCTTCTTGTTGTTGATCTAAACAAAAGATCTCAAAATTTAGTAAAAAAAAAAGCTGCCCCATTTACCAATCACCCTAATATGTTTATTGTTGTATGGCCCTGTACTAGCCAAGTCACAGACTTTAAAAGTGTTTAAAGTTTGGTGAAGAAATGCATGTCTACCTTCAAGCTGAAAAGCTTTTCTGCCTGTCTGTTTACATGTAGAAAGCATATCCATTGAAAATAAAAGCAGTAAGTTTTGTCGTGGAGAAAGTGGAACGCACTTTTGAGCTAACATAATTTCAACCTAAGTAAAAAAACGCTATTGTGAAATACGGATGTAATTATTCACATACTTTCTGATTGCTAATAATCATGAGTTTTTTGTTCATTCAAGTGCTATTCAGTAGAGCAGGCTTGAGCTTAGATTTACAGTTATGGACCGAAGTATACCTATTGCTTTTCATTACTGTAAGACCGGCAGAAACTTTGAAGACCGTTTTGAGCTATCGCCAGCTAAATATTGCCCCAGAATAACCCAGCAACTTTATTATTGGCTATACCAAGTCGCTAACCATGTATACAAAATTTGCTCTTCAAAGGCAGTGTCTCATAAAGATTCAGTTGCCGAGATTTTTGCATTTTGCAAACCTGTTCGGACCCTGTCTAGCACTGTATGGGTTTGAAATCGCACGAAGTTTCCAAAAACCCCGTTTTCTGGAGGCACCGCGGAACAACGTGGACGAGTTGTACCTTTCAACT
Organism: Cylicocyclus nassatus; assembly: GCA_958299035.1. NCBI lineage: Eukaryota > Metazoa > Nematoda > Chromadorea > Rhabditida > Strongylidae > Cylicocyclus > Cylicocyclus nassatus. The sequence continues at coordinate 93,875,818 of CATQJL010000001.1, read as the reverse complement.
TCAGCCTCAGCCATAATGGCAGCAACAGAGGGGAAGCGGATGCCAAGTGGAGGGACATTTTCAAACGCGTAAGGGGAGACCGAAGGAGTCGCCCGCGCGTACCAACTAGCTCTCCGTGTACCACTTTGAGCGAAGTTTTCTCAGCGTGGAGAGGATTGAGTGGGACTTGTTGCAATGGCCAATTTAGATGTCCTTAGAGGTCCCTTTTATAGAATATGTGAAGACCCGCGCAGCCTCAACTTTAGTGAGACACTGCCTTTAAGCAAGCTTTTTTCTTAAAAGTTAAGCCAAGTATATCTCGACGGCCTCCTTAGCATTTTTCAATGTGACTAAACCGCTCAAAACGCACAAAATCTTGCGAAAAGTTGTGCAATGAAATCAGTATTTGAACACACTTTTACACAGCTTTCTAATTGGTTGAAACTCTATTTCAAATGGCTTATCTCACAATGTCGCTTTGTGCTGGAAGTTCCCACCTCTTTGTAGTAATGAAGAGCGATAAGAATTTGCTTCTTACTGTAAATCTAAGTTGAAGCCTGGTCTATTAGATGCTACTCAAAGCTAAGCAAAAGGCTCTGTGGTAAGAGAGTTTTTAGCGATTAGAAAGCGTGCTTACTTTAGGGACACCCTGTATAAACAGTTGCGTAACTTTCCTTTGATTGATGGTAGTTATTCAGTTATTTTCATTTTTTAAATCTCGTACACGCTCAAGGTGCTCCAAAACAACTCAATAATACTCAAGAAAGAAACTGTTTTCACACTTTCACTCCCTATGTTAGTGAAACGTTAATACTGTTGAACTCGTGGTTAGAAGATATTTGATGTGTGTGCCTGACAAGATAACATATAGCAGATAACATAACAGATAACAACATATAACATAACAGATAACAACAGATAACATATCATTAGCAAGAAATTGTCTAAAATGTTATCGGCTAGCAGATCTGGCTGTCGTGATGTAAAATTATCGCACAAAGCAACTTGAGCCTGTTTTGTATTTTGTATGATTGTTGTTGATCATTCGTGATCGATCGTTGGAGTCACTAATCAAAAGGGATAGAGGAGAGGATGAGCTGTTCATTCTAATTATTGTGCGCGAAGATGAATATTTACAAACGTTCCACAACATTTTATAAGCTACTAGACTAAAATAATCAAAATTTATCCTACACTGGAAGAATGCGAAGAAAATTATGCATGACGAGCCAGTTTCATAAATTTAAACCACTAACTCAATGAAGAAAGGATGCAGCTTTCCAGTAAAGTTTCCGTTTGAAATAGAGCTAGTTTGTGAGAAAAAGCCGCAACGGAAAACGCTTGACACGAGGGATTTGCATCTGTGCTCATTTCTTCTATAATACATTCCGATCTCTCACTTATTCTGTGGTTAGGTCAGCAGCCTATGGGGGCTTACATATTTTACGAACGTCCCACAACATTTTATAAGCTAATAGACCTAACAGCGATTTCAGCGCACGTTTTTATCGTACCAAAAGAAGTCTGCGGGTAATTATAATCACTATAATATCAACTAAGTTTAACTTATATTATTACCTTCAAAAAACATTTGTTATTTTTTTGAAACGCAGTCACAAAATTCTCTCTAAAACCTCATTCGATACCTGTACTGCTTATCAATGCTGTCATGTACAATGTCCGCTTAAAACAGAAATTCGATTACTTTGTTGTCCGGTAAGTTCTTATACGCTGCTGATTTCTTTAATGCATTAAAATAATTCTAGACAATGTTTCCATTCTATTTTTATCAATGGCGGACGTTCTCTTTGTCTTGATGGTGGTGGTTGAGAGATTTGTTGGTGATAATTTGCAATACTGGCAGAAGGTTTTTACTTTTTTTATGTTCAAATAAACGACATTGGAGAGAGAAATTTATTTTTCCCTACAAATTTAGAAAGTCCCTGTCTCCCTCTGCCCAGTTTCGAAACTGTTTTCCATCTATACATTCACAGCAGTGTAGCACACTGTTTGAAGAAGCGTTCAGAACGCAACACCATTCTGCAAATTATCAGAGATGCAGTATGCGACATCCTAGTGACTTTAATTTTGACATTGTTCGATAATTTGCTGGCCACTGCAGTCCATCTCTTTCAAAGTTGCATCGAAACTGATATATGCGAGCTGTGGCTAAAATCCAGCTAAGTAGGCTAAATTTCACCTTTCTATCTCAAACACTATGTGGAGCGTACAGGTAGCGAATGCTATTTCTGTGCTAGACATGCCAGATGTTTCTTCGCCCAGCAAGCTTAGAAAAAATTCTGGTTGCTAGCGGTGCTTAAATATCTGCGCGTTTGCCAATTGCCTGGGCTCGTGGCTACTTTATTTCCATCAAGCATGCAATGTACGAGTCAAGTTAAGCTATGATTGGCTTTGTAAACCAAATGACTGCTGACGGATGCAAATCTGATCCCTGCTATAAGAGTTAAAGCCAAGCTGGGAAGAATTTAGCGTGCCTCTATCCTTATGCTAAAAACCATTTTGTTGAATTTTTAAAACATGACCACACCAGAATGTTAAAAGCAAAAAGAGAAGCTAAGTGTCAAATTCTTTTTTGAACATCCTGCCTCATGGCACTTACAGTCATGCCTTTTCTAACATACACTGATGAGTGTCACCACCATATTGTTTATGCTACTCATTCTCCTAAACATGGAAGTCTCCCTTTCCCCTCCACATCCTTCACATTCTTCATATCAATAGTAATGATCCATCCTTGCTTCTTCTTCACCCTCCTCAAGAAAATTTCCACCTTCACCTTCTCCGCTCTCATGTATGTATCTATCGTCTTTGCACTATATTCACTGACATTCAGAGCTGCTAAGGTCATGCAAAACTCTTAGATATAAAATTTTATCAAAATGCAAAAAAAAACCGGGACTTAGTCCGTTTTGTGAACGCATGGAGTAACTGAAGTCTCTCAAAAAGACATTTTCGAAATAGATCATTTATGTTACATGCACTTGTTAGTAAGTTGAATTCTATAGTTGAAGATGTAACATATACAGGCTGCCAGCAGCAACTCGCTCAATTTGGATAAGAGAAGCTTTGTCGTAATGCACTCTATGTCTGAAAGTGCCAGCACACAGCATTGTAGACCGTTCAGAAAAAAGTTTCAAAACTGTAAACATACTGAATCTAACAGCTTCTTCTTTTTCCAGCAATCTCAATGGTTTTACATTTTCGAAAAACGGTGAAAACTTGGGAATCACCAGACTTAAAGCTTTGATCGATTCAGACATTGACCATTGATTTTGCCAAGACAAAACATTGAAAAGAAAACTGGGAAGGCTGAAAAAGTGCGAAAATAAGAAATTATAGGTTGTTGCAACGATTTGAACGTGATCAAGCTTGCCAAACTTGGTTACTTTAGAAAAACAAGTTGCGGTAAGCTCATTCTAAACCTTTGATGTCCAATCAAACTCACTTTGGGAGAAAGAAAAATATTGAAGTGACGTTATAATTATCAGATCATATGATAATCATCGAATTCAAAACTAAAGACAGAGATCATTATTTTTACAAATAACATAATGGAGGAACTAGTTGAATGCGGTAAGAAACGTCACAAAACGAATGAACTTCTATTCACAGCACACATTTGACTTGCACTAGTGTGTCATACGTGAACTGGATAAAATAGCGTAACAATGAAATATCCTGTACAAAAGGTGGCGGAGTTCATAATGGAGCTGTGACGGGTTTTAAGGGAAAAGCTATTTTTTTGAGTTGAAGGTAGTGGTCCTAACTATGCCCATAAATTCAATGAAAAAATTGAAATTCTTCAAATTTGACAAGTAATATAATTCCAATTCTAAATTCTTTACAAAGGTGACATTTACGAATGAAATGATTGATTGCATGTTTTTCTTCTTATTAGATCAAACTCCGCACTCTGTCAGAAGCATTAAAACTTGTAAGTGAAGAACTGTTTTAGGTGCTCGAGAAAAGCTTTGAAAGCGAGTATACACGACCTCTTCTTGCCGACAGCTATCTTACCGTGCTTAATTTATACTCCATGTCTCCTCGACTAACAGCTATATGCACCAACTCAAAATGTGAATAAACAGATATTGGCACAATGCACTTAGCAGGAATTGCACGGTATGTGAAAACTCTTGCAAATGTAAAGCAACTTTAGCTCTTTACTATATAGACCCCTTAGCTTCAACTTCCCAGCCCTCCCACCCCTGCAAACTCCCTCCTTATAGTCGCTGACCTGCAGCGTTTGTCATGTTTTGTCGTTTTCAGAAGAAGTAATTTCGCTGACACGGGGAATTTAATTGGTTGTGCAAAAGGTAAAAATTGTGTTCACAGTTCACGCTTATACAAGCAACATTGTGGTCTCGCTCTCAAAAGCTCTTCTCTGTGCTAAGTAACCAAACTTTAAAAGTACTTGCGGGGCAGCGGGGCAACCAATGTAAATCGTACACCAAGGTCTCAGAAGGGCAAAAAATGACTATCATCGCTGATAGCTTCATACGTTTTCTCGAACCTCAGCTCACTTTTCGTTCACTTGAAGATATCATCATACTTCGCAGTCAATTCCACACAGAAGCAGAAGTATTCATTGTCGCCAGCGGCATTAATCATCAAACCCACTCAATGTTGAAACAGTGCTTAGCCACAATGAAACTAAAAAAGATTGTAGAGATTTCGGGGGTAAATCTTTTTGCCTATGCCATACTTTTGAGTTCAAAGAAGGCAAGTGTTCTGAGCGTAGATTCGCCATTTTCGAAAAAATTGGCATCTGCACCACTCCCAACGGCAAAACCAATGGTGATGATAAACACATACAAGTACTGGCCTCTCTCGTGCTTGCTCAAACACAGCGGTCGGTTAGGCGACTTTAATCTGCCTGCTGGCGAAAATCAGACTCATAAAGCAACTTCTTTTGCTATTTTGAAGCTCTTTGAAAGACTGGGTTCCGAACATTTCGTGAGTGGTAAGACACATAGCACAAATGTCTTTCTTTTTATTTTGCCCTCATCATCAATTTTATCTTGATCGGTTTCGTTTCGAATGAATTACCTATTCTTCTCCTGTGGCAATCTTTCTGGATACTGATTATACATTTTCCAACATTTACTTCTTAGTAACTGGCTAAATTGCATCTGTACTTCGTGATGACCTAAAGGGTATTACCTTATTGTCTGCGTATAATTCGCAAAAAGAAAAAATTTGGAGCCGGCATGTAATGGTTTCAATATATAATAAATTGTTTGATATTAACAAAAAATATTAGGTCATTCCGATAGTAATTTCGCTTTTTTCAAACGGGCATCTGATGGAACAAAGGTTTCTGAGAGATTTTGGTGGCATTCGAAACACCATTTCATTCTCTTTCTGATCGTTATGAAATTGTTGCAAAACATTCAATGAGCTTCAGAAAATAACCAAACACTGCGACCTATGCTTTTCGAGATAGTCAAGTTTCACAATTTTTTTAAAACTTTGATATTTAATTCTCAAAAGAAGTTTAAGAGATAATTTGATAGAGCAAACCTCATAGAATACAGCGCTCTTTTTTCTTTTTTCCATAGCTTGTCATACATTTTTAACAGAATTTTAACTGATGCTACCGATTTCCATGCTAGGACAGCTAAATCCTAGTAGAACATCAAACCTTGAGCAGCTCGAATGTCATTCGATGCAGCTTTTTCTCCTCTTTCTAATAGGTGTTTTTTGTTTCCGATTCGTTCAGTTTCCAGGGATAAAATCATCATACATATTTTTAGGGAGCCCCAGGCTGTACCCGAAAAACTCGAAATTTGATATTTCGAACCCGTAAACTCTCACTTGCTTTGTAAAATTAATGCTAACTCATAGTACCATTTTGGTAGTCTCGAATTCCGAAAAATTATGATGTTTGATGCGATTGTGGTTGAAGTGGGCCTGCCAAAATTCGATGGTTCTGCTAAAAAATCTTTTAAAACGAGATACGAGAAAGGGAAAAAAGTAGCACTGTATTTTATAAGCTTTGCTCTATCGAATCTTTGCTTGAACTCCTTCCGAGGATTGATATGAAAGGTTTAAAAAATTGTGAAACTTGACCATCTCAAAAAGCATGGGTTGCAGATTTTGGTTATTTTCTGAAAGCTCATTGACTGTTTCGCAGCAACTTCATAACCTTTGGAAAGAGAATGAAATGCTGCACCGGATGCTACCAAGGTCTCTTAGAAACCTTTGTTTTATCAAATGTGGCGCCCATTTGAAAAAAGCGAAATTACCTTCGGAATGACCTAATAGTTTTCTTATTGACAAAGTATTCTGCGCCATACAGGTTCGTTAGGTGATCTTTATTAATCCAATCGAGGCCTAACGTTTCGACGCCTTCGTCTTCCTCAGAAGCCTGATGATGGCTCAAAGTGTCATCTGTAGCTCTACGCCATCAAACACCCTTCCTAATCCTGCTAGTTCTCGACTTTTTGCCTGACTTCCCTATTGCAGGAACGTCAGGGCGGAAGATGAACATACCGACAGATCACCAATATGCGAGTTTCCGCACCGGAAATGTTGGTCACGGCGGAAGAATGAAGTATACCATAGATGACCATCGGATGTCATCTACAGATCGCATAATGATATGAAAGGGAAGGAAGTCGGAGGTTATGGACAGACACTCATTTTTGTTGTTCATAGCTAGATTTTTCACTAAAATCCAGAACGCTTCTAACGCTTTCCTAGCCGAGGTTTCCTTTTCGTAAGTCAAGATTTTACATCTGATATTAAAGTCATCTCCACCATGCGTTTCAATTCTATGCCTGCCCAGAGGTGATAACTGAGTTTTACGCCTTTTATCTGTCAAGTGTTCGTTTATGCGAGTGCCTAATGGTCTTCCTGTCTCTCCAATGTAGAGTGCATTACAGCTAAGACATTCAATTTGATAAATCACTCCCACTTTAGCACAATCGCCTACTTTACCGTGCGGGCATACTACGCAGCTTTGCTTCATAAACAGTATCGATCATACAATCTATTTCTAACTAACTGCTTTTTGATGTTGTCGTTCGGAATGGACACTAAAGTAACATCTTCTTGCAGTTCTGCGCGTTGTATGCATCTTCGAAAAGCCGCGTTAACGCTATCAGAGACAAACGGAAAGCATAGTAGAAGCTTATTATCGTTATGAATGTTGTTACCATTTCTAAGATGTTGACTATGTGGTACAGAATGGTACCCATTGCTGCAAGCAACCTGTGACGCTAATTTTCTTTCTCCAGAGCACATCTGCATGGCTGTTTTGAACATGTTTCCAATGACAGCTCTCTTCACGGATGCTGGATGTGCGGATTTTATATTTATAAGTATGTTCTTAAAGCTTTCTTTACGGAACCATTTCACGCTAACAATGCCCTTGAACAACTTCACTTGCGCGTTGAGATAGGGTAGCCACCCGTTATCTGGTGCTTCTCGAGTGAGCTTTATATACTGCGATTGCTGATTGAAAAGGTCGAAACACATGTCCATTTCGGTCTGCGTGGAGGTGACAATACAGCAATCATCGATGTAACGGCAGTACATCAGCGGCATGCGAGCTAATACCGGTTCTTCAATTTTGCTCATAAAGCAAATGGCGAGCACTGGCGCTAATCTTTGACCCATAGCTAAGCCGCGTATCTGGGAGTAATAGGTCCCAGACCATCTAAAGATGTTCCACTTCAAACATTCGCTGACTAGGGTCATGATTCGCGCTTTGCTCAGTCCAAACATATTCATAGTATCATCGTATTTATCCAACATCTCCGATAGAGCCTGCAAGGCTTGCTCATTCTGCACATTGGTATAGAGTGAGATCACGTCAAATGACTCGATCACTGCGCTCGAATCAAACCTAGCGCTCCGGTGTTGTTTGATAAATTCATGCGAGCTGGACAAATGTGCCGGTATCTTTAATAGCAGCTGGCTCACCATTTTGTTCAAGAACCACGAGATTCTGTCAATAGGGCCGCCTACACAACTGATTATTGGTCTAATTTAGAGGAAACTTACAAGATTAGACCAATAATCAGTTGTGTAGGCGGGCCCTACTGACAGAATCTCGTGGTTCTTGAACAAAATAGTGAGCTAGCTGCTATCAAAGATACGTTAATATCGTTTACGTTTACGTTTTTTTACGTTTAATATCAGCAAAAGAAGAGTTTCCTTCATTTTCAACTACTTGTTTTGTTGCGACGTAAAGTGGCTACAACGTCTGCCCCCCCCCTAATACACTATTTAGAAGCAATTTTACTTTCAAGAGCAAAATTAAAAATATTAGGTTGAACACTAAGTTTTGCAACATACGAAATCGAAAAGTTTCAGGCATTTTTCGAAAACTAGTGAAATTTGAGAATTTTTGGGGTTTTTAGCTAAAATGAGGCCTTTGGCAGCCTAGAACATGCGCAGTAATCCGGATTCGTCTACAAATTATTGCTAAAGGTCGATTCCTTCGGCCTAGTAAGAAAGAAACAAAATTTAGGGGCATGTCAAGATTTGGCGTCCTCATAAAGTCGAACGAGTCGATGTAAGCAAGAGCTGATGGGGACGACCGTCAATGACTAGAGAGCCCGAAGGTCAAATTCCGCCGAAACTTTAATAGTAAGGTTATTTGACCTGCCAAACACGAATATCACATTCATTTGTTGAATCAACGCCTTTTTCCTTGTTTAGGGTGAGACCCCATATCGTACACCTACAGTAATCCTACAAAAAGCCCTTATCACGCAATTTCACTATCGTTTTCGTGATCAGCATGTCGGATAACACCCCTATGCCAACTTTCAGCCAAATCCGTCAAACTTTGAATTTTTCCCCTTCATACCATGCACTTACCGTAACCCACACTGCGACGTCAGAATTTGGTAAAACAGCAGCTGAACTTGTAGCTTACCTAATAACCAATGCAGTGGCAAAATTTGATGCGCCATGTTAAGTGAGAGGGAAGTTATGAGACCAGATGCAAAACTTAAGTGTTCAACCTAATAGGTTGTCCGAAAATTAATGCAGGCTTTGAATCCCAACCGCAATAAGTCATACACTCTCATTTCTATGTAGGTTGCAAAACATTTTTCGATAGAGCAAAGCAAGGTCTACAAGATGGTTATCTTGCTTTAGCAACACTCTGATCCCGAGTTTCAAGCCAAAAACTAAAAAGATTTAACTGCCCGAAAAATGGAGAAAAATCGTAATTTAGTTCATGGAAATTCTAAAAAAATTCTAACTTGCTCACATGAACACAATCACATAGGGCATCTATATACGCCGTTGCCGTATTTTTTCTTTGTTAAAGTCAAGAAAACGGAAATTTTCGTGCATTTGCCAAAGGTGCTGTGCCGTTCCCACATAAGTAGTTGTATACTACATATCTGTAAAAGTACAAACGCAAACTTCCAAGTCTCTACAAGCTTTAGTTCTCGAGAAATATCGAATGCAGTTTTCCCTAGTCATGTGGTCTAAGCTAAATTTCAAATTTCTCGATAACTAAAGCTTGTGGAAAACTGGAAATTTACGTTTTTACTTCTACAGGTTTGTAGTATACAATTACCTATGTGAGGGCGGCACAGCACCACTTTGGCAAATGCACGAAAATTTCCGCTTTCTTGATTTTTAACAGAGAAAAAAATACGGCAACGGCGTGTATATTAAGTCATTTCAAAAGTTCGTTCGCATTGTTCTTTAAAAAATCGTGACTCTCTGCTATCTGCCTAGATTTGCCTGGGATAATTTTTGCTAGAATGAAGAGGTCATGTAGTATCTGATAATGGCTTAAATTCGTTTTACCAAGCACAAGTCGCAGAGTTAAAAATGCAAAAAGAAAACCTCTCAAATTTTGGTAATTTCAAAAAAGCTCACCAAAAAATCTTGAAACGTTACAAAAAATACCGAAACAATCACAAACATATGTTTTATGTACTCGTCTTTCTAGCTAGGCAAAGTCCTTGTTGAAAGACTGTTCTTGCGAAAAGTAATAATTTTTTAGGTATTTGCTATACGTCTCCATGAAAATCAAAATTGCTTTTCCTTAGCACAAAAATCCTTTAGCTAAAAAGGGAAGGTCACAAAACCCCTATTCTTGACTTTTCCGCCATTTCTGTGACGTTTTTGGGCTTTTTTAGGCATGCTCAAAAATTGCAAAACTGAAGTAATTCTCTTTATTTGCTTATAACTTTCGAACTTTTTCGTTCTAATTCGTGGGAAAGGCACTGTAGTAAAAAGCATAATTTTCTCTATCGAACAACAACACCTTCGGAATTTTTCGTGATCCAGCCTAAAAAATGCCAATCTTGAGTAAATATATTCAATTGCTTCTAACTCTCAAATTTTCATACGCCATTTCATGGCAAAGACATGTAAAGAGAAAAGTTTCTTTTTTCAAATAAAAATTAATACGAGAAATTCCACCAAGAAGGAAGGAAGTTATGATTTTTTTAAAAACTGGCGAACGAACTTTCAAAATGACCTAATAGATGCCCTATGTGTACTGTGTTTTGTGAGCAATTTAGAATTTTTGTAGGATTTTCATAAACTGAGTTACGATTTTTCTCATTTTTCGAACAGTTGAATCTTTTTAGTTTTTGGCTCGAAACACGCGGTGGATCAGAGCTGTCGCGAAAGCAAGATTGCCATCTTGTAGAGCTTGCTTCGCTCTATCGAATGGTGTTTTGCAACCTGCTTAGAAATGAGATGTGTATGACTTATTGCGGTTGGTTTCAAAACCTGCATTGAATTCTGGACAACCTGATAGTAAATTTACGCCGAGTTCTAGAGCTGTGATGAAGATTCAGTTATTGTTTTTCTCCGTAAAAACCTTGTGTTTCAATTGCTTACAATTTAAAAAAAAAACTGTTCAACTCTGTATGATACTAAATTCACATGGCCTTTTTTCGAACTATAATCAAGGCTCAACGCTACCTTATCTATATTGTCGATGTACAAGCTGACTGTGATTGCAGCGTAATTATACTTTGCCAGTACGTTACGTACGTGCCATGTACGTTTTTCATACTTCTCTTTTCGAACGTCAACGGACAACCATACTTTTTCATACAGAAATCCTCTTTATTTTTCGCCTACAATTGTTTACAGTTTTCAAAAAACTGTTTAATTCCGAATGATTCTATTCACAACCTCTTATTCGAACTATAATCAAAACTTAACTGTACCTTATCCATACTGTAGATGTATAACGAGGTGGCTGTAACATAACTATACTTTACCAGTTCCGCATGGCTTAGCCCATTCGCATTTGGTATCACCCTCTCACTTTCTGTCAGAATCCTAGGAGAAACAGAGTTGTGTGTAAGTTGAAGTTAACGCTGATGTTATTGACGCAGCATGACCTTATCCCACTCATAAAATCCGCGTGCCGAACAAATTCCGGACATGTTACTGCGGAAATAGTGAAGGATGGCGACCGCTTCATGGGGCACGCTTGCAGCGACCGCTCAGGTCTTTTCAGAGCAAAGTGGGTGTGGCTTCCACTTGAAAATGGTGTAGATTGGTTTACGATCAATGTACGTTTTTCATTTTTCTTTTTTCCGAACGCTAACGGACAACCGTACTTCTTTAAAACTCTTCACAATATCGAAAATCCCGTTCTTTTGTCTCTTAAGAAATCTTCCGTTTTTGAAAGCCTTCGTTCAGACAGGAGTTGTATGCCTAAAAACATAAGACACTAAAACTTGAAAGGTTTGCTTACACTCTACTTGCTTCAAATTTGCAAAAAAGCTAAAATTTGATTCTAGAAGGGTGGATTATAATTGCGAAGTTTTGTCTTAGAAAACGATCGTCAAGGCTAGATTCTTGAAAAATTTTAGGCCGACAAACTTTGAATCAAACTTGGCTGATTGCTGGAGCCGTTCTTTGGTGTATAAAAGCCTTAGGCTTAAGGCATACGTCACGCGATTCCGGTCGCTGCGCGATTCGGCACAACAGTGACTCTTCGTATTTCGTCGTTAATGCGCTGTCTTTTGTCAGAACTTGCTCCATTTGCAACAACTTGCACAAGCTACCCAAATATGCGTCCGAGAAGCGCGCACGATAAAACTGTAGAAATCTGGCAAGTCGCCAAGTCGCGTGAAAATGGCGATTCGGCCGAATCGCGCGAGGTATGCCTTAGGCCTTAGGGGAAAGCGATTGCAGAACACTTGCTCTGCACAGGTCAGAGCATGCCGTACAACTGAAGATAGGAAAACGAGAGATTTTTGAGTTTTTCAAGGGAGAAATAGTCAGAAAAGTCTAAGAAACACAATTTTTTGCTTTGTTTTGAAATGCGGTAAAAATGTTCCAAATTCCGAAAATTTCCTGTACTATGCTACCAACCATCATGCAATGCAAAGTTTGCGCTGTAGTACAATCAAGATCAAATTATGCTCTCGCAAACTAAACCTTTCCAAGAAAAATTTTTCTGGCGGTTTTCTTGCCAGGAAGAATCCTTCTTGTAGTGTCCGAACAAAAAATGTATTGTATAAAATTTTGCTTGTTTGCCAAAGTGTTTATTGCGCTCAGCAAGCTTGTTTTGGAAATGAGTTATCTTGATCCGAAGTTGAAATTCAGAAAACCATTTTTTAGCGGCCTAATACAACAATATCATTTTGCGTTAATAATATTTTATATAAGGTTGTAAAAGTTTTGTCAATTCTTCTCAATCACCAAAAATAAGTGCGAGTGCAACGGGCTGGTTTGAGATGTGTTTCCAGTGAACGATGGCCCCAGCTACCAAATACGGTATTCAGCCTGAAAAAATAACAATAAATTAAAAAGAAATACCCCAAAAAAAAGGAGAAATATCCGTTGCGCTCAGTTTTTCGGAAGGGCACAGTTTTCAAATTTAAGGCGCACAGAACTTGCAAAAGTTTAATTAAATTTCGTTTTATACTTGTCGTATTGGTTAGGTGAAGCTATGTCCAACTTACCATGCTCTGATACCTGACTTTAACCTGCTCTAGTACCCGGCTCTCTCGCTGTTTCGAAACAAGCTAGCGTGGTTCGTGGAGAAGAGCGTCTATGACATAATTAATCACTAGTCTAATGTTGTCAATACACTTTACCAAAAAAATTGTTAATGGACAGCCACTCATGACGAAGAAATAGATAAAAAAACTTAACTTATCTACTATCAGCAGAATTTTCTTTACAACCTAATAATAGCTTTTAAGTTGTCTCAAAAGTTTCGTTCATTTTTTTAGCAACTATAAAACGTCTCACAATAAGGACTAAATGTGCTCAAACATGCGTTCGATGCAACTTTCCTTTTTCTTTCTGAGGGCTTCTCAAACCATAATTTTTTGAACGCTTCTTGGTGACTTCCAAACTTCTTGCCTCGCCATTTCTATCTACTCACTTACATTTACGGAAAAGATCAGATATGACACAAATAGAGCAAATCTTGGGCTATACAATAGTGCTTTTATTTACATCTGATCTGTAGGGAGAAGCTTTTAAAAAATTGCTGGAGACCGTAATTTCTATTGAAGTCATGAAACACCCTACTGCAACAAAAATATGAAGTTTCTGCATGTTGAAGCTTGTTGTTATTGAACACCATTTGTGCAAATAATCAAGTATTAAGCTCTGAAAATTAGTTTTTTGGAGTTCTCGATACTTATGCGTTACAAGCGCTCAAAAAGCTGGGATTTTTCCGAAAATACAGTCATTACAGGCTTCAAAGATCATGATCTAAAATAAGCAATGTAGTCAGAGGCTTACTCTACATTACGCTGGCAAGGCTTTCCAGGAAAGAGGATAAAATCCTTTAAAAACTAGAAAAATTTGTTTACAGTGTTAAATTGGATAAAAAGCCATGGCGACAACATTTCAAAAACTAATTAGATCAGAGAATTGAGTTATTTCAAAGCAGATATAAGTCTGAATCGTTTTGGCGCATAACGATGTCGAAAATGAGCTTTTTCCAAAGTTTTCCAAGTCCGCATTTAGTGAAGAAGTGGGCGGGGCTTGAAACGAGGAGGGGCGGGACGTGGCTTTTTCCGCCGTATCTTCAATGAATGCGGACTTGGAAAGCTTCAGAAAAAGCCCATTTTCGCAATTTTCTTGCTCTAAAAGCCCAGATATGGATTCCTCAAGGCAAAGATGCTCCGAAAAGCCAAAAAATTGCAAAGCGAAGAAGCGCGCACAATAAATTTGTGTAAATATGGCATGTCGTTAAGTCGCGTAAAAGTGGCGATTTTCCCAAAGAGGTATGCCCTAGGCCTAGAAGGGGGTATGTCGCGTGAGGTATGCCCTAGGCCTAGAAGTCACAATTCATCGCATACCTCAAAGATATCTATATAATGTTATAAATATGTATAATTTAGCCAGAGAGTAACCCTACAACAACGTTCAACGCTTGCTCGAAAAAAAAGGGGTAAAATTTTTTGAAAAATCAGAGAAAATTTGTCGTCACTGTTGAATTGCCTGAAGACATGGCAATAACATTTCAAAAACGTATTGTAGCTATTTGAAAACGAATATAATTCTGAATTGAACGATACTTAATAAGTGTATACAGTGTTAGAATACTATACAGCCTGTTTCTCCTCTACCCCTTTACAGGTTAGGGTATATAGTCCACTCCCGTGTCTCATCAGTAGGGAAGAGTGGTGATAGCAGTAGTACATGGAATTGAGCTGAGCAACTCTATTTATACGCTAAGGGTAGAGCGAAAAGATCAAAGAGAAAAGGAGATGAGATCACAATTTTAGAGATCATAGAAGTTTAAGTTTTTGGAACAAAAATTTAACAAATTTTTTTGTGTATTTGAAAGAATGTAATTCAAGATATTTGGAAGAAATACTTTTCTTAAAGGTTAAGCATTTAATAAGTTGTTCTTCATTCAGTGTACAAGACTTTCGGAGCAATTTTATTACAAATAAAAAAAACTACTGAGTCGCTTCAGCAGTGTTGTTATGCAAATTCTCTGATGTGAAATACAAAACTCTTTTCAAAATCAATTTTTGACATTTCGAAATCTACTGAATTGTGCGATTTTTTCGCTATGACATGAACGATATGATATGTAAAAATTACCAAGCGAGCCAAAAGCAGAATTCTAAAATAATTTATAAAGTCTATTGTCATACTAATGCTACTACCATGCTGGTAATGACACGTGTAAATGCTTCTACTGCATTTTACAGTACCCATATCTCCACAGATAGATTGTTCTATTTTGTGATAAGCTCAAGTTATACGACAAAAACCTTCAAAGATTGAATATTCGGAAAAATGTTTGGGCAACCTCATAAAAATCATACTCGATTGCTTTAACTAACAATCAAAGATACTGACTGGCTGGACGCATCTTGAAGAATGGGTCAAACCAAAGCACGGCACCAGCTGGAAAGAAAGCTTAGAAACTAAGTCTCCTACGATTTTTAAGACTTACGAAGTCGCTCTGAACCCCTGCGCCTTTTCCTCTCCCTCGCTACTTCTCATTTATTTTTTTACCTGCGCTGTTGCTCTCCCCAAAATAGAAGGTCTAAGGCTATGAACCCCTTTCTCGCTGTTTACTGAACAGAATCAAAAAAATTTTTATTGTTGCGCTTTTTAAAGCCACCACCCACCCAAAATAGGGTCTGATTTTTGATGCCTAACAGTAGCGGGGCTTCCCAACTGTAATACGTGCTGGCCAAAACTATAGATCCACTATAAGAAACTGCCGTAGTTCATCTGCTTCTCAACCAATTGATCTGAGATTTGGTACAGCTGTGCGCACAACAGGCTTCCATCAGTAACCGGAGAGGATCCCGCTTTCGTTAGATTATTCAGGAATAAATCAAAAATTTCAAAAAAAGCAGGCTCGAAGGTTGGCCAAAACTATAGATCCACCTAAAATTTCTGTCTGCTAAAGTAATTCTCGGCTTCCAAAGTCTTTTGTGCATATACATAGTCGAAAGTCAAAGTAGTGGCTTTAGTGCAGCTATGTCATACCTTTATAAGAAACGCTTATCTGCTTTTTTTCACTCAAAAAATACTTTTATGCGTATTTTCTTCCCGAGAATGTGTTTTTATGGAGGATTCCACATTTTTTTTGACTGGAATGAAAGTGATAGGGCTCCATCTATCTTATAGATGCTTAGCAGTGTGAGCAGTAACAAAAAAATTCGGGTTTTCGTGTTCACAGCGCACCCGATATAGACCTAACCGCGTTCCTGCGTTCAAATTTATGCCTTCAAACTTTCTGCAGTGTTGTCATGAGCGTGAACTGAAGTAATGACATTGTTAGTAAGTATGAGAATCAGTATGCAGTGGTTGCAGATTTCTGCAGTTCCTACTATGTAGGCTAATTGAGGACTTTATCCTGAAAAAAGTGATTTGCACTAAGCCTAGAAGTTATTTCTGGTTCTGACCATAATGCTTATGTGAGTCGCAAGGCAACATACAATGCAGGCTGCATTCACCAGTTAGCAGCTAAATAGTGGCCAAAGGGTGTATGTCAAGAGGCGCGAGTATTGAGTACTTTGAAATTGCAGAACACACCGCAAGTCTTATGCCTTGAAAAAGAATTGAAATGCGACTTTGCAAACATGTGACTACAGATTAAAAATTTCTTTCTACATGAATAATGCTAAATAATGCTTCTACATTATTTTGAGCTTACAAAAATAGCGTACACCAATTTTGAAGGCAAAAAATTGAGCGCAGGCTTGCTATCAGGTCTATGTCGGGTGCCCTTTAAATATGAAAACTCAATTTTTTTTTGAGTTCTCACTTCGCTAAGCATTTATAAGATAGATGGAGCCCTATCGTTTCCAAAGCAGTCAAAAAACTGCGAAATCACCCATAAAAACACATTCTCGGAAACAAAATACGCATAAAAGTATTTTTTAAGTGAAAAAAAGCAGACAAGAGTTTCTTATAAAGGTATGACGCAGCTGAACTAAAGCCACTTTTTTTGACTTTCGACTATGTATATGCACAAAAGATTTTGGAAGCTAAGAATCACGTTAGCAGACAGAAATTTTAGGTGGATCTATAGTTTTGGTCAACCTTCGAGCCTGCTTTTTTTGAAATTTTTGATTTATTCCTAAATAATCTAACGAAAGCGGGATCCTCTCCGGTTACTGATGGAAGCCCGTTGTGCGCACAGCTGTATTAAATCTCAGATCAATTGGTTGAGAAGCAGATGAACTACGGCAGTTTCTTATAGTGGATCTATAATGTTGGCCAGCACTGTATATGCCCAACTCGGGCTGCCAAAAGTTGCTTCTGAAGCGAGAAAATTGCTTAAAAATCGCTTCGGATGACGGATGTTCTTCACGTTGTCTCCTCCCCTTTCATTGAACGTGACGCTGGTCGCGCGCATCCGGGCGCACTCACTGTCAGTCAATCATCGTTCCGGAAAACTCGCCCTGCGGAATCTGAGGAAAGAGAATTCTTGGGGATTTCGCTTATTTTCAACTTGATACTTGGAATCAGGGACAACAGGGGCCATGACTAAATCATGGAAGTGAGAATTTGAGTGGACGGTGCCTTTGAGGTCCAGTCTTCAAAAATTCGACTAAAGGCGTGACGAATTCGTGGAGGTTATTGCTGCTTTCTTTGATGTGCTTGCTTGATCTGCAAAAATGGTTGAAAACACGTACCTTTGCTTGGAACGCATGCAACATTGTGATGTTTTTTAGGCAACAAAAAAGCGTAATACGATTGAAGGTATCAATGCCCAAAAAAATTGTATATTAAAAGCATTCGGAGTTTGGAAAATGCAAAAACTGATTCGCCAATTGATATAAATCATATGTTTTAATTTAGGAAGAGACACTTGTGAAATAATAGGTTGATGCAAAAGAAATGGCCGATTTGCGAATTTTCACTTTGATGTGCTATAACTTTCTAAAAGATCCACATTTCTGAATGCGGTAAAGACCTCCAGAAGCAGCAAACCTTTCGCAATACAGCGCATATTCATTAATACTCAAACCATAAACTGGATGAGAAATACGGACTAAAAGACAAAAGAGGTTCTTCTGCGGGAACCTTGTCTTTGACAATTCATAACTTCCTTCAAAGTTTTTTGTATGAATGATAAGTGGCCTATCTTGTAGCCGCAAGCCAGTAGTACATAATACAAGAAAAAGAGTTCGGACAAAAAAGTTTGCGAGAATGAAAAAAATTGAAACTTAAAAGTTCTTAGCTTTTTTTCAGTGTGCCTCAAAGTCCGGAATATAGAATTTTCTGATTTTTTACGTACTGAACAGCTGGATGTTTTTGCAAAAAAGTGCTAATAGGTGTCCTAGCTCTACGCTTACAGAATTGAGCAAAGCTTCGGCGACTGACTTCCTCAGAAGAAAATTATGGGTCATAAAATGACCGCAATAGCTACCCATGTTTAGGCGCCGATATCTCAGTCTGGATAACTTCAAAGAATGCAGTTGAGTATGCATAATGTAGCGAATTTTTATTACATACAACAGCTAAATTTTCGAAGAAATCCCATTGATACGCGCTTGATTTCTGGCCGGAAAAGTGAATGCAATGAAATTCTGAATTTGGATGCGGTTATTTGAAGCTTAGTAACTTTATAAGAAATGAGGATGAAAGCCCGTTCCAAGCACCGTTAGATAGGGCATGAATACAGCTTCGCGGCAATATACTACATCCGCCGTAAAGAAGAAGTATTGATGGAAAAAACTTGCCCTGAAAAAAGGCTTGGAAAATCGGCCATTTCTTTTGCATCAACCTAATACAAATGGTGCCTACTATACTTGGGTCCGAATCGAATAGATATTCGATCATTTGAATAAAACATTCGAATATATTCGTATTCGAAATTCGATATTCGGAGTTTTTCCATTTTCGAATAATATTCAAAGCTCGAATAATTGAGAAGACGGGGTTCCGAATAAAATTTGGAACTCGAATAATCAAAAAAACAAGGTTTCGAATAAAATTCGAAAACTCGAATAATCAAAACGCGGAGTTTTGATTAGATTTTATTCGAATGTTTTATTCTAATGTTTATTCGAATTCGTACTCGAATGAACTCCGTATTCAGATTATTCGACTTTGTTGCAGAGCCATCTGCTGAGTGCTATCAAGCTCACTTTTTCCGCGTTTTTTCGCAAAACTAGGTAATGCATCTTTTGCAACTGTTATGACCTCTGAACTGTATGGAGAGTCGCATTCTTTGACTGATTGCGACAGTAAAAAAATCATATGCGGATTTTAACTGATGCTTTTTCGATCAATGAGATTGTTCCTATTGGCACCAAATCAGCAAGGAAGCTATCAAATTCAAGCTCATGTTACGAGTTCATATATTGAAAGTGTTTTGAAATGCTTGTTTTTCTTTCTTTGCATTGCTCATGCTTGTGGTACGCAAAGTCCACACTAGTGAGCAGTCTTGCACGCATAAGTTATATTGCACAACTGCCTTTATTCGCTACCTCAGAGATTTTTTGCGACTTGGTGTATTTTGTCAAAGGAATCGCAGTTGTAATGAAGGATTAGACGGTGTAGATCGCCGAATGCGATTTGCCAGTTACGAGATGTCTTCAAATGTAACGCCAGCTTACCACAAATGTTTAGCGTGTACAACTTGCTAAAACGATGAATGTCCTGCATTCTGTACTTCTAGAATAAGTTTTGGACATTTTTTGAGAAGTTTGAGCTGCGAGGCTGGGGGTTGACAGGAGGGTAAGTGAAGGTGCTGATTTTTACTTTCTCGATTTTTGGAAAAGTTTGAGCTGCAGGGCTGGAAGTTGGTACAAGGGCTTAAGTAAGGGTGCTGATTATGGATAAAAAATTTACTTTATCGATTTTATCGATTTTCGGGGAACTTTGAGCTACGGGGCTGGGAGTGGTACAGGGGTAAATGAGGATGCTGATTGAAACCGAAGACTATTTTATCGATTTCAGCTATTTTTGGAAAACTTTGGGCTAGAAGTTGGTATAGGGGATGCGAGGGTCCTGATTATGAATAAATCGGCTTCAGCCAGATAAGTCGACAAGTTTGAGATATGGCTGCTGTAGTTATTCAATGAATCATTCGAATATTTATTCGAAATTCGACTTCTAGTTCGAATATACTCGATATTCATTCATTCGATATTTTTGATTTCCCGAATTTATTCGGAATTTATTCATTCGAGAATTTTTTAATTCCGAATTTATTTTCGAATTTATTCAATACTAGCTGGCTTACCCGGCTCCGCCGTATGTTCCGAATAGAAAATTCCATTTCTTAACCGATCCGGACCAAACTTGGCACACATACACTTCGGGCCCCGGCGGGTGTCACAGATATCGATCGATGACGAAAAGTAGCCTATGACACCCGCCGGGGCCCGAAGTGTGTGTGTGCTAAGTTTGGTCCGGATCGGTTCAGAAATGGAATTTTCTATTTGGAACATACGTACAGACAGACATACAGACAGAAATACAAACAGATTCGTTCAATCGAAATTTTTCCTTTTCGAATTTATTCGATATTCATTCATTCGATGAAAAATTTCCGAATTACCCAAGTATAGTGCCTACCAAAAATTTTTATTTCAGAACCATAAATTGTTGATCATAAAACTGAGCACCTTTAAAAACCATACTAATTTGTCATGGAATTGATAAAAATCAGTGTTTTAATTTGTTTTCTCGCTTTTTCAAGGACTAAAACGTAAACATAAGCCGCATATCATAACGGCTTGGGTGAAAAATATAAGCAGAACTGTAACATTCGAAGCAGTGATGCCAACCAGCCAGTGTTCTTCGCGGATGGCAATTAAGGCATTTAGAATGTGAGACAAGGTAACTGACTGGATAAGGAAAAGCTCCACAAAATTACAAGGTCAAAATGGAGACAAGGCTTATGGATGTACACGAAATTGAAATTGATCGAAAGTCGTTGAAGAAGCTACGATTTTGGTCTTCTTTTTGCTACAAGTAATTCTTGATTTTATTAGATTGGAAACTAAGTTTTGCATCTGGTCTCATAAATTCCCTCTCACTTAACATGGCGCATCAAATTTTGCCACTGCGTTGGTTATTACACAAGCTACAAGTGCAGCTGCTGTTTTACCAAATTCTGACGTCGCAGTGTGGGTTACGGTAAGTGCATGGTATGAAGGGGAAAAATTCAAAGTTTGACGGATTTGGCTGAAAGTTGGCATAGGGGTGTTATCCGACATGCCGATCACGAAAACGATAGTGAAATTGCGTGATAAGGGCTTTTTTATAGGATTACTGTAGGTGTACGATATGGGGTCTCACCCTAAACAAGGAAAAAGGTGTTGATTTAACAAATGAATGTGATATTCGCGTTTGGCAGGTCAAAAAACTTTACTATGTAAAGTCTCGGCGGAATTTGAGCTTCGGACTCTTTAGTCATTAACGGTCGTCCCCATCAGCTCGCGTACATCAACTCGTTCGACTTTATGAGGACGCCAAATCTCGACATGCCCCTAAATTTTGTTCCTTTCTTACTAGGCCAAAGGAGTAAACCTCCAGCATTAATTTATAGACGAATCCGGATTACTTCGCATGGTCTAGGCTGTTAAAGGCTTCATTTTAGCTTGAAACCCCAGAAATTCTCAAGTTTCACTAGTTTTCGAAAAACGCCTGAAACTTCTCTATTTCGGGTTCAAAATTTAGACAATTTGTGCACACTTGTAGCTCACATTGCCTTCTACATAATGCTAAAGTATGATTGCGCCATATCCAAAGAGAGTGAAGTTATGAAACCAGTTGCAAAACTTAGTTTCCAGCCTAAATTTCCAAAGCTTTCTATGTGCTTTTTGCTGGTTTTGGGAAGGCCCAATAACAGTTATAGGAAGTCTTCAATATATACATCATGAAAGACGAAGATGAGATTTTGATGACTTTAATTGCTTGATCACTCTCACTCTCTCAGGTTTCAAGAATTTCATTTTTAATAATTCAGAAAGTTCCAAAGCATTATTTTGCATTCTGCACTTTGTTTTTTGAAATGCTGAGAGATGATCAAGTAAGGCAAGCGCTTAGTTTCGAATAATTTTTTTTTGAATTCATGGTCGTGAATAACCATTCAGACGCAACAGTTTTTTGTAGAATAAAGCACAGGTGTTTGAGGTTTATTTTGAAAGAATTTGCATTTGCAGTAGTCTGCAATTTGCTTATCTATTCTCGTAAAACGCTTGAGTATTCTAATTCTTTGGAAAAAGTCCAACAATCCCAGGCATTTCTTGCATTAGATGGGGTCCAATATATCGTACTAGGTAATTTTCCACATTGTTAACAATTGATAACTGATATTCTTGCTCTGCGCGCAATCGAGTTGAAGCAAAAAGCTTCCATGAAGACATTGAATCAATCATTTTTGCTCTCATGTGTCGTTCGATAAAGAGTGGATTTGAGAAGCACATATGTAATCGTCTACAGATTCTCAAAAATACGCAACTTACCATCACTTTTGTCTTTACGTCATTCGACCTTCTAACTTATAAAATTATTTATCGAGCTCAAGTTAGCGGAATGAAGAATTCGAATATCTCGCTTTTAAACTTATATTTTGATCAGTTTTGCAGAGTTGGGAAAACGGCGTCGATGACTGCAAGAAGTAATTCAACATGTCATTCATGCTAGCCACATAGAAATTTCTGTGAATTTAAAGATTCGACTGGCCTATCCACTTGGCTTCTATGGTCATTATTGGACTCATAATAGTCGTTTGTCCACTTTTGTACAGCATTTTCCCGTCCCGGTCTTAATTTATACTCTTGTCTAAAGCTTGGTAGTGTCCTCGTACACCGTTGCATACTTGCGGCATGTGTGAATTACAGTGACAGAAGCTTAGCTACAGCTAGTAAGGTTCACTTGAAAAGCATTCCGAGGGATGTCATTTCTCACATTTTTTAAACTTCTTGTTGGGGATCCTGTCACTAACAGTCTGTTCTATTTGTTCTAATTGTTTGGTATCAGAGCACCACAAGATGCAAATAAATGAATATATGCAGTTTCAGTACCTCAGATAATCCTGCAAAAATGATCATAAAGACAACTGTTGTTTTGAAAGATGACCTCTGTTTTCTTTATCAGCATGTTTAGATATTCGCCTCCGTTTGCCAACTCCAAGCTCTGTAGCTTAAAGTTTAAAAAACACATAAATACACAAACACAAAAGTGTCTGGATTTTGGTCTGACGAGGTAGTTCTTTTTTCTGCTCAATACGCAGAGTTAATGCGGTGACGTTGTCCAAAGCACTGGCGAATCCATGTGATAGGAGTACTCTCCGCACCAGAAGTGTGGATAGTTGAAAAGTTCCTGAAATGTTTCCATTAGTTTATTTAGAAAAAAACAACTAATGCTTTACAGCGTAAGATGAGTCTCGGTAGCGCGAGAGGAACACACAAGCATGCGCACGTAAAGAGATGGATGAAACTGAGTATCGTATATGCTCTCTACACATCCCCACCCCCACATGTTACCACGAATCAGTACAAATCAGCCATCTTACTCGCTTCAATACGCTATGTTACAGCACGGGAATGTATTTTGGCGGATAATTTCTGTTACATTTTTTGAAATTCTGAAAAATTTTGGAAGCTTTCTACCATCTTTAAATTTGCTCTAAATCTAGAGCTCAACAGGGCGTACAGAACAGTATGACTGATGCCGCAAATGCACAAATAGCTACTTTTTACAACAATTTTGTAAGCAAACTCGAATTGTCATTTTTTCTTAATTTCTTCTCTGCGTCTAATCGTGCTTTGTCTCTCCCGCTTTTTCTCCCAAAATATGGTTAGGGCTCAGCACGAGGTCGCTTTTGGAAAGTGCAAAAAACGAAGCCCCCTTGACCTTCCCAAGTTTTAAAGTCCCCTGACCTCAAACCATTACCCTAAAATTTGTTCAGAAAACGAAACTTCGGCCGAAGAAAACGTTGCAAATTTTGTGTCTTTTCGGCCACGAGAGCAAACTCCTTTTTGTTTTTTTGTCTCAAAGGCGATATCCAGCTTGCTTAGTGTCATATTAATGTCTGATCAGTTGTTTTCTCGTATGATCTGCCCTCGCCAAGGCGCCTGCGACCTCAATGCGCGGGAAATGAGTGCTATAAAAGGCGCTCGCTGTTAGCCATTGTCAGTTCATTCGTTCACTACTTTGCCTCTCATTTTCTATTGTATTCTTTTATTTTTATAATAAATCTAATTGTTTCGTCTGTGTCCTACAGGACAAGAATCGAAGTGTCCGGAGTCGAGGACACAACACTTAGCAAGCCACCTGTGCCTTGTGCTGAGTATGGTTTCGCAGTGTCTCTTTTATGCAGCATATTTGTCGTAGGATTTTGAAAACGAGGGGTAAATAATTAAATAAAAAAAGCAAAAATTTTCTATTAGGTTGTCCCGAAAGTTTTGTCCGTTTTTTCAAACCACTATAAAACCACGCACAATAAAGTCTCGAACAAGTTTCAACGTCCATTCGATGCATAATTTCCTTCTCATTTACGGATATTTTTTCGAATCAAATTCTTGTATGCTCTTTTTAATAATTGCCAAAATTCTTCACCCGTCAGTTTCATATCCTTTGAGTTAGGCTAATTTCTAAAAACTTCATTCTAAAGTTTCGGAAAAATTTGATTATGGATCAAATAGAGCAACTTTCGGACTGCAAGATAATATGTTTAGAATATTCTGATCTGCCGTTTTTAGTTTGAAAAAATTATTTCTTCAGAGGTCTCATTTATCGGCAAAACCATGAAATACGTTACTGCAGCAAATACGCGACAGTTTTTGAAGTTTCTGCGAATTGTAACATGATTATTATTAAGCATTATTTATGCAACATAACCAAGTCTGATTTGCTTCGAAAAAGCAGCTTTTTGGGATTTTCGGTACGTTCACGCAGTAAACGTAGTCAAAAAGCCGCGGTTTTTACAAAATAAATAATTATTACGGATTTGCTAAACATGGCCTATGTAATCTAAAATACGTGCAATGTAGCCAAAGGTTTGCTCTACATAACAGTTGCCAGCGCTCTCTGAAAACCTTAGGATAAAAAATCTTAAAATTAAAGATTTGGCGTTACTGCTGAGCTGCTCAAAAAGCCATGGCGATAAGATTGCAAAGACAAGGTAGATCAGTGAGCAGATATAGCTGTAATAAAGAGGATAAAAATCTGAACAAAATAATACCTAAGCCGATTATGTATTGTTGTTCCGCGACTTTTAGCGAGCGATGAAAAAAACGGACAAAAGTTTTGGGACAACCTAATATTTGTCTCCATCGCGTAGGATGTGATACGTAGAGATTGAAAATAATTTTTTGTAAATTTTTAAAAACTGTTCTTTATGTTAAAATGAGAATGTACATTGACATCGCACAACTTCTAGTTCATGGGAGCGGGTGCGGGCATGACTGTGCCATTCTCAGATATTCGCAAAAAACTATGGTCCGTACCCTACCCGATTACCACATCGCTCGATGTCTCTTTCTGATTATGTGGAAGAATGCCACTCCGTTCAAAAATTCCCATAAAACGTACTTTTATGGAAAAAGTGAGTGTTTTGCTCACGGAACACAAATCTTACAGTACCGATGGGTAGACTTTTGCACCAGTTTAACACGACTAAACGTAATCGCTTTTCAAAGTTTTTTAAAAGGTAAAGGAGTAAAATCAAAAGTGTAACAGAAATTATCCCCAATCTATTAGATTGTGCCTCAGATAAACGAATGGCTTTGCTTGCAACCACTGGCATGAAATTATGTCGCGCTTTGAGAGGTAGAGATAGCTATCAGAAAACATTATGTTAATCAAATTAAGACGTGAACACCTTCTTTAACTAGGTCAATGTGCAACGAGGGCAACTCGAGGTTGCATCAGACTTTCAATGTCGTAAATCGTCCTCTCCACAGCTTTTTTCAAACTTTTTATCTAATCAATTCCAAGTTCAACTTCTACCAGTCCTCACTTTATAGCCTTAGAACCCGTACCTTCAACTTTTGTACTTTTTACTATAGTGCTAAATATAATTTTCTTACTTCAAAGCATTCATCGCCCATCAAGGTCAATCTGGAGCCACAACTCTACAAGTCTTAAAAAACACATTTCGTAATTGTTCGAGAGAAGAGAGGCTTCTCTTCAAATTTTTTGTCGCTTCACATCGAGTCTTAGTAGCTAATCTTTCCACTTTCTGAGAAATGTATAGAGTATTGTTGAGCCGAACAAGCCTTTACAAAACAACGTCCAAACATCCGCATAAAAGTTGTTGTGAGTGTTCAAAGTCAAATTGTAAGAGAACTTAAAGTCGGAGAAATAATTTCCGTACAAAAAATCCTTCAGCTTACAACTGCGCAACTGCAGCTGTGCACTTGAACGTGTGCTTAATGTAGGAAAGAGCAAAGTGAAGATTTCAGGTTTCTGTTTTGCAGGAGGTACAGTTCTCCATTTTCAGAATTATTCACTTCTTTTAAAATATTTGAGAGCAAATTTTGTGCGCGAACGCTCAAACGCTACCTTGTACAGCTTGATTTGCTCTATACAACAGTGATTCCACTTCAGAAAATTAACTAGAACTCCTTGCAAGACTACTTAAATCATCGGATGTTGGAACCGCTAACGTATAGATGTCGCCACGTTTTGCTTGCTCTTTAGCTGGGAGAGAACGATGTTGTGTAACGTTATTTTGTTAGCAACTTATATCCCGCTGCTTTTGTTGTGCAAAGGTGAATGCAATTTGGAAGGTCCACACAGCCGGAGGCGAGGCTATAGTGCGTGTACAGTAAAGTAACACCTGCTGCATTACTATTCCGTAAAAATTAAAGAGTTTGCAATATAAATGATTAGTCGTTCAAATCGAAAAAAGAGAATCTTACGTGGCGAAACAATGCTAGGATCAACAAAGCAAGTTGCTTGAAATGCAATTTCGATTGAACCTTTGGAAAAGCTGTTGATGAAAAATGGTTTGCCCTTGCTCTCTTCCCTCGACGGAGGTCGGAGATGCAAGGTCAGTGTAAGCTGCCGCAATCTAATTATGGCAATAATTAGCTGTTATATTCATAATAATGCGATCGTAACTGGTGGGGTGCGTCATCTATAATAAGAACTAGCTGGCTTACCCGGCTCCGCCGTATCCGGACCAAACTTGGCACACATACACTTCGGGCCCCGGCGGGTGTCACAGTCCACTTTTCGTTATCGATCGATGTCGATTTTACCGATTTTTATCGATTTTTTTTTGCAGAGTTCACCTACAGGGCTAGGAGTTGGCACAGGGGGGGAAGTGAGCATGGGGATTCCGAATACAATATTAGTTTTCAGAATTATCGATTACTTTTATTGATTTTATCGATTTTTTGTAAATTTTGACATGCGAGGCTGGGATTTTGCACAGGGGGTAATTGAGCATGCTGATTACGAACACAATATTAGTTTTCAGGATCGTCCATTACTTTTATCGATTTTATCGATTTTTTTTGTAAAGTTTGACCTGCGAGGCTGGGATTTTGCACAGGGGGGTAATCGAGCATGCAGATTACGAATACAATATTAGTTTTCAAGATCGTCCATTACTTTTATCGATTTTATCGATTTTTTGAAAATTTGAGCTAGGGGGCTGGAATTTGGCACGGGGGTGTAATCGAGCATGCTGATCACCCCCCTTGGGGGTGATCAGCATGCTCGATTACCCCCCTGTGCCAACTCCCAGCCCCCTAGCTCAAACTTTGCAAAAAAATCGATAAAATCGATAAAAGTAATCGATAATCCCGAAAACCAATATTGTATTCGGAATCCCCATGCTCGATTATTCCCCTGTGCGAACTCCCAGCCCTGTAGCTCAAACTTTGCAAAAAAATCGATAAAATCGATAAAAGTAATCGATAATCCTGAAAACCAATATTGTATTCGGAATCCCCATGCTCGATTACCCCCCTGTGCCAACTCCCAGCCCCGTAGCTCAAACTTTGCAAAAAAATCGATAAAATCGATAAAAGTAATCGATAATCCTGAAAACCAATATTGTATTCGGAATCCCCATGCTCGATTACCCCCCCTGTGCCAACTCCCAGCCCCGTAGGTGAACTCAGCAAAAAAATCGATAAAAATCGATAAAATCGATATCGATCGATGACGAAAAGTAGCCTATGACACCCGCCGGAGCCCGTAGTGTATGTGTGCCAAGTTTGGTCCGGATCGGTTCAGAAATGGAATTTTCTATTCGGAACATACGTACATACAGACAGACAGACATACAGACAGACAAACAGACATTCAGCTTTATATATAAGATGAAGCACGAGATCTGGCACACGAGTATTCATGACATGTTTTTTTTGTTGAATCAAATGGTCAAGGGGCTAGTGGAGCTAGTGGCTTAAGCTAGTGGTTTCAAAATCGCTTTCAAGTTACCTAAAGTTGCAGATTTGCAAAAACTCGTGTATTTGAAGGGATCTAGTAAATACATGGGCCATTATTTTGTTTGTAGGTCTCACTGTGAAAGCAAAACGTCATTTTTTGAAGTAATAGATTTTTATATCCAAAATCTTTCCGAAGACCATCACTTTGATTTCTGAACCAAGCCAGCACTCAAACTTTGAGTTTTTTTCGGATGAGAAATTAATCAATACGAAAAAGAGTGGAAACACTTTCATAGATCAGGAAAAATTATCAGAGATGTGCTTCAAATTTTCTGAATCATAAGATAAATCCGAGGCTTTTATCAGAAAAAATCATAGCATTGTGTGAGCTTGGTGATCCACGAGCGCAAAGCCACGGTCGTTTATCAGTATTAAGAAGGTGGCGTTCAGCGCATGCGCATGCTGAGTTACTGTAAGCTGGCGCAAGCTGAAATTTTGAGGTGCGCTCCCGGCACTGTCAATGCCAAGTGTGCCTTTACTTGCGAAAACAGCTAAACACTGCAGTTAGGTTGGCCGCATTCAATAACTGCCACGCTATAGTTCTCTTCATACATGCATACACTGTATACCACGCTACATCAAGAGTTTCCCGTCTTTTATTTTTTATGACCTTATTGACCTTACTGCGAATGAATGAGCCTAAGTGGCCTAGTAAGTATAGGCTGCTGCATGACGAAGGCGCAATACATTTGAGCGCGAACGCGGTTTTATTAGCCGCAGAGCGCATGAGGCGCAGGATTTACAACGGTAAGGATATGCGCGCGCCGCGTTCGCGCCCGCTCAACTGCTACCACTTCTGCGCCTTCGTCATGCAGCATTGATGTTAAAGGCAGTGTCTCACCAAAAATTAGTTGCCGAGATTTTTGCATTTTGCAAGCCTGTCGGACCCTGTCTAGCACTGTATGGGCTCAAAATCGCACGAAGTTCCCGAAAACCCCGTTTTCTGGAGGCCCCGCGGAAGCAACGTGGACGAGTTGTACCTTCCAACTTCAGCCTCAGCCACAGTGGCAGCAACAGAGGAAAAGGTGGATGCCAAGTGGAGGGACATGTTCAAACGCGTAAGGGGGGAGACCGAAGGAGTCGTCCGCGCATACCAAGTCGCTCTCCGCGTACCACTTTGAGCGAATTTTTCTCAGCCCGGAGGGGGTCAAATTGAGTGGGACTTGCTGCAATGGCCTATTTAGAAGTCCTTATAGTAGAATATGTGAAGATCCGCGCGACCTCAGTTTTGGTGAGACACTGCCTTCAAAGGAAAAGATTTGCGCTTTTTGCATGTGTTTCATTTAACATTTGGTAATTTTTGTGTCATCTAATGATCAGTTCGAATCCCTTGATTTATGGGCAACTTGACAATGCCACAAGATGCGTTGCGAAAAACACACTTAATGCAAAAGGACTGAAATTCATTGACTTCTTTTTTTGAAAAAAAAAGCTCTCTATTGATAGCAATAATTCAAGTCTTCTTGCGAAATACATTACTTGGTTACTCTAAAAATCAAGCTGCAACATGTTTATTATTATCCTTGATGTCCAATCAAACTCACTTTGGGAGGAAGGACATTGAAGTGGCGTTATGGTTATCAGATGATATAACAGTCACCCAATTCAAAACCATAGACAAAGATTAGTTCATTCGCGAAATAACATAGTGGTGGAACTAGAACTAGTTAAATGCGGTCACAAAATGAATGAACTTTGAGTTCACTTACCATTTTTCACTGCTTTATTGTGTCCGTTAGTTGAATAGAATAACATAAAAATATAATAGAATACACTATGCAAAAAAAGTGGCCAACTTTACGAAAATGTTGCGACAGCTTGTGGGTGTGGAGCAAAGAGGGTGGAGACAGGACGGAATTTTCTCGTTGTTGAAGCAGCGGCGTGCCTCCAATTACGCCCATTAAATGAATGAAGAAATTTGTTAGAAGTGTTCCTAAATTTAAGAGGCTACGATTCGTAATTCTGAAGTTATTTTACCCAAAGCTATCTCAATCATTACAAGTAAGACATTCATCTGCAGAACTTTCTCAGCCAAACCCTTACATTCTGCCAGATGCATTAGAGTTTGTAAGTAACTAATTCTTTTAGTCACTTGAGAAAAGCTGAGAAAACCACGATAACTGCCTGCTTTTTGACTAACGACATATCTTACCGTGCCGAACTCTTTTGGTATGCTCATGGCTCCTTGAGGAACAGCTATATGCATCAATTCAAAATGTAAGATAAATAAATATTGGTACAATGCACTCAGCGAAAAGTGCACAATATGTGAAAACTCTTGCAAGTGTGAAGCAACTTTAGCTGAAATTTTCTTATCCTCGACGTCTCAACCGTTCCACACCTGCAAACTACCTCCTTGTAGTCGTTGATTTGTAGCTTGTTATAATTTGTCACACTCCTGTAGAAAGGGTGATTTCGATGACACGGGAGATTTTATGGCTTGAACAAGAGAAAAGGTTGTGTTTGTAGTTTACGCTTATACGAGCAACGTTGTGGTTTCGCTTCTTCCAAAAAGCTCTTCTCTGTGGTATGTAACCAAAATTTGGAGAGTATTTGCGGGCGGCACAGCCAATAATGTGATTCGTTTACCAAAGTCTGAAAAGTTGAGGCAAAATTGACTATCATCGCTGATAGCCTCATACGTTTTATGGAACCTCACCTCAAATTTTGTTTACTTTGAGAAGCTATTATACTTTGTATTCAATTCCACACACGGGCAAGAATGTGCATTCTTGTCAGCCGCAGCAAACAACAAAGACACTCAATATTGAAACGGTGGTTAGTCACAAATAAATCGTAGAGACTTTGGAGCGAATCTTTCCGCCTATGCCACACTTTTGGGTTCGAAAAAAGGCAAATCTTCTACGCTTGCTTCCAACAGCTCAGCTGATGATGACGATGAACGCATACAAATTCTGGCTGCTTTCTCGTGCGTTGCTCATACATAGAGATCGGGTAGGCGACTTTAATCTGCAGGCTGAAGGCAGACACATAAAGCATTTTTTTTTTGCTATTTTGGAGCTTTTTTTGAGATTGAAAGATTTCGGGAGTGGTTGAATACATAATACAGTTGTCTTTGACCTTATTTTGCCCTCATTACCGGTTTTATCTTACTCAATTTCGTTTTGAATAAAAGTTTCCTGATTTTTATCCTCCTTTCTGGATGCTGACTATAAATCTTTCAACTTTTACTTCTCACTGACTAGCTAAATGTGCATCAGTACTACTCCGTGGTGACTAAAGGTTTTGCGTACTTCTAAACGCAAATTCAAGAAAGCAAATTTACGCCGAGTTCTAGAGGTGTAATGAAAAATTCAAATAATTGGCTTTTTTGATGAAAGTTCTTACCTGTGTTTTTTTACTACTTTACACTTCTCAAGAAAACCTGCTCAACTCCGGAATGCCTCCGGATTCGGTCACTTGTTCAGACTACAGTCAAGAAACAACTGTACTTTATCCATGCTGTCGACGGATACTGAGGTGACTTCAACGTTATTATAATTTACCAGTCCGCATAACCTAGGCTATTTGCCTTGGTTTCACCCTGTCGTTTGCTCAAGGACGAAGCTAAAACCACTCCCGCCAACTGAGAAAAAAATTTCCCCCGCCTTGCCTCCCACCCTCAAAACCTGTCATAGCGTCTTCATAAAGTTCTTCCTTTCTATATAGGATAAACTAGCTGGCTTACCCGGCTCCGCCGTATGTTCCGAATAGAAAATTCCATTTCTTAACCTATCCGAATCAAACTTGGCACACATACACTTCGGGCCCCGGCGGGTGTCACAGTCCACTTTTCGTTATCGATTGATGTCGATTTTATCGATTTTTTGCAAAGTTTGAGCTACGGGGCTGGGATTTGGCACAGGGGGGTAATCGGGGGCTGATCACCCCCACGGGGGTGATCAGCATGCTCGATTACCCCCCTGTGCCAAATCCCAGCCCCGTAGCTCAAACATTGCAAAAAAATCGATAAAATCGATAAAAGTAATGCACGATTTTAATAACTAATATTGTATTCGGAATCCCCATGCTCACTTACCCCCCTGTGCCAACTCCCAGCCCCGTAGCTCAAATTTTGTAAAAAATCGATAAAATCGATATCGATCGACGACGAAAAGTAGCCTATGAGACCCGCCGGGGCCCGTAGTGTATGTGTGCCAAGTTTGGTCCGGATCGGTTCAAAAATGGAATTTTCTATTCGGAACATACGCATAGACAGACATACAGACAGACAGACAGACATACAGACAGACAGACAGACATACAGACAGACATACAGACAGACAGACAGACAGACAAGCAGACATTCAGCTTTATATATAAGATTAATGTTACGTTATTTTATTCAGTTTAGGTATGGCACACGTGATGAATATGATGAGTTGTAGATGGAAGTCCATTGGTTTTTCATACCGGATTCAATTAGTTCCTCTATTATGTTATTTTTTATTATACTCTGTCTAGATTTTGAATCGGGTAACCATTCCATCGCTGATAGCTATTACGTCACTCAGTGTCTTTCTGTTTTTCCAGAAGTGCTTAAATGAACATCAAAGGCTTAGAATGAGCTTGCTGCAGCCTGTCATGTGTGATTTTTAGCAACGCATCTTGTGGTACTGCCGAGTTGCCGCAAGTCAAGGAATTCGAAGCGGGCAAACTAGAGGATAGAATATCAAATTTTGAGGCTGCTTGGGAACAACTGAAGAGCGCAAACTTTTCTTTCATAAACTTGTTGGGGCTGTCAGGTTCACTCGTTCTAAATAAGGTTATGAAAGAGTATAAAAGACGACAAAAGTCTCGATGTGATGGCATGCTCATGAAGAAAACTTCAAGCAAACACTGAAAGCAAACATAAGGGTGTTTTTTTCTACTCTCAGGGGTTTCCGCAAATAAAGAGTGCTTTGTCATTGACTAATGATAGCTTGCGCTTCCGATAGCTGCCACCACGGTCTGAAAATTCCCGACCGCAGGAGGGGGGGGGTGAACAAAAAATTTTTGAGTTGAGTGCGTGACGTTGGTCACGCACTATAAAAAAGCTACTGAGACTTTCCAGAATTTTTGCAGCCCATGACCTCGAAAGATTCCCAAGAATTTTTCTAAAAGGCTGTTTCTGTTATCATTTTCAAGGAGGGGCAAGGTAGAAGTGGATGGGGTGGGGAGGAGGGGGGAAAAATAAGGAAATGATCAAGGCAGATGTGGAAGGGAGGAGACAAGTGTTGGACCGATAACTCAGGCTCCAATCATGGAGCAGAATAGTCCCTCCAAGTCAAAGAGAATTCCGTAAAAACTTATGAAATCAAAGGTGACTTCGTCTCAAAGCTCCCTGATTCCAACTGGTGCCGAGCCTCAGGTCCGACTACGTAGGTCTTGAAGATGCGCTCAACCAATCAAAATTTTTGACTGACAAATAAAGCTATCGAGTATACCTCGAGGTTGTCCTCAAAAATTGTACAGTATTTTTCCTTCGAAAAGTTCACATAGCATAATTCGAGACTCATAGTATAGAACGTTCATACTGTATCTTATAACACCCATAACCGTGTAGTCTACCTATATAGTTATCGGCACCATAAGTTACAGTAGAAGCTTTCAGTACATGTCACTATCAGCATAGTGGTAACATTAATATGACAAAAGAAACGATTTAGTAAAGATTTTGCAAAAAATTTTAGATTTCTTCTCTCGACTTGCTCGCTTTTTTGCATACCATATTGTTCTTGTGATAGCCTAAAACTCGCTCAATTCAGTAGAATCCGAATTGTCAAAAAAATTCAACTTTGGAACAAAGTTATGCACTCTGAATCAAAAAATTTGCAAGTAACAGAACTCGAAGCGACGTAATTATTTTATAAGGTTGTACCGGAGGTTTTGTACGCTGACTGAAGAACAGCTTAATTGTTCAACCCAAAATTACAATTGCTTTCAAATAGCTACGATTCTCTTTGGTGAATTTTTGCTATTATCGCCTTGGCTCTTTAGGCAAATCAACAGTGACGACAAATCTTCTCTGGTTTTTGAAAATTGAATCCTAGTTTTTTTCAACAAGCGTTTCAAAGTGTTACGTGAAGTGAGCCTCTGGGCACATAATACGTACAGGGTGTCCCAAAAGTAAGTACACTCTATTTAATCGTTAAAACTCTTTTGCCATAAATTCTTTTGCTTGGCTTCCACAAGTACCACCATTAGAGCAGACTTCAGCTTAGACCTACAGTATGGTACATTTCACCCATCGGTCTTCACTACTGTAGATTACGGTAGGAACTTCCAGCATATAGCGCCATAGTGAAAGAAGCCGTTCTGTCTCTGTCTGAACCCACGAGTTTTTGAAACGGTTGAAGCGATTTAATCACATTTTTAAAACACTAAAAAAGTTATTGCGGTTTCCCTCATAACTCCCTCTTAAAAAAGGACTTACGATAAAGTGCGATTTTCATATGCATAGTCAGCGACTCAGTTTATCCTAATAATGAAATTTTCGTCTTGCTGACTATCCATTCTGGGGCGAAATGTAGCCAATTGTTCAAATTCCTCTTTGAAGTTCTTACCGTAACCTTACAGTAATGAAGAGCCTTGGTGATTCCCTCCACACCATGTATCTTTGAAGCCTGTTCTATTGATTGGTGCATGAAGCTAAGCCAAAGACTTTGTGGGAGAAGGGTTATTAACGTTTAAAATGTGTGTACTTACTTTGAGACACCCTGTATTTTAGACTATACTAGCTGGCTTACCCGGCTCCGCCGTATCCGGACCAAACTTGGCACACATACACTTCGGGCCCCGGCGGGTGTCACAGTCCACTTTTCGTTATCGATCGATGTCGATTTTACCGATTTTTATCGATTTTTTGGCAGAGTTCACCTACAGGGCTAGGAGTTGGCACAGGGGGGAAGTGAGCATGGGGATTCCGAATACAATATTAGTTTTCAGAATTATCGATTGCTTTTATTGATTTTATCGATTTTTTGTAAATTTTGACATGCGAGGCTGGGATTTTGCACAGGGGGGTAATCGAGCATGCTGATCACGAACACAATATTAGTTTTCAGGATCGTCCATTACTTTTATCGATTTTATCGATTTTTTTGCAAAGTTTGACCTGCGGGGCTGGGAGTTTGCACAGAGGGTAATCGAGCATGCAGATTACGAATACAATATTAGTTTTCAAGATCGTCCATTACTTTTATCGATTTTATCGATTTTTTGAAAATTTGAGCTAGGGGGCTGGAATTTGGCACAGGGGTGTTCGAGCATGCTGATCACCCCCCTTGGGGATGATCAGCATGCTCGATTACCCCCCTGTGCCAACTCCCAGCCCCCTAGCTCAAACTTTGCAAAAAAATCGATAAAATCGATAAAAATAATTGATAATCCTGAAAACCAATATTGTATTCGGAATCCCCATGCTCGATTACCCCCCTGTGCCAACTCCCAGCCCCGTAGCTCAAACTTTGCAAAAAAATCGATAAAATCGATAAAAGTAATCGATAATCCTGAAAACCAATATTGTATTCGGAATCCCCATGCTCGATTACCCCCCTGTGCCAACTCCCAGCCCCGTAGCTCAAACTTTGCAAAAAAAATCGATAAAATCGATAAAAGTAATCGATAATCCTGAAAACCAATATTGTATTCGGAATCCCCATGCTCACTTACCCCCCTGTGCCAACTCCCAGCCCCGTAGGTGAACTCAGCAAAAAAATCGATAAAAATCGATAAAATCGATATCGATCGATGACGAAAAGTAGCCTATGACACCCGCCGGGGCCCGTAGTGTATGTGTGCCAAGTTTGGTCCGGATCGGTTCAGAAATGGAATTTTCTATTCGGAACATACGTACAGACATACAGACAGACAGACATACAGACAGACAGACAGACAGACAAACAGACATTCAGCTTTATATATAAGATAGATCAAATTTCTGAGAATTGCAATGATTGCGTGTTTGGGAAAACCGTGGCTTTTAAGCACAATTGGTGCATAGAAGTATCGAAAGTCCAAAAAACTGACTTTACAAAACTGTCAGAGTTGATCATTTGCACTATGCCTTCGGAACCCGTTTTTCAAAATTTTCAATTTTTTTCAGTCAAAATCAATGAAATTATGAGCCGTTTTAGTTAGTGATATAACGCTGGCTTAAACACAAAATAGTAGTTTTTCAAACAATTTCGAACAAGAGAGAGCAAATTACAGTGATTTTTAGGGTGGCTTCATCTTATATATAAAGCTGAATGTCTGTTTGTATGTATGTCTGTCTGTCTGTCTGTCTGTATGTCTGTACGTATGTTCCGAATAGAAAATTCCATTTCTGAACCGATCCGGACCAAACTTGGCACACATACACTACGGGCCCCGGCGGGTGTCATAGGCTACTTTTCGTCATCGATCGATATCGATTTTATCGATTTTTATCGATTTTTTTGCTGAGTTCACCTACGGGGCTGGGAGTTGGCACAGGGGGGTAATCGAGCATGGGGATTCCGAATACAATATTGGTTTTCAGGATTATCGATTACTTTTATCGATTTTATCGATTTTTTTGCAAAGTTTGAGCTACGGGGCTGGGAGTTCGCACAGGGGGGTAATCGAGCATGGGGATTCCGAATACGATATTGGTTTTCAGGATTATCGATTACTTTTATCGATTTTATCGATTTTTTTGCAAAGTTTGAGCTACGGGGCTGGGAGTTCGCGCAGGGGGTTAATCGAGCATGGGGATTCCGAATACAATATTGGTTTTCGGGATTATCGATTACTTTTATCGATTTTATCGATTTTTTGCAAAGTTTGAGCTAGGGGGCTGGGAGTTGGCACAGGGGGGTAATCGAGCATGCTGATCACCCCCAAGGGGGTGATCAGCATGCTCGATTACACTCCTGTGCCAAATTCCAGCCCCCTAGCTCAAATTTTCAAAAAATCGATAAAATCGAAAAAGTAATGGACGATCCTGGAAACTAATATTGTGTTCGTAATCTGCATGCTCGATTACCCCCCTGTGCAAACTCCCAGCCCCGCAGGTCGAACTTTACAAAAAAAATCGATAAAATCGATAAAAGTAATGGACGATCCTGAAAACTAATGTTGTATTCGGAATCCCCATGCTCACTTCCCCCCCCCCCTGTGCCAACTCCTAGCCCTGTAGGTGAACTCTGCAAAAAAATCGATAAAAATCGGTAAAATCGACATCGATCGATAACGAAAAGTGGACTGTGACACCCGCCGGGGCCCGAAGTGTATGTGTGCCAAGTTTGGTCCGGATACGGCGGAGCCGGGTAAGCCAGCTAGTAGCTACATAAAGCCAGCATTCTCTTCTCTTTAGCTACTTATCGATCCCTGCTGATCACTCTAAAGCGTATGCCGTAGAAGAGACACAACAGCTAAAAAACATCTATCCGTATTCACCAAATGCCACCGCTTTTGCCGCTTTTCAAAAGCTACCGGATCAGCTAAACGCTATGGGGATCTCCGTACCTTTTAAAATGGCTCCAGGTAGTTGAAAGCTAACAGGGTGTAAAATTCTTTCTCAGATCCACCATAAGTTGTTTGCATATTGGTACACCAAATTTTATGCCATATCATTGCGTTTTTTGTAAACAAGCGTTTCTTTCTTTTGGTGCGTTAGGCCTAAGGCATACCTCACGCGATTCGGCCAAATCGCCACTTTTATGCGACTTGACAGATTTCTACAAATTCATCGTGCATTCTCCTTGAACGCATATTTGCGTAGCTTGTGTAAGTTGTTGCAAACAGACCAAGTTCTGACCAAAGGCAGCGCATCAACGATGATTTGCAAAGAGTCGCTGTTTCACCAAATCGCGCAGCGACTGGAATCGCGCGAGGTATGCCTTAGGCCTTATGGAGCACAATTTGAGTCCGGCACTGCTGAACTGCGCTAGAGTAGGAGAGTAGTCATTTCTAATGAGCAACGCTATACATTTGAAGACAAGTGCAGCAGATATATACGACATCTTTGGTGCCTTTGTCTACGAATGCGATGGCTAGCCGTGTGCTTGCGGCAGGGCGTTTCACATCTCCTGATCAAATTGTAGTAAATATGCATAAAAAATATGAGGAACACATATTGTCTCAAATAGACAACAGACATCCCTAAGCCTTAGAACATTTATTCAGAATTACATAATATATTAGGGTGTCCCAAAGAAATATGCACATGCATTATGCATTGATCGTCAATAACTCTAATGCCTTTTTTCAGTCTTTGAGTACCATATTGTAAGGCTTGCTTTAGCTTAGAGTATAAAGCAAATCTCCGATCTCACTTCGTTGCTGTCGGGCTAAAGCTACTTTGAGTCGCATTCTGCTTCAGAAAGGAAACCGAGGCCGAAAACTTCTTTTCAATTATTCCGGATGCTGAAAGTTCATACCGTGATTATAGAGTATGAAGAGAAATAGGAGATTGGCGGTTGTCAATCAACTCATTTTGGTCACGTGTACTATTATAGCAGCCCCAGACTAATAATTGAGCGCGTCATGGATGCTGCGCTCCAAGAAGCGCTCTCACTAGTTTTGAAACAGATATAGAATTCCATTTTTTGCGCACCAAAAAACAGTGAACTATTTCTTGTTTGAAAAAATGCCCAGGTACCGGAACAAGTGATATATAGATTTCTTTTTTCTAAACACTACTAGGTGTGTAGACTTTTTTGATTTCAGCTTCGCAGTTCTGCTCGTCTGTAATTTTACAGTCCTAAACGACAGATTGCTTTCCTTTTTAAGTATTTCTTTCTTGTTTATAATTATGTTTTCACCGAAACAGCGTATCTGAAAACATAACATTTTTCTCTCAGAGCAGGCAAGCAGAGGCATATGAGGCTCATATAGGTGGCGATTTCATCAAGTTATCCCTTCAATTTTTGTTCATCCTGGTAGGGAAATTACTACCGGCTAAAGACTTTACATAGGGCATTCCAAAAAATGTGAATACAATTTGGTCGCTGATAACTCTGTTGCTTCAACGTCTTTTGCTTTAAGAATCAGCAAAGCTTGATTCAGCTTATATACAGTAGAAAGCGATTTTCTAACATTTCATGTTAGTGTAAAATCACGGTGTGCACATTCAGCATACAGCATTATTTGAGATAGGCCGAATCATAGAAAAAACCAAAAAAATTTGAGAAATTTTGTAGCAGGATTTTCACATATGCTGGTTTCATTGCACATTCGCAGTTTTCTTAGCATTGTTAACGGCGTAATCCACAGACTTCGAATCTAATATGCTTGGTTTTTTCCTTGGGCAACGGCTCTCACTAACTCAAAATTTTCTCTAAAGATTTGATTTGCCGTAATCCTACCGTAACGAAGGGAGATTGAAGATTCGCTCCATGCTATAAAATTAGGTTAAAGCCAGTTTTGTAGAATGACACCCAAAGATCTGCAGAAGGCCTTAAAGCAGGAAAGTTGTTGAGGCCAAACCGTGTGCGGAATTTTTGCTCATTTTTTCTGTTCGGTGTTACCATAATCTGTAAGCGTCCACGATGGACTGCAGTCACAGAGACGAGAACACCACGAGTTGGCATTTCCGACGACGCAGGCGTCTGATGGCATACAGTTGTCTGGTGAACGTGATTGACACACTTTCAAGCTCTGAAGAGTTTTCGTCGTAACATAAAGATCAATAAAGGACTTCTAATCACTTATTATGGCAGTGAAGAAATTAAACAGTATTCAGTCACCATGACAGGATTTACAGAGCAAAGAACGTATTGAAAACTTCAGAATATTCGTTTTTTCCAGTTTTTTTAATGCATAGTTACTACTATTTGTTCAAAAAATATGGATTTCCAATAGGTCGCAAGGTACCAGCCACACATTAAAAAGGCGCCAAAGTCGTCCCATGTACTCACTATACCTGTCTTCTTATACAACGGTAAAACTAATCATCTTCCTGCTTTGGCGTACATAATGTTGCAGAGAGCGATAATTCAGATTGTGCCTTGTAACGCTTCAAAAGACAAGATTGTTTGCAATGAAATCAATGATGTATTAAACTCGATGCGTCCGCATACAAAAAGCCGTGTCGGAATACAAGAGATTTAATTCAGTTCTTTATTCTCTATTTGACAGCTAATTTTTTTATTAATCTTTGATCTTGCAACTAGGGCTTATTGAGCACTTCAGCAGCGACACCAAATTCCTAATTTTCGAAAAAATCTATCCTAATATTTTGAGAAAGCCCGACGAGCTGTTATCTCAAGTAATCTTCGGCTATATGATACATAATCTGACTTACAGTCAAATTTTCGAAATCTGTAATGATTGTTGGCAAAAAACTCCAGCTTCTGAGCATTCGTAGCGTATAATGAAAATTCCAAAAGGTAATTTTACAGTTCAGGCTGTCTTGGTAGAAACATAGAAATTTGTATTTGATTCTTTAGCCAAGAGAAAAAAATACAGCAATTTTTTCATAGAGATGCGATGCGTGGGCAAGTAAAGGAACAGAAGGTTTTTCCACAGGGGTACATGGTTTTTCTCTATTTTTGAGCATTTGAATCATTTAAGCTTTTTGTTCTAAACTTTGCATGAAACGAGGTTAATGCAAAAGTCAAATTGTATATTGTCCTTGATTTGCCGCAAAAAAAATTATATATGTCTCATTATTAGGGTGCAGAGGTTTCGGCACAAAGCAAGGCTCAAGATGAAGCGTAAGCCCTTGCATAGCTTCAATACAGCTCGAAGTTTATATCGTCCTTATCGTTTTGTGCTGTGATTTTCTCTCTCGGTAAAAAGAAACCTGTTTTCTAGTGTTCTATTTTGGTAGGCATCTAAAGATGTTGTTTTTCCAGCAAAAAAAGTTTTTTTTTCAGCAAAAAAAGCTGCTGTTTAGTGCGAGATTCGCTTAAAGCGCAGGATATATGCAAGGTCTTT
This sequence comes from Cylicocyclus nassatus, assembly GCA_958299035.1. NCBI lineage: Eukaryota > Metazoa > Nematoda > Chromadorea > Rhabditida > Strongylidae > Cylicocyclus > Cylicocyclus nassatus. The sequence continues at coordinate 93,834,617 of CATQJL010000001.1, read as the reverse complement.
TAACTCATAAAATTTGTCTCATTGTTTATGTATGTACTTAGAACTTCTTGCCATATGATTATTAGGTTGTCGGATATTTCTACTATACTCTTTTTTTCCATCAAGGGCAATTTTGAAAAGTGTGAGTTTCCAAAGAAAATAAGAGATATTTTGTCGAAACAGATGACGTAAAATGAAACTGAAGAAAGATACAAAATGCAACTTTTCACCAAAACCCAAAGAGTTATAGGGCATTGGAAAAATTCAGGGAAAAATTGAAAACTCGAGTTGGTTTACAAAATTGCTCAAACTTGTTCATCATTTGTGCATTTTGTAGCATCAGTCATGCTGGTGAGTAGGCCCCTGCCATGACCTAAGTGTGCCGTAAATTTGAGTTATCACCAAGCTTCTGGAATTTTCCAGAAAGGATCTGGAAAAAGAGTATAACAGAAATATCCGACAACCTCATAATCATACGGCAAGAAATTTTAAGTACATGCACAACGGGAAAAATGTTATGGAGTTGAAAGACTTTGCATGAATCTTGCGCTTTAAGCGGATTTCGCACTGAATAGAAGCTTTTTCTGCCTCACAACTTATCTTTGCTAAGAAAAAAACTACAATTTTAGATGCCACAGCATTAAAACAGAACATCAGAAAACAAGTTTCTTTGACAACTCTACCGAGAGAGAAAGTCACAGCACAAAACAATGAAAACGATATAAATTACGAAGATGATTTTAAAAACCCAACAAGGAGATGAATTACTTCTCGAATCTGCATTACATAAGTAAGATTTTTTTAAACAATGGTACGGACCTGAGAAGGGAAGTGAACGGCAGCATTACAGAATACCTCGAAACCTTCGGAAACTCCCTTATGTTAAAGTTCTCAGGAAGTTTGCGATTTGGGAAATTTCCCGAAGAAACTCTAAGAAAATTTCTAACTGCATCGTTATCGCCGTAAAATTTTTTGGCAAATTCTTTTTTTGCTTTCCCATCCACTGTACTAAATGAAGCCCTCGGCAGATATGGCAAAAGGCTTGTGCTCGGGAAGTTTCTGTGAATTGTCTGAGTCTATTTTTTTAGTACTAATTCAAGCTCTCCGAAGTTCGGCAGTTTAACTTGCCCTCGGGAATTTTCGGTGAATTGTCTGAAGAAATTCTGGCGGCGTCTATGACTTTGGGGATTGCATCATTACCACACAATTCACGTCTTGCAATCAATCACACAAGAATTCCAAAATTAATATCCCCTTATGACGCCCTTTGCATTAGATTACGGCTAATTTGATGTTTGTAAAGAAGAAAACTTACAATAATCGTCAAAATCTCGCCAGAGTTATCGTAACTCTGCTTCTCTGTCAAATTCTTCTTTTATCTTTTTCCGTTTTCGTTGTGCATTCTGTTCAGGTGTCCGTGCAAAGCCAAAAGTCTATAGCTGCAGACCATTGCAGTCCCAGCACAGCGCTCAACTTCGCTGTGCTGGAACTGTTTCCGAACTTTCGGATCAGTATAACCGCAGCCTTAACGTTGACGTTATGTCATGCAAAGTTGCAAGAGAGGAAGAAACGAGATTTGGAAACATGTTTCTTTGTTACGCACAAATTTCTCTGTATAAAAAAAACAGCTGCTCGACCCTGCCTCCGCGCCCAAGCATTTCCTAATAAGACAATGTTATTTTTACAAAAGATTGTAAAGTTTCGAGAAGAAAGGCAATTGGCTCATGGTTTCTGCTAAGGCTTGTATGCACGTGCAGGCTTGAATGCACGTGCCCCGGTGCCAGGGGATGGAATCTCAGAGGGGACGCGTCATATCTCATTACTCTACATATTTTTCTTCTTCTTTTACCTTTATTTCGTTTAGTACCATATTATATCTTCATTAAAGTTTACAACATTTTCATCAAGTTTATAGGAAGATAAATAACTCTGAAAATGAGAGGTGATCCCCTGTGTGTAATCTTGTATAACAGTAGCCTTGTAACCATTATGCGCGATACAGGGTACGATAACCTTTCATATTCAAGAAAGAAGAAGAAAGATATTTAGAGTAGCGAGATATGGCGCTCCCCCTCTCAGATCCCTCCACTCCCCGCGGAATATACGTGCATACGGGCCTTAGTCTTGCTGCACACATTATTTGGGCTGTTCGTAGATTGTTGTTGCTCGCTGAATAGGAAACAAGGGTTTCAATTTTGAGGACAAAGTTGGAAAGCAAGACCATTTCTAGGTGTAAAAGGAGTTAATATGTCAGTTCTTTAAAATTTTATCCACAGTGAATTTTTTGGTATCTGATTTTACACACACAGCTACGTGGATCTTCCTCAAATAGCATTTATTTCAAGCATGACTGCAATCTGACAACTTCCGCATTGGGGCTGCAATTTTGTGACTGTTCTTCAAGGTATAGTAAACAACGAGGAAAGCAAGAAAAGCACTTTTACCAATGCAGCATTACTGCGCTAAAATACAGTCTAACATCCGTGTGAAAACCAGGCATGAGAAGTTTCGGGATAATCTGAAATCGAATAATCGAATATATTTCCGCAACTCGATATATTGTTCGCATACTTAGAAGATTAAGATTAAAATAAGTGATTAAAAGATAAAAGCGATTGAAACTTCCCGCACCGGGTGAGCGGCAACCCATTGTTGCAAGATATATCACATATAAAAACATATCAACCACAATTTTTTTCAGTGTTATAAATTCCGATTTTTGTAGGATGCTCAATATGTAAGATGCTTCGTCACCCGCTTATTTTGATAGCAGCAATAGAGGTTTTCATATTGGAAAAAAATAGCAGCTTGTTTTTGAGCAGTGCTCTCACTGCACATAAACGTAACCTGTTCGAGTGTGACAATTAAGCTACGTTCACTAAATCTCTGTATCTCTCTCCTCTTTCAATTCCTCTTTGCTGGAGCTAATTATCGATATCTACACGTTACTAAGAGCATTCTCTTTAAGATACTGATTGTTTTTTTGTTTTTAACTTTCATTCTTACACTTTTTTCTGTCAGATCAGATACAAAAACCATAGCGTATTCGATCATTAAGTCTGAATGGCGCAACCGAATCTTGGCAAGAAGGACCCAGAATTTAGCACAAAAAGCTTGCTTGAAATGGCGGGTTAGTTCTGACCATTTCATCAACTAGCTCCTATTTCGTCTAAATAGTTAACTCGCAATAGGTAAGTTGATTTGTATTCACACTAATTATTCGACAGAAAAAACAAAAATTGACGGTCCTTTTTTTCGTTTTTTATTCATAAATTCCTTCAGATTGCATATAATATAAATACGAAAAAAGTTTAGCTCGTTAAGGCAAACCTCTTGATACATTACAGTATCTCGCTATTCCATTCTCATTCTGCATGAATTTATTGCGGAATTGGTTTTTGCGTTGGTGTACCGCAGCGCAGAACAAACATGGAAAACCTGGTAAGCATGACTCGGGAGAGCTGTCTCCTTAGCTTATCAGGCAATAGCAAATAGCCGGGAATCTTTCCTCTAAAAAAAAGAAGATAGGCCGGTTGAATTTTGAAAGAAGCCGTGCATCCCAGAATATAGTCACCGTCACCCTACAACAAGACGTCATTTTGCAAAGCAGATGTGTTTTTCGTAATTAGAAGAGTAGATAACCTCTATACGCATTTTGAGAATTTCGGACCCTTTGATTTTTTCTTGTTCCAGGCTCTGAGGCTCACCGACGAGTTTTGGCTAAAATACTGATATTCCTGGATTGACCGGAAACATTGCCCGTAAGAATTTTCGTCCCGCTGATTACGAAAATAGTACTCTTTGTGCACCGTAAATTCTTTTAGCTGGATTATGCTGACAGAAATACTAATATCGTGCAAATTGCTGAATTTGCCTGCACTTTTCGCGTATCTCCAGAACAACTTACCTGCTCCTTTTTGTTATATTGAATGGACTGAAACAAAACTATCGGAACGTGCTCAATCCATTCCTATTCTGTATTGAACTATGAGCTCACGAACTTCCTTATGAATATTTATCAAAAACTGAAGATCGCATACTTTGCTTAAATATCGTCCAAATGCTATGTTTATATATTAATGGCATGCTTACTTATCTCCTGTGCCAACTCTCTCCTCTATAGTTCAAATTTTACAAAAAGTCGATAAGGTCGATTAAAGTAATTAATATTTCTGCAAACTAGTATTCTATTCGTAATCAGCAGTCTCACTTACATCCCTGCACCAACTCCCAGCCTCGTAATGAAGTTTGCAAGAAGTTGGCAAAATCGATGACGATGACGAAAATTAGCCTTCGACACCGGGCGGGCTATATATAGACACTTACAACAAAAGTTATAAGTCTGAAGTTTGTCATTTTATCTCATCAGTAAGTATTCGAGGCACACAGCTGTCTACTTTGGCTCACTTCGCTCTCGGTCTTGCTTCTGGCCGTAAAACGCGTTAAGCTCCCCGGACTTGAAGCCAGCTATCCATAACTGTTTTCAATGTTAGACACGCTAATCCTTTGATGACGCAATTTGTATTTGACGGCGATAACCTTCTACTCTCCAGCCTGGCTCACATTCTCTTCTTCATGACAGTTCATCCTCAGTGTTGCGGTTCAGATGCTTCGCTGTTTAGATCTGCGATCTTTTGATCTTGATTCTAGAAACCTCATTATCCACGGCCTTTGGTCTGCCAGTAAGCTACCTGGTCTCTCAGCACCATAGCCAGCAACACATGTAATGAGACAGTGATCCATTAGCAAAATTTTGGAAACGGAAAACAGTATGGATTTAGGTAAACTTCTGTTTCAAAGGCCAGTAAATTAACATATTGTTGTACTGAATTCTCTATAATAAAAGTGGATTACTTTTTGTTTGTAGAAACAGCAGATAATCCTCAATAAAGTTCTACTAAAGTCAAGTCTCATTGGATTCAATTCATTATATTTCTTTGATATGTCTCTAACGGAGTGAGTGAGTGAAGTTGTTGTGAAAAGAGCAAGTTATCCAAAATACATGGAAAACTTGCAGAATTATTAGTTCTTTTTTACCGCTATTTTTTAGAAGTTTAAGACTAGAAGCTCTTTTCAGTTTGTGGAATCTTAATCAGATAGACCTGAGCATGCTTGAAATTCCGAACTTAAAGGTACACATTGGAGAATAGACAAGCAAAAAAATCAAGTTCATGATTAGATATTACTAGCTAGGGGAAAATACCAACATAATCTGGCAAACCAAGAAGTGATGCACATCGTTAGACGCGTATTCAAACGCTGATTCCAAATCTTTCCTTTCCTTCTTTCCTTTTCTGCGAAAATGCTAACCGAAGGAATTTATGAGCGTTAGAATGTCTGAATTTGTCATGTTTCAAATGGCTTGACATTACCTTAAAGCTCAAAACAACACCCATGCGGACTCCACCAGCTGTGTTCCGTCCTTATAGTACAAAATTGATAACCCACTTTCACGTATTTTTGTACAACTTTGTGCTAACTTCATGAAATTTAAGACTTGGCAATTTTGAACTTTCAAACGCCCATATCTTCTTTTGTAGAGTCTTTTGTAGAGTTGTTCCGCGGAAAGGAGAAGCAGATTTGGAATCGGCTTCTAAAGATGTGTCCAATGGTTTACATCCCTATTTGGCTTGCCAGATTATGTTGGTATCCTTCCCTTGTAAGAGGCCTTTTTCTAAGTTTGCAATATATAATACAAAGATATGACAGTGACACAAAAAGGATTAGACTGAAATTGGAGATGATAATAAAAAACATAAAATGGATTGAAGGTTAAATGTATGCAGTGAAACGTCAAACGTGACCACAAAATATCTCAACAACGGTTTACATACAAAATGCCAAAAAAAGAGCATTCGTTACTGCTTGCAGATAGACATATGTCTTTACGCAGGCCGATGTTATGCATCGATAAGACCGGGAGATAGTTTTCTGCTCCAATCCAATAAGAATTGCATCGATTCCCATGCAATCTGTAACTTATCTATTCACAGCTCTCATGGAATTCAAGGGAAAATGCGGCAAGGAATGAGGCAGCAACACAATTCTAAAGAACGGCAATATTTCTTAATTACATTACAACGAAAGAAATATACCCCGAACATGCAATAGAGGTTGTCATCAGCATAAAGCCTGCGCATAGAAATCAGAGGCTGACCTTGCTATCATTTCTTCAATTTCGGCATGTGCGTTCCTTCAGAAGTGCGTATGTTCGCCCAACCTACTCAGACACTCGCTGTTAACTCGCGCAGCCCAAAGTTTTGTGTAAGCGCTGAAAGGAGGTGCAACACAACTAATCGGCCTCGCGACGAAATCCCGAGACAGCATTATGTGTCGGAACAATGCTGCCCGCTTTGACGCTTTGACGCGACCCGCATCCTGCAGAAAGTACGCGGCAGCTCGAGCGACACATCCTGATGTCCGGATGCAGCTGGAGCGCGTTATCTCGCAGTAGTAATTTCGCTATATCCCTACTTGCTGTACAGGGTTGGGGGAAAGTCTTTGAACACGGTATTTTTAACGTAATGATGAAGCTAGGCAAGATGTTTATATGAAATTGATAGGTAATGTTTACTTAACTGTCTGCTACACAAAGCTGGCTTTACAATTCGAAGATTTCTCCTTTGACGCGAGCACAAGCTCGGAAACGCTTGGGAACGCTGTCCATGGTGGCACGGAGGTGCTTCACGTCGATTTTTTCCAGCGCCTTCTGAAGAGCAAGTTGCAAAGACTCCACTGTCTTGCATGGGTGAGCGCAGGCTTTGGCCTAAAGAACTGACCACACGCTGTAGTCAGGGATATTCAGATCCGACCAATACTGAGGCCATTCCGCAGGAGTAGTGAACTCCTTGATGTTGATCAGCCATGCTTGAACAAACTTCGCTTTGGGCGCAGATGCGCTATCCTGCTGGGGACCCCAATCGCTCCTGGTAAAATGGGTATTGGTCCAGGACAACAACCGTTTCTTCAGGATGCTATCCACGTGCGTAGCGGTGTCCACCTCGATGTCTTGGGGTACAAAAATCGCCAGCATCTTGCTGTCGGAGGCGATCGCCGCGCAAACCATTACAGAAGTCGGATGATGCTTTCCTTTTGCGAGTCAACCCTTTCCACTGACTTCTTGGGGCGATTAGGTAATGATTCTGTTGTTTGGCAACGAAAACTTTCCTCACGGTGAAAATTTTGATGTCAGAAAAGAGTATCGTTCGGTGGCGTGCCTTGGAGAGACGTTCAAGCAGTCGATGGCACCTGCGCAGTCAGTTCAGCTTTGTGTCCTCCCAAAAAGCATGAAATTTTAGCATCCTGAAAAGCTTCATTGCAAGGCTTTTTTTTACGATGTCGGAGACTGTCCTGCCAGAGATGGAAAGCTCTGAAGCCAGCTCAATCAAGCTTCGCCGAGGATTGCGACGAAAGCATTAGCGAACGATTTTCAGAATCTCGTTACTGTCCGCAGTAGCCAATTTACCACTCATACAACAGTCCTGGATGCTGTTCATATCCTGGAAACGACGCAAGGTGGGAAAGACTTTGATCTGTAAAATTTGGGGAGCCCGCGCAATTTGCTGATCAACCATCCTCTCCTCGTGCATCTTTTCCACCAACGCTCGCTCCATTTCAGAAAGGCATATCTCCGATAGGAAAAAAGCTAATAGTCCAGTTTTTTAAGGGCTTGTACTCAAGAGTATAAGAAGCAAACAAATGTAATTAGCATACAAAAATTTGTGAGAAAGCCGAACTTACAAGGACATCAAAAATTGTTCAAAGACTTTCCCCCAACCCGTACATTACATATATGTACATACTTATATGTGTATGTATAAATATACATTATATATATTTATATATATTGTATATACATATGTATAAATATAGATCTTCTTCTTTATCCTCGCCATTGTCCCGCGAGTGCAGGGTCGGCGGTGGTGCATTTTTGCTTCCATTTGACTCGATCAACTGCTTCTTGTGGTTTGAGCTTTGCAATGTGCGCGTCGTTTCGAATGGTGTCCAACCAGCGTTGCTTCGGACGGCCACATGGTCCCTTCCCCTGTGGATCTAGACGGAGTGCTGTTTTTGCTACTGTATTATCTTTACTTCGTAAAACGTGACCATACCATCGTAATCTGGCACCTCGCATCTTATCCGCGATAGGTGCAACTCCGAAAATGTGTCGTACATCATCGTTCGTGACGCATTTCCTTCTCGTTAGGCCAAGTATCCATCTTATCATTCGCGTCTCCATCGTGCTCAAGATCTGCTCGTGTTTCCTGGTTGCTGGCCAGCATTGGCTCCATACAGTGCGACTGGCTTCACCACAGTCCGATACACTTTCGACTTGAGACACAGCGAAATTCGTCGGTCGCAGAGTACTCCTGTTACTTGCCGCCATTTTAGCCACGTCGCGTTCGTCCTAGCACGAGCATCAGTGATCGTGTCGCAATCCGACGTCACTCGAGAGCCCAGGTATTTCAATATCGTGACCTTCTTCAGCGGCTGCCCATCGATGCTAATTGTGCCATCGGTTTGCTCTCCGCATTCCAGGTACTCGGTCTTTGCTACGTTCAGTCGTAGGCCATATTTCGCTAATCGTGTCATCTCACAGTCGCCTCTTCAAGCTCTTGTCTCGATCCGCTTGCTAATTCGACGTCGTCCGTGTAAAGGAGCGTCCACGGATGCGGCAGCTGAATGTCCTTGGTCACCGTGTCCATGCACAGTATAAAGGGAAGCGGTGATAGAGCCGATCCTTGATGTACTCCGACTTGGATTGGGAATGGCGTTGACGTTCCCACTGCACAGCGTATGGCTCCTGTCATGTTTGTATAGAGGAGTTTGATCCAGCGAACGTACTCTTCTGGGACGTCATGTTGCCTCAGCGCATACCAGATCAGCCCGTGTGGTATCTAATCAAATGCCTTTTCTAAATCCAGAAATGCGAAATGAATCGGAATCCGTTTCTCCGAATGCCTTTCCATTAGCAATCGTATTGCGTGGATGGCGTTGATGGTGCCAGATCCTTTTACAAAGCCGCACTGATTCGGGGTGACCTCCACTATACTTCGAATGCGTGCGTCGATGATACTCGTTCGAAGATCTTCATCGTGTGGCATAGCAAGCGTATTGGTCGATATGTTGAACAGTCGCTGACGTCGCCCTTTTCCTTTCAGATAGGGACTGTAACACTCGTAGTCCAGATTCGCGGCAACTGTCCGTCGACGATAATGCGGTTAAAGAGCGATGTGAGGTATGCCGCTCCACGCTGCCCCATCATCTTCCACACTTCAGCAGGTAAGTCGTCGGGTCCCGGAGCTTTTTTGCTAGACATCTTCCTCAGTGCCTGCACAACTTCTGCTTCCTCGATCCGAGATACCGGTCCAAATGTGGGGGCTCCTTGCTGTACTAACGGGTGCGGGAACTCCTCATTAAATAGACCTGTGTAGTATTTACTCCACCGCTTGAGTATTGCCTTCGGCTTCGTCAGGAGGTTGCCCTCTGCGTCCTTAATGTGCATGACGTGGTCGATGTCCTGCTTCGCTTGATGTCGTGCAGCGGCCAGTCGGTAGACCTTGTTAGCTCCAGCAGGTCTTTCCAGCTCGTCGTAAAGTCTCTTGTAAGTGCTTCCTTTGCTTCGGCTACCGCGTGCTTCGCAATTGAGTGTGAGCGCTGCCAGGCTTTAAGGCTTCTTTCTTTTCCTTGATCACTTGCTGGACTGACTCAGACTACCACCAGATTTGCTTGTCTACAAACCGGCGTCCTGGCTTGGTGGTTCCCAAGATTTCTCGGCCCTCGATCGTATCTGCGAAGTAATCCGATTCCACTGCTCTTCAATCGACTCGTTATCGTCCGTCGACACCGTCAAATCGTTAAAAGCATCTCTGCGGATTGCGGGGCATAACACGAGACTATTCCAAGCGTGACATCATCTGCTTTGATCTTCATCGCCATCAATCTATCTGAAATGCGCGTCACTTCGGTCACTAATTCGCGGTATCAACCTCTGACGATGATAGCGACTCCGTTCTGGCGGCTGCTATCTCCCGTGTAGTATAAACGATATCCGTCGTCGATGTCCTTAGCCTGCCTCCCTTTCCATTTCGTTTCCTGTACACATGCGATGTCGATGTGTCGCTCCTTCAGCCTATCACATAGTTCCCGGCTGCGGCTCGTCAGCGTTCCTATATTAATCGTCGCTTGTCGGATTTCCTGGACTTGCTTCTTTGGTCTGCCTCGTCATATATGCAACACCTAATCGCAGCGCTTAAAGGCAGTGGGTCGGCAAAACTCAACAACTCAAGATTTCAACGCGGTGAATTCCTTATCGCCCAAGTTTGAAAACAGTGCAATCCCGGTTTCACAGCATGCCTTCCCTGCCGAAAAAATTGCTTTCAAACTTACACGCGCAGACTCATCTTACACGCATCCGGACGAGTTGACAAATCCCTTCTCACCATTGGAGGCTGCCCGCCGCAATGCTATAACCATTGGGTCCTGCAACGGTTCAGCGTCATCAACCTTGCTACACTCGTCCAATTCCAAAAAGAAGGGCATTAAAAAACGCTGGTTTTCGCCTATTTAAGCCCTCAAAAGTGCATTTTTGGGATCAGCGTATTGATTAACCCCAAGTAAGCGAAAATTTCACTAGTTTGAGATTTGCCGAGCCACTGCCTTCAATTCATCAGATATAAAGGGCATAAAGAATGGCACTCTACCGTTGCTATGGCTGACATCATTGAAAATTTTAGCACTACGACAATCGCTTTTGCTTCCCCGCGGCAGGTAACCGTTTGCTTGTGCGACTTGGAAAGCCTGCTTAAGTGATGCGGACCTGAGAGCGCCATCAGAAGACACTCCCTTTGGCGTACGTAACATGTTTCGGATAATGCTAAGTCTATTTTACTGGTGCGTAATAGAAGTCATGATCAAGCGTGTGTGAAGGCGGACCGCATTGTATGCAATTCCAATAAACCGGGAGACTGCATGTGCCGAGGCACTGCGTATCTTATAACTTGTAAAATGTGTGGGGAAAAATATATTGGAGAAACAGAAAGATCGTTGTGTTTAAGAATAAACGAACATTTGGATGGAATGCGAAAATCGCTAGTGTCTACGTCTTGAAGAAGGCGATCTTCGCCAAAAAGTAGACCGTACTGATCGCTGACTGTTACTGACAATAAAAGAAAGAACTATCAATTTTAGTGTATACATACTTTACGGACACTCTGTATATTAGGATGTCTCATAATTTTTTACCGTTTTACTGCGACCGCCGTCTTCTTGTATCTTTTCTTCATCTGATGTGGCTTGAGCAATCATTCGATAGGGCAAAGCACGCTTTACAAGATATTTATCAAAAATCTGTTCAAATCATATCCCACGTGAAGTTTTGAGCTGAAATCTGATAGTAGTCAAAAACGAACTTTCTTTGTAAAAAAATCGTAGCCGACTTAAAATATCCAAAAAATTCCTCATTTATCCTAGCATATGCTTGACACATCGAGAATTCAACTGTACAATTCTAAATTTTTTCCATGGGTAGAAATAAAGAAAAAAATGAAGAAGCAAAATGGCAAACTTTGCCTTTAGACGTCCTGAGATCCTCCCATGCGTGTGATCATACAGCTCATACATATAGAAGTACAATCATGTATTTGGATCTTTTGTAGGTGCCCCATTTCTCGAGAAATGCTTATGTTTGGGGTAAAAACGGTCAAAAAAATTGTAAGACACGCAAGTGTCTTTAGAAGTCTTAGATAAGACTTTTGGCCTTTTTGATTCTCATTTCTGGGCGAACCCTCTTGGTGTCTCAAAACCTTCTTCAGTTTCCCCACGGTAATTTTACAACAGCGAAAAGCGACCGCTAAGTCGTTCCATACTGTCCTTAAGTCTAAGTTGAGGCCAGCACAAAGATCTACATACTATTGGGAGGTGCGATAGCCGGGCCCTTCAAAAGCGAAGGTGGTTCCAGCTACCACTGGCGGGCCAAAGGTGAAGGTGGTAGTGCCGGACACTCACCTCCCGAAAACGTCGATCGGGGAGGGGGGGGGAGCACAGCTCGACTTCTCTTTTCGCAAAAAATTTCTTTCTCAAAAGTTCCATTAATTTCTTTATAAACGTATTTCATTAAGTAAATTTTGTTATAACGTATTGCGAAGAAAGTAGGTCAATCCAGGGAATAAGCTCCGAGAACCAAAAATTTGAATAATAAGGTAACGAAAAATCATGCGAAATTTCCACTGTTATCAATCTGGTGTTTGAAGATATCAGCAAATGCGACTTCATAGGTTTTGAAGAGTAAATGGTGCTCTATCAGAGAGTGAAAAATTGAGTCGATTTTGAAAGGTGTTCGCCAAAAATCAGAATTCTAAAAAATTACGCTATTTTAGCGTGTTTAATGAAAGCTGACAGTTAAACTCATATAAATCTTGAAATTGAAAGTATGTGATGTTGCGATTTATAGGTTTTGTAAAGTAAGGTTTGTCTTATCAGAATATTTCTGAGCCGTGCCGATCCGTTAAAAAAACGCCGAAATCCAGAGTCTTGAAAAAGCAGGTAAAAAAGCGCTTTTTGAAATTCAACAGCTCACTTTTTCAGAACTGCATGATTCATGTTGCGACTTCACAAATTAGATTCTTCTCTTCAAGAGCATTCAGATAATATAAAATATATGGGGATTTCTTATCTCTCACGGTATATGCCCGGGGGTGGAGACTTTTCATTATAAAGTCTCCACCGGCGGTCTCCAGCCGATACATTAACATGGGAGAGGTGGAGACTTTGGGCTAAAAAGTCTCCACCCTGGATTAAAGCCGCAAAAATCATTGAACTTTCTCATATGTTAAATATCTTCTGAAAGCTCTTGAAGAGGAGAATCCAACCTATGAAGTCGCAACATGATTCATGCAATTCTGAAGAAGTTATGAGTTGTTGAAATTCAAAAAGCACTTTTTTACCTGTTTTTTTCAAGAGCCTGAATCTCGGAGATATCTCACTGGATTGGTACGGCTGAAACACTGTCCGATAGAGCAGTCTTTACTCTACAAAAACTATGAATTCGCAACATCACACATTTTTACATTCAAGATTTATATGAGTTTAATTGTCAGCTGTCACTAAGTAACCTAAAATCCTTAATACTTTAAAATTCTCCTTCTCGACGGCCACTGCTCAAATCGACCTAATTTTTTCACTTTCTGGTAAAACCATACTTGCCCTGCAAAACCTATAAAGTCGCAATTGCTGACAGCTTCAACCACCATATTTATAACAGTGGAAATTTCGCATGATTTTACGTTATTTTACCATTCGATATTCTCGTTCTCGGCGGTTACTGCCTAGATCGACCTATTACAGTGGATGCATGCTCTCAGTACTTCCTTTTGCGTTCCTTTGCTTATTTTCCTTCTTTTAATCAGCAAAAAAATTTTTCAAACCCAAAAGTGAAGGTGGTCACCCTGTACCAGCTCAAAAGTGAGGGTAGGCGGAGACTCGGCTCCGACTATCGCACCTCTGGTTGGGACACCTGCCCACAACTCTCAATGTAAATATATAATTTTCTTTGAAGTTCGGAAAAACTCTTCACAACCGTTACACGAGTACGCTTTTAGGTTTTTAAGTCTCTTCACTTCAACACTGAATCGTTCATCGTAAATTGTAACATAAGCAAGCGTCTTTTTGATATTTACATGAAACAATTTATTTTTTAGATTTTTTGGTCTCACATAGACTGTCTCACTGAAAATTCGAATAATTCGAAAATTGAATGGTATTCGAGAACTGAATAATATTCAATATTCGAATAACGAGTGACATTCGGTATTCGAATATTATTCGAATCGAAGATTTCCATTTTCGAATAATATTTTCGATAGTCGAATATTCGAAAATTTCGATTTTCGAATATTACTTAGTATTCGAGTATTCCAAATTTTTTTTCGAATTTCTCTAAGTGTAGTGGACGGCAAACCCAACGCCCTTAACGTTTCGTGATGAACTTTTCATTCTCATCTTGTCGCACGTCTCTTTTTCTGGACTTCGTTTCCTGCAGAGCGATGATGTGGTATTGATGTGCTCTGCAGCTTCGAGAAGAGCATGGAGGTCGGCGTTCATGAAGAGTGACCTGGCGTTGCAAATTCAGAGCATCAGGCAGTCTGCATGACGTGTCGTCTGGGCAAACGTGTCGTTTTTGTTCAACCCAAAGGGCGCCCTAAGGCCTGACGTCGTTCTTGCTACCTCTCGGTGCCGTCGGTGGGACCCGATATGCAGAAATCTTTTCTATTCGTCTAAGGCGGAGGAATATAAATGTTCCCTACAAGAGTAGACTTACTAGGCCTACTCGTGAGTTCCACAGGGCGATCGCTGACCCCGGGCTTGAAACGGAGAAAACCGCCTAGCGACCAGAAAACCAGACGGCGGAAGATCTGGCCTGACCGGCTTTTAGCTAGGCAGGTGGCCGAAACAGGGAACGTCGAACTCCCTTACAGCTTGGGAGGTCTTACCAGAGTATACACTCGGCAGTACATCGCAGTTCGGCACACAATGTCACCCCCACGCCACGTTGAGGAGGCCGACCTTTGTAGGGGGGGGGGGGTAAAATGATACCATAATGACAAAATGATGAAGAGTCAAAATTACAACATTTACGGGTGCGGCACAAGCACACAAGCATAGCACGTTTCGAACCAGTGCTGCACATAATCGTCACGCGCTTTGAAAAATTTTGAAGTCTACAGGGAGTCTTATCGGTTCAACTATACCAAACCAGAGGCCCACTCTAATCACTTTCAAATATTGTAATTTTATTAGGTTGTCAAAAAATGTCGTTTTTTACCTGTTTGCTCTAGAAAAGCAAACAAATACACTTCAAAAAATCAAAGAGGTGTAGTTCGGTGATAGAACAAAGCAAGCTCTACAAGTTGGCATCCATGATTCGCGTCAAGTTTGATCCACGTAAAGTTCGAACTCAAACCCAAAGGGTTCTCAATGCAAAAAATCGAAAAAAATTAAGTCTTCGTTCAAAAAATATAGGACTTTTCGCTCATACTTCTATACTATCGATAACAAACATTTACAAATGCAAATGTTGGAATTTTTTCTCTGTAGAAACGGGGAAAACGAAATTTTTCGTGTTTTTCTCTGAGAAATACTCAGCCGTTCTCATAAAAGTAATTCTATACTATAAGTCGCTTCAAAAAAACCCCTGTAAAAATTGCTTGTTCGTTGTTCTTCAAAATGTAATCAGAAACTTCTGAAAAGCTTTCAAAAGTTGAAAAATTGTGCAATAATCAGCATGCTTCCTATATTGGAACGGTAATGCTGGAAGTTCATACTGTAGTCCGACGCTAATGAAGAGAGGATGGAGATTTGTTTCATACTGTAATTCTAAGCTGAAACATGCTCTACGGAATAATACTAAAAGTTTAGCGGACGCCTTTGAATGGAACGCTTTGACGATGGAACAGTGTGCATGATTGTGTGAAACAACCTGTACATTTAGTAGCATGAATCTTGCATTAGGTTGTGAAAAAAGTCCCCGGGCACTTCTGGGAATTTCATCTTCCGGCGTAATTTTTGCCACTTGGTCGGACTGACTTTGACACCATGTTCAGTAAAGAGCTTTTCAAAACCGCTTTTTATAGACGCCAAAAAAGTGTTTGATCTGCACATCAAAAAAGTAAACCTTTTCACCATACAAATTTCACAGTTTTTCTTCATGCGGCACTTTTATATCTAAAGAACTTTTTTCAATTTATGGGTGATCTAATTAAGAAGCTTGTTAACCTTTTGACCCGCAGCTGTTCTCGAGTATTGCGATTTCCACCCAGAAATTACAAGCTTTCGACTTTGTTTCTGACTGCAATTTTTGTCGCAGCTGACCTCGCTTCTGCAAGATCGTCACGCCTGGAATCCGTTCCGTGCAGAACGAGAAGAATTTAAAGTAATTTACTCGAAAAAATGGTGCATTTTTTGGAAGGAAAAAATAGTCGATTTTTCAAATTTTCTGGAAAATCTTTTCTGCAAGTGGTGGTTCAAAGACTTAAATAGTCTACATAACAGCCCCAGCAGACTTCTATCCAACTACAGCTGAGCTCTTCAGCTCTTATCGTGCCCGGGATAATCCTTTACAAATACGTTACTTTTCGCGTCGTCCTTTTTCCCTTCTGCGCATGCTGATGGACCGCAGTAAGGTGCGAAAAAGCCCGCAAAACAAATATATGTTACAGAGAAAATTCCCTTTGCAATGAAGTTTGCAGCTTCAAAGAAAAGTCAATCTGCTTGACGTTACTGCAATTTGGAAAAAAATTCGCAAGTGCCCGGGAACTTTCTTTACGACCTAACAGTTTTCACAGAAACAGTTTAAGCCTGACGCGAAATCATCCGTAAAGTAAATGAGACTCCTGCTTGGCTCGGCTTCTAGGAACTAGAACTATTCTATACATTTTCCTACTTTTGTCCCATTTTCGTATGCCACTCCCTGTCCCCGCATTTCGTACTCAACAAGCGCACTTAACTCTGCGTTCTCAGCTCAAAATTTGCAAACAAAATTCCATAAAATTGAAATCGACCGATGACGAAAAGTAGGCTAAGACGTCTGCTTACCCTGCGTATCCCTGCCCGGATTGGTTCAAAAATGGAATTTTCTTCTTGAAAAATACAGTAAGCACATACACAGATACACATAGATGCACACAGATGCATTGATTCATCAAATAATTGTTAAAGCACAACCTGTTAGGTGAAAAACACGCCAAATGCGACCATGGCTGACTTCCACATTGTTTGGCGAATAATTGAAGTGGGAGTTCTAACGCAGAGAAAGAAGGAGTAGCACTTTGTATTGAGTGATTAAAAACTCGTTCATCTTCAAAACAAAGTGTTCAAGCGGGAAAGTTTCACATAAGAAAATGTACTTTTTGTTATTGCAGTGAAGCTCTAAGGCAAGACTTTCGGCAAGATTCACATATAAAATGGTTGCAGTTTAAACTGGCTATTGCAAGATAGTTTTTTCATTATAAAAATGCTTGAAGTGTTATGACCCAGCTCAAGATGCTTAAAGCTTAATTCTGCCATTCCGAACAACTCCATATCGTAGCGATAGCTTTGAAATTTTGCTCTCACATATATGTTTATTACCTGCTAAACGATCATCTAGGAATTAGGAGCATTTGCACATGAGAACTTACTGCAGTTCCATATAAACGCTCCTCCTTTCCTATTGTCGCTTAGCATATAACAAACATAATACCTCCTGTTGACAGTTTTTGCAGAAAATGTGGAAGCTGTTTAGTACACAGAAAATCAAAACTTCATATTTTGGGATTTTGAGGGTTAGGAAAAAATGTCGAAAAAAGCGGACAATTTTGAATATTATTTTTTCCTTCTCGCAAGTCTTCTTTGCTTGAGCTTCTTCCAACACTTCTTGTACTACTGGCCTGCGGCTACAAGACAGTCAAGTTTTCAATTATTCAGACAACTCTTGAAGGAAGTTATAATTAGTTAAAAACGAGTTTCCAAACAAAATTTTTTTGCTTATCAATCCATATTTTTATGCGGTTTTGCGACGTTAACACAAACTAATGTGCGTTGTATAGAGAGAGGTTTGGTGCCCCTGATATTTGCCGCACTGAAAAATATGGATTTTTTAGAAAGTTATAGCACGTCAAAGTGAGAACTCGCAAAACGCGCATTACTTTTGCACCAACCTAATACTTAACCTTGTTGTTCACTTGAGCACAGTGAAGCAAAATTTTGAAGCGCTGGAATTTTGTACAAGTTTGATCCTCCACAAAGGTCAATATTCGCATTCAAAGGCGAGACAAGTTACTCATCAATGCTAACAATTTAGTCACAGGAAGTTGGCGGTATATCAAAATCTATGAACTCTTGATGTACGATAATAAAATAAAATTTGTACTTATTTGAAACAAGCTGGCTTACCCGGCTCCGCCGTATGTTCCGAATAGAAAATTCCATTTCTTAACCGATCGGGACCAAACTTGGCACACATACACTTCGGGCCCCGGCGGGTGTCACAGTCCACTTTTGGTTATCGATCGATCGATTTTATCGATTTTTTGCAAAATTTAAGCTACGGGGCTGGAATCTGGCAGAGGGGTGTAATCGAGCATGCTGATCACCCCCACGGGGGTGATCAGCATGCTCGATTACCCCCCTGTGCCAACTCCCAGCCCCGTAGCTCGAATTTTGCAAAAAATCGATAAAATCGATATCGATCGATGACGAAAAGTAGCCTGTGACACCCGCCGGGGCCCAAAGTGTATGTGTGCCAAGTTTGGTCCCGATCGGTTCAGAAATGGAATTTTCTATTCGGAACATACGTACATACAGACATACAGACATACAGACATACAAACAGACATTCAGCTTTATATATAAGATGACAAAGATCAATGATCGCATTGGAAAATGATACAGCATAGCTCACAAATGCTGATACTATTTTGAGGAATTTGTGTGTCGTTCAAAAAAGTGAATTGTCAACGTGATTATAGTCACAAAGGTTTTGAATTGTACAGTACATAATGATGCATTATATCCCATACAAAGGTGGCGAATTCAATGAAAGTGTGAAGACAGGCTTTAGTCAGAAATATTCCTGGGGTAATTCGAGGCGTTGATTCCGAAAATCTACCTTGAAGATCGCGAAAATAGCAGAAACCATCATTTCCCAAGGCCTTTCTTTGGATTTGGACGAGTAGAGCACGTCCCGCCATGGTTAGAGAGGCAGAGGCGGAAATATTACGCCGCAGGACGCGGCGTGGGCGGCGTGCGCCGCAGGAATCGCTTTGAAAATATACGTTCACTGCAAGGCTTTTCGCTAGTTATGACTCGTCCAAATCCAAAGAAAGGCCTTGGGAAATGATGGTTTCTGCTATTTTCGCGATCTTCAAGGTAGATTTTCGGAATCAACGCCTCGAATTACCCCATGAATATTTCTGACTAAAGCCTGTCATCACACTTTCATTGAATTCGCCACCTTTATCTTATATATAAAGCTGAATGTCTGTTTGTCTGTCTGTCTGTATGTCTGTCTGTATGTCTGTCTGTCTGTATGTATGTACGTATGTTCCGAATACAAATTTTTATTTCTGAACCGATCGGGACCAAACTTGGCACACATACACTTCAGGGCAGGGAGCGTGTCATAGGCTACTTTTCGTTATCGATCGATATCGATTTTATTGATTTTTTGCAAAATTCGAGCTAGAGGGCTGGGATTTGGCAGAGGGGGGTAATCGAGCATGCTGATCACCCCCGTGGGGGTGATCAGCATGCTCGATTACCCCCCTCTGCCAAATCCCAGCCCTCTAGCTAGGGGGCTCAAATTTTTTGCAAAATTTGAGCCCCCTAGCTCAAATTTTGCAAAAAATCGGTAAAATCGACATCGATCGATAACGAAAAGTGGGCTGTGACACGCTCCCTGCCCCGAAGTGTATGTGTGCAAAGTTCGGTCCCAATCGGTTCAGAGATAAAAATTTCTATTCGGAACATACGTACACGGGTCTAGCTGGCAGGCCCGGCGGAGCCGGGCAAGCCAGCTAGTATGGGATATAATGCATCATTATGTACTGTACAATTCAAAACCTTTGTGACTATAATCACGTTGACAATTCACTTTTTTGAACGACACACAAATTCCTCAAAATAGTATCAGCATTTGTGAGCTATGCTGTATCATTTTCCAATGCGATCATTGATCTTTGTCATTTCAAATAAGTACAAATTTTATTTTATTATCGTACATCAAGAGTTCATAGATTTTGATATACCGCCAACTTCCTGTGACTAAATTGTTAGCATTGATGAGTAACTTGTCTCGCCTTTGAATGCGAATATTGACCTTTGTGCAGGATCAAACTTGTACAAAATTCCAGCGCTTTAAAATTTTGCTTCACTGTGCTCAAGTGAACAACAAGGTTAAGTATTAGGTTGGTGCAAAAGTAATGCGCGTTTTGCGAGTTCTCACTTTGACGTGCTATAACTTTCTAAAAAATCCATATTTTTCAGTGCGGCAAATATCAAGGGCACCAAACCTCTCTCTATACAACGCACATTAGTTTGTGTTAACGTCGCAAAACCGCATAAAAATATGGATTGATAAGCAAAAAAATTTTGTTTGGAAACTCGTTTTTAACTAATTATCCTTCAAGAGTTGTCTGGATAATTGAAGACTTGACTGTCTTGTAGCCGCAGGCCAGTAGTACAAGAAGTGTTGGAAGAAGCTCAAGCAAAGAAGATTTGCGAGAAGGAAAAAATAATATTCAAAATTGTCCGCTTTTTTCGACATTTTTTCCTAACCCTCAAAATCCCAAAATATGAAGATTTTTGATTTTCTGTGTACTAAACAGCTTCCACATTTTCTGCAAAAACTGTCAACAGGAGGCCCAACCTTACGCTTACAGAAATGAGCAAAACCTTGGCGATTGCCTTTTTCAAAGGAATTCTATGGGCCACAGAATGGTCAAAACCATTACTCATGTTGAGGCGCCGAAATCTCAATCTAGATTATTTCTAAGAAAATAATAAAGCATGCATAGCGTAGAAAATTTCCACTACATACAGTAATTTAATTTACAAAGGAATGCGTTTACTCGCGCTCAAATTCTAACCAAAAAAGTAAGTGCAATGAAATTCTGATTTCGAGTGCGGTTGTGTGAAGTTCTACAAATTTTTAACGAATGAGGCTAAAAGCTTCTTTCGACCACCGTTGAATAGAGCATGAAAGGAGCTTCTTGAGAGTATGTTGGGTAAATTCCATAGGAGAAAATTCGATGGAGAAAAGCTATCTTGAAACAAGGGCCAGAAAAACGCGCATTATTTCTGCACCAACCTAATAAAAAGAATTTTTCTAGGATAAGAAAGTCATCAATCCTTGTCGCAGCTCTTCGTCTCATTCAAATAAAGTATGAATTTTATGGCTCATCCTAAAGTATTGCTTGATTGCAATGATTCAAACTATCTTGCTCTCCTGACAAAATTATTTTTCTAGGAAAAAAATCTCGATCCCATACCTTCGATAGTCTAGAGACAGGGGCGTCAAAAGTGAAAGTTGTTTGAACATCTGACCTAATAAAAAGTGAAAGTTGTTTAAAGGAGATCAGAGAAGAGAAAATGACGTAAAATAAACATAGAAAGCAAAAGAAACTGCTGAAACCGAATAAAAACGCTGCAATGAGATTTGTAATCTTTCATTTTGGTGGCTTTTCAATGTGAAAGTTTTCGCTCCAGGACCAGCAATTCGCAACACGGGGAAAGCGAAGAAGAGCTAATTTCTTTGTGATTGTTTCGAAAAAACATCTTTCGGAAGGAGTGGTTGTCAAGAAGAAGTTAAACAAGAAAGAAATTAGTTATAAAGACGCAGAGTTTCTTTTTTACTGACAAGGGAACCGTGTCGAGTCGAAGTGGCCTTTCCAGATGAGACCCATACTGCTTTGAAGAGTATTAAGCGATGATTCCAAATCTGCTTTCCAAATCTGCCAAGCGTCTCTGGACGCCGAGTTGTGACCGTTTTTCGAAACGAAAAATGAATGCAGAATTCAAAATTGATTGTTACAATCTTTCCAGCGCTCACATAAAGCAATGTTAAGTATTAGCATATGTAATAAAATGTATCCATTGCATAAGCAGCTCTGATACTCGATACTATTTGAGCAAATCTGGGCGATTTTGCTTCAGTTTTGCGTTCAATTTTTTGACCTGAAAAACGAGCATAACTCGGCGTCCAGAGGCGCTTGGCAGATTTGGAAAGCAGATTTGGAATCATCGATTAATGCTCTTCAAAGCAGTATGGGTCTCATCTGGAAAGGCCACTTCGACTCGACACGGTTCCCTCGTGAGTCGGAAAGAACGTCGAAGCCAAATTCAATTTTTGATGCGTCCTTCGAATCTTTACCCCGCATTGACTTTCCTGTTTTCTGGGACGTTGTCTAAATTGCTGTGCTTATTGTTCTGAGCAGCAATAGTCTAAGCTGTAAAAAAAATTGCTGCGAAAGCACTAAAACTGAACAAGGTAAAGAAAAGCGCACATTCTACGATTTTCCGCGGAAAGTTCCACCATAATCGGAGAGATAAGGGCTGGGTGGTTGTCTGCATCATGAACAGAAACAAGATCTATATAATGCACGAAAAAATCCCATGAAAAGAGTTAAATCAGGAAAAAACAACAAATTTTCGAAAACAAAGTTTTTGCCGGATTTCTCGATATGCGGTTTTGTGACGTTGTCAGCGTGAAAATAGGGATCAAGAGCTTCAAATTGATGTATAGTTTGCTAAAATTGGGTTCGAGCGAGTAGCGCGCAGCGCGTGGAGACGCAGACGAGCAGCGGAAAGAGACCAGAGCCGACGAAGCATTTGGCACTGGTCGTGGATTTGCGCGGGGACCCAGGGAAACCTTGCAACATTATATATCATTTTGATCGTCATGACACGACGAGGAGAACTGACAACATCCTGAGCTTTGAAAATCACTCACTAACCAGATAGACCAGCGTTTTCCTGCGCGACTCTCTGCTCAAGATTTAGGAGCAGTTTCTCGTTTTTAATTAACTCCAACAGCTTTTAGAATTCTGAAACTCGCTTTTGGCTACTTAAGAGGTTAACTGAGAAATGTGGTACTTTCTAACGAAAATTTTGTAGAAACCTTTTTTTAAAAAGGCTATAAAAACACAATTTCTCGGTTTCGCTGAGATAACCCAAAGATATTTTTCAATATATCTGCTTTATTATCACTCGTTCCGATATAGTCAGGAAAATAACATCCGGGGCTTCGCCCCAGATGACATCTGTTTTTTTTCCAGGGCCGGTAGTAATCTACCCTACCTGGTGGCATCAAAGATGCCGGCAGGTAGGCACACATCGCGGGGAAGTTGCCATCATTGGCGGCAGCTCGTGGAGTGATTGTAGGTCTCAATAATCTTATGTACCTTAATGCGCAGTCATTTTTCGCACATCAAATTTTGATGACGCACACAGCCGCAAAACTGCTATCTCGCGCGCGGCCGAACTTAAGTGCGTTACCTTCAAGTGCCACCCCGTTAACCATTCGACCATTCGGGCAAACACTTCCGATTGCACCAGCAATAGGAGGAACGCACCGGTAAGTGGCCGCTGGTAAGAGGGATCAATACATCGCGTGAGAGACTTTGACCTGAAAGAACAGCTGATTGATATGAGCGAGAGAAGGGCGAAATCGGTGCAAACGAGATTTAGAAGGGATTGCCAAAAAATAGCGTTCTTTACGGTTTTAAAGCATGACTAAATTTTTCTCTGTAAAAAAATCGTCGTTTTAAAAAAGAATAACTCATATAATGAGAAAAATAATAGTTTTTTGATATAAAGTGGAGTTTTTGATTTTTTCGCCTGACGTAAATTGTGTGATATCGCCGCAATTCGCAAACTCACAGACGCCGTCGGCAAAGGTGCCACCACCTCGACGTGGCAGGGGCACGTCGAGATGCCGGCAGCTCCCTCTCTCAAAAGAGCACGTTATTTCCCGTGCTCTCTGACCTGCCGGCAGCTGCCATCTCGCGGATTTCGACGAGCTGCCGGCAGGTTGCCGGCAACTGACATCGCGAAGTTGCCGGCAGCTCCTCCTGCGCTTCCAGATATTTTCCTAAAGGAGAAGTTCTGGAACCGCAGACTTTTATGGAGTTTTCTACAGAGTCGAGGCGGCATCTTTATCGCGAAAATTTTTTGGAATAAGGCCTGGGACGGTTTAAATTTGGGGTCTCGCTTTCTGGCCACCTCACGGAAAAGGTGTCAGCGACCTGCCGAGGAGACCTGCCGCCAGGTCGGGGGGATTGCTACCGGCCCAGGTGAAGGTTGCGTCCTCTCATAGCCCTCAAAGTGAAGGTTATCAGAGTACGTGCTCTATGTATCGAGGGTATGCTCGAACTTGCTCGATACAAATTGTGAAGTACTGGCTTTTTTTCTTTATTTACTTTTTTTCATTTGTTCCTTTTTTCATTTTCAAAATCCTTTAGTTCTATTCTTTGCGAAAAGGTAAAGTGATGGCTATAAATGACTAGAAAACTTCTGAAATGATCTATTGTTTTCAAAGTATGCATTATATCGTTACATGTGTTCCACCAAAGCGGCTTTATAGCGCAACGAGTCAAGTTTCACACCGAAAATAGGCACCAAACATTATACTATACGATAGAGCAAAGCAAGTTCTACAAGAAATTATGAAAAATCTACACCAACTTTGACCCCGCAAAGTTTGGAGCCCAAAACTGGAGCAATCCGAATGCCCAAAAATGGAGAGGAAATCACAATTTTGTCCAAAAAGTCCTACCGATTCCTTAATATATGAAACTTTGGGCCGTAAGCATTAACATCCCCGCTGGGGAGGGCATCGCAGCTCAAAAGAAGAGCTTTGTATTCTGAAGCTCCAGACATCTGGATTTCACGCTGTCTACCTATCCGTAAGTATTCCAAATATCCTTCATTATGAACATATTGAAAGGGGCAAGAAGCTGTACCAGCGGCATTTTTCAGCTTTTTGTGTAATCTCCTGATGTTCCCCGGGGAACGGTCGTTTATTTCTTACAGTCACTTTTCTTTCTTCAAATTGATGAAAACATTTCCAAGTTGCAATGAATTATCTAACTTAACAGTGCTAAGCATATTGCTGCAGGACAAAAAGTGTTACGAAAAGTTTTTGAGAGTTAGCATCAACCGATACGGACATTTTAAGGGCCGCATGCACTAATATCCCCGCGGGGAGGGGATCGCAGCTTCAGAAGAAAGCTTCATATCCTGAAGCTCCGGATATCTGGATTTCACGCTGTCTACCTATCAGTAAGTATTCCTACTACCCTTCACTATGAACATGTTGAACAGGAGCGAGAAGCCGTACGAACCGCATTTTCCAGCTTTTGTATGATCCCTGATGATCCCCGGCGCTTTTCTTTAAAGCCATTTTTCTTTCTCCGAAGTTAACGAAAACCTTCCAAAGTTGTACTGAACATCTAACACAATACTGCTAAGCATGTTGCTGATGAGAACAAATGACTTTTTGAAAAGTCGAATTTTTCGGTAAGCCTCAAATTTCGACCTGTGGATCATCGAAAATTTCATGACTTCAAAACATCATTTGTTCTTAGCAGCAACATGCTTAGCACTGTCGGGTTAGACAATCTGCACAACTCTGGAGATTCTTCGTTAACTTCGGAGAAAGAAAAAATGACTTTGAAGAAAAGCGCCAGGGATCATCAGGGATCATACAAAAGCTGGAAAATGCGGTTTGTACAGCTTTTCGCTCCTGTTCAACATGTTCATAGTGAAGGGTAATAGGAATACTTACGGATATGTACACAACGTGAAATCCAGGTATCTGGAGTTTCGAAATATAAAGCTTTCTTTTGAGCTGCGATCCCCTCCCCGCGGGGATGTTAGTGCATGCGGCCCTAAAACTTCCATCCCCTCCCTTCCCGGAAAAACCAACACCGCTGCTGATGATGTAACGTGTGACACTATCACCATCATATCGGTTCCTAAATTACAGCATGTCTAGCTTGGGAGGTCATTAACCTAGCCACAGCTTATTATCATATTTCAAAAGAGTTCGAAACTTGTATGGATATCATAAAATACCGCAACGTGATGTGATCTAAAAGGGCATCGCGCGTTTATGAGGTTTTCCTGGCATTCCATTCAACCATTGCTTTTAGTTCTTAACATTTGTAAATGAGGTTTCTGAAATTTAAAATCGGTCGTTGACATGGCTCGGCACAGTTGTCTCAAGGAACAAGCTGGATAATGTTTTGGAATAAAAGCAAGGGGGTTATCATTGAAGCGGAAACCCCATCTTCATCCCCCATCCAAACAGTCGCCTTCTCCCTTTATTTCACCCATCTTCTATAGAAGACGTAAATTGTCATTTCTGCCTTATCGATCTATAAAAACCAAAAATTTCCTGTTTCAACATGTTCGCCGGTTAAGCGCGCGAATTCAAACCTGCCCTGAATCAAACAAAAGACTTGTTTACAGCGAAGAGAAAATGAAATGACACCAAAACCGGTGTGTAAATGGGGAATAGACCCTACAACTGAGTTTTTGAGTCTACCTAAACCCCCTCTTCCTCGCGTAGTTACAGCCCTCCAAATATTTTGTATGGCGGCGGTAAGTCTGCTCCGAGCGCGTAAGGGTGCGCGCCAGACACAGCATGCCGCCAATTTGAAAAATACGAACATGTTCAGTTTGTTTTTTGTCTGTTCGATGTTATTTTATTTTTTCTTCTATTTCGCTAATTTTTTGATCCAATAATGATCGCGTCATAGCTGATGTCGTATTCTTGTGCCAAAGTGTACAGAGCTTTCTTCTTAAAAATTGAAAAAACCACCTCACGCCGAGCCCTGGTCGTTGACCTTTGTGTATGATATAAAAGATAGCTATACTGTCGCGAATTTGGTGGAAGTTACTCACATGAGTTAAAAAAGCTATACTGTCGCGAATTTGGTGGAAGTTACACACATGAGTTAAAACATATTTTGTTCAAACCCTTGAGTAATCAATATGATTTTTGCTGCGCTTGCTCTTCCAATGTATATCTTAAATCCTTGAACAATTCAGACTGAGTATAGTCTTTTTATAACCACAAAGCTTATTCAATTAGGTCCTTTCATAAGTTCGTCGACTTTTTATTTTTGTCGCCGTTTTTCGATGAAGCGATTGGTTTACGGCAAATTACCTATAACATTGAAAAAAGAAATTGCTGCTCTACAAGAACTGTTGATCGTTTTTGGAGCAAAAAAAGCAAACCTAAATCCCCTTGCTTGATGACTTCTCAAAGCAAAATTTTTTGAGAGGCAAAAGTTGGCGATTTCGACAACTGCACTTTCCGCATTTGGTCCGTATTCCGCAAGATGTTTCTGTGATAGGTAGGCGGGATGGATAGTAGCAAGCAAGATTGAAACACTAACAAATTTGCAGCATGCCAATGTGCATAGAACCGTTTGGACAAGGTCCAAATAGTTGTTGTCTTTGACTGCTGCCGCTTGAGTATATACGGATGTATACGGATTGAAAGTTGCGGGTGCCGAAATCGCCAATTTTTGCCTCTCAGATAATTTTGCTTTGATAAGTCGTAAAAGAAGGGGATTTAAGTTTGCTCCAAAAACGAACAACAGTTCTTGTAGAGCACAATTTTCTCTTTTCAATGGTATAGGTACTTTGCCGTAATCCAACCGCTTCATCGAAAAACGGCGACAAAAATAAAAGTCGACGAACTTATGAAACGACCTAATATCTAAAATCAAAAAGTATTTGGACAGCATACAATTCAATGATAATCTTTTGAATGATCTCAAAAATTTTACCTGGAAAAAATTACGTTACTTCATGCCGCTATGGTCTACAGTACCGCAAGAATATTTGAAGCAATAATATTAAACTACTCAAAAGTTAAAAGCGAAAAGGAATCATCTTTCTCAAGAATCAAACTCTATTTCAGAATAATCTGCATGCCTCTTACTTCGCCATCATTTGGAAGACGATGTTATCCACAAATTGACAAAATGCTTACGATATCAATATCAAATCAGAAACGGAGAAGACGTCATTATTTGGAAGACGATGTTAGCCACAAATTGACAAAATGCTTACGATATCAATATCAAATCAGAAGCGGAGAAGACGAGGTAGACCTACAACGAAGATTACCAGGAAGTAAAAAGGTGTTAACGGTCGAATACAGAGTATTAAGTTTTTTTCCATTCGGCGCACTTTCTTATTTTTTTCATATTACACCCCCGTTGTACCCATACCGCAGCTTATTGCTGTAGAAACAAACACGCCAAAAGAGTGTGCGTGTCATAGGACGCGTTCACTGAGGGATTGTTGGCAGAAAGCGACTTCTTTGCAGGCCGCCATCGATGAGCCCAGGTCTGTTTGCGTTTGAAACAAACTTGGTGCGCTTTGCACATCTGAAAATAAGGTAGTTATAGCATGTATTTGACCAAAGTATAGTGGATAGTAGCAAAATGGGTGTTGTTTCCTTAGCATTTTGCGAGCAATACATTACTTACAGGATGAAAGTACATTACTTACATAGTCTAATTCTTGCACAGAGAGATTCGGTTTACATAGTCACGCCATGCGACTGACTCGCGATCTGACAGCTGCACATTTTAGCTTGTGAATAATCAGAACAGTTTTTTGATTTTTCAAAGTTCAAATTAGCTTTTTAGTAGAAAAGTTTTCTTCGGAGAACCTGCCCCTCTTTCATTTTGAGGATTTCTCATCAGCAAAAGACAAAAAGTGTTACACAACAAAGGACAAAAAGTGTTACACAAAGTTATTGAGAAATAGCGTTAACCGATCTGAAAAAATTTGGGCACTCCTATCCTCCTTCCTCCCCCCCCCCCCAAAAAAAAGTTTCCAAGACTGATGTACTGATGTAACTTGGGACACTTCATGAGCGACATTATGTCTAGCGTGAGAAAGTGAATAACTTAGCCACAGCCTATTATTATACTCCAATAAAGTATAATAATAGGCTTTCTTGCAAAGAGAAATTCGATTTACATAGGCCCGTAGTAAAGCCAGGGCCCTGCACGTGGTGGGCAAAAGGGGTTTTTCAAAACGATTTCCCCTTTGACCACAAGATTTTTTACGAATACGTCTTTGAACCCAAAAATGTGTGCAACGCAGGCACCGGCCAAACGTTGCTCAAAAGCGCCCAAAAGCGCTGGAATTATTCTATTTTCTCTTCACCTTTCTCACTTCACACGTCCACGCTGGCCTAAAGGCCACCACGTTAACATACAATCGGAAAGTTTTGTTAAGAGGGATGAAAAACATGAAGAGAGATCGAAAAGGTATAAGCACCTTCGAGCGCTTTTGGGCGAAGCCTGCGATGCTAAATACTTTACCAAAAAATGAACTATCAACTGACACTTAAAAAGAAAACAATACATCAAAACCAAAAAAACGACGTTAAAATAGCTGTCTTACAAGATAATACAAGGAAATACATGGGAAACTTGGTACAAGACTGAGTGACGCCGTTCCCGCGCATATCGATCGATTGGGGCGCGCTTTCCTCAGTAAGAAAGGGTGCCGCTGGTCCTATTTTGACTATAGTAAAGAGGAGAATGGGAGTTTTGACACCAAAATTCTACCATAGAGTAAACTTCAGGTGTAGAAGAGATTTATGTAAAAATTTTGGAAAAATTATGTGAAATGAACGTTTTGCCCACCTCAGGTGGGCATTAGGTGGGCAATTGCCCACCTAATTTGGAAAAAAGTTAAGCACGCTTTTCATTCACATAAGTTTTTCATAATTTTTCATACATTGTTCCTTAGTCCTACTGCGCATATACATACCAAGTCTCGCGCGATTTCGTTTTCTCTGCACTGCTAACAGGTCATTTTTCCATTTTCTTGATAGTGGGAAAATCGCAGAAAAATGATTGCCACAACCTTCAGTCACATACTTTTTTGATGAAACTCCTCAATTAAGTCTTGCAGGCCCGTATGCATGTACGTACCAAGTTACCATACCATATCGTCATCTGTGCGTTGCAGACGAGCTATTTGACTTCACATCTTCATTTACCACTTCTGCAAAAATTTCGGAAAAAATGCTTATTACTCGTTCCGTTCACACAAGTTTTTCATGATTTTTCACATTTTGTTTCCACTAGCCTCTCTCCGTTCGTTTACGAAATTTCGTGCCATATAGTTATGCATGCATTGAGAACTGCTCATATATGTTACAGACAGCATCGTTTGAGCGACCTCGCGCGTGCGGCAGTTAGCGACGACGCGGTTTGACGCGCGCGAACTCCAATGTTCGCCTGTAAAGGCACATAACATGTTAAGATAGCAGAGAGCACAAACTATCAATTTTTTCCGGAACTTCGCCCCAGACCACGCAAAAACAACTTCCCCTTTGCCTTTTTCCACCCAAAACGATTTCTAGCCTGTCATTTGCCCACCTCATGCCGGGCCCTGAGTAAAGCTCGGTCACGGGAGATGATCTTTCCTGAGGCTCTCATTTGAGGTTTTGTCGGGTGAGATGAGGACTGTCTGCGTTTCCGTGATGTAAGTATGGAAGGTCACCCTACAGGTGAGCTTCAGATGAAGTCCGGCAGGGAGATCAGCTCTCGAGCCGGGCGAGACATTAGGTAAATACTGTGCTAAAGAGGAGAGCACATAGAAATCCTCCGTAAGTTGCTCCCGAGTAACTTACGAAACATCGCAGCTGACGTTCTTTTGCGGTGCAAAACTTCCAAAACTGCACAATTTCGGGCGCCCAAGTGAGTGAAGATCGATGAACAGCTGATTGCGCGACGAAATGGAAAAAAAGGCTTTTTTTTTCATTTTTCTTGCAGTTGTTGCTCGTTTTTCTCAAAGAATCGCTCCAGACAACAAGAAAATTAATTTACCTTTTTATTCACTTTTCGCTCAATGTATTTTTTCTCGTATGATTGCCAAAATAGGTGTAGTTGTTATACTTGTTATTTGCTAAGCGAAGTCTTTGATAGCGGCTATCATCGATTTTTTCGACAGCGGCCGCTGTCAAAGATCGCCAGGCTAAGTAGCAAAAACGGTGTTGCTGGCCGCACTCGTACCACGGCATTCCCGCTTGAAATGCATTAGTCTTATTTATTTGACTATTAATGTACAAATAGCAGAAACGTTCCAATTTTGAAAACGCGAATGTCCAGTCATTGATCTGCTCCAAATCAATCGCTCGCCTGGCAATGTGCTGAGGCGCGATGAGATTACCTCCGGTCCGCCTCAAGAGAGATGCCCTGATGGGGGTTTATTACGGGCCATAGTTACACCGTGCGACTGACTCGCGATTTGACAGCTGCACATTTTAGCTTGTGAATAATCAGAACAGTTTTTTGATTTTTTCAAAGTTTAAGTTAGCTCTTTAGTAGAAAAGTTTTCTTCGGAGAACCTGCCCCCCTTTTCAGTTTGAGGATTTCTTATCAGCAAAGGACAAAAAGTGTTACACAACAAAGGACAAAAAGTGTTGCACAAAGTTATTGAGAAATAGCGTTAACCGATCTGAAAAAATTTGGGCTCTCCTATCCTCCTTTCCTCCCCCCCCCCCCCCAAAAAGTTTCCAAGACTGATGTACTGATGTAACTTGGGACACTTCATGAACGACATTATGTCTAGCGTGGGAAAGTGAATAGCCTAGCCACAGCCTATTATTACACTCCAATAAAGTTCGCCATGTTTTGTATGGATATGATACAATATTGGTGCGTTGAATGTGATCGAAAAGTGCATTGCGCGTTAAATGACGTTTTTTTGTACCGCATTCAACCATTTTCTGCTAGCATTCGTAAATAAGGTTACCTCTGAACTGGGGTCATTGGACTTACAAAGGGAGGATTATTGGTGACCGTTGCCTTTTAAAATATAGTATATCGTCGAATGCAATTTGAAGCGCAGGATCTAAATCTGCGTTCGGTATCTGCCGTGCACTTTGCCGAAAGAAGTTATAACCATTTTTGCCACCAAAATTTGCATTGTTTCTATTACGGAACTTATCAATAATTGTTCACTTACGTACCACAAAAAAGCGTCCAGATAAAATAAAGCTTCATTTTAAGCCTATGAAAATGCCTCCGATGTATCAAAATTCAAAAAGCCTGCATACTGACGAATCTGGCTGCCTGGAATTCGTAAAATCAATTTGAAAAAAGTCCACAACTTCGTCCCCCTGCGCCAACTCCCAGCTCCGTAGCTCAAACTTTGCAAATAATCGAAAAAATCAATAAAAGTAGCACATGATTCCAAAAACTAATATTGTATTCGTAATCAGCATGCTCGATTACCCCCCTATGCCAACTCCCAGCCCCGTAGCTCAAACTCTGCAAAAAAATTGATAAAATCGATAAAAGTAATGGATGTTTCTAAAAACTAATATTTTGTTCTGAATCGCCATGCCCACTTACTCCCCTGTGCCAACTCCCAGCCCCGTAGGTGAACTCTGCAAAAAATCGATAAAAATCGATAAAATCGACATCGATCGATAACGAAAAGTAGCCTGTAACACGCTCCCCGCTTCCCTGAAGTATATGTGTGCCAAGTTTGGTCCAAGTCGGTTCAGAAATAAAAATTCCTATCCCGCACATACGTACAGACAGACAGACATACATACACACATTCAGCTTTATATATAAGATAAATCTGGTTTTAGCGTTTCAAGGCGCACCCAATTATATACACACTGCAAGAGGCCACGTCACCATCATTCTCCTATTAGTGCATAATGTAAAAGTTAGCTATCCTGTCATTTCAAAACCTTTTTCTTCCATTGTGCTAGAGCAAACATTGAAGATTGGTGTTTTCTTAAGTCCACACTTTGTCCGAAACGTAGCAATAATTGTAGACCTAATTCCATCTCTACACATAGACTTTCACAAAGATAATCCGATTTTACAGTTTGTGCAAATTGTTCGCGTAAATAAATTTGTAAACAGCTTTTGTTCATTTCCCTCCTCAAATTGTGTGTGTTTTTAAGATCGCTATCGTTAAGATTGTTATCGAACATCAGTTATTTTTAAGCGATTCTGCCAATCTGTAGCAACACGAATTGACAGTTTGCTAGAAATCTAAATTCAAAGCGTGTAGGTTTCAAAATGTTCTTCTCAGACATTCGCGGTTGAGTCGCGCAGGACAAAACGAGGTGTCGTCCCGGAATGCTTGCTCGACTCCCGGAATTGATATTTCGAAACAAAGTCAGGACACCTGATTTTTTCGGGACAAAAGTGCACGACAAAGTCAGGTGTCCTGACGGACACATTCCGGACAAAATCCAAACACCTACGGGAAACACAATTTTGTCCCGATCGTGTTCAGAGCGCGGGCCACGCTTTTATTGAGAGCTTTTTGCGTCCTCTGCGCCCTCTCTCACGCCTCCCTTTTCACTTACCTTGAGCCATTAATCTCTTTGAATCCCATTTCTCACGCTTGTTGCTTTTCTGCTAGTAAAACTCAGTCATACATCATGAAATTTATTAACAAATATCACATGATCTTCACAAGCAGGCTTCACAATGGAAGCGAAATGAAATGCAAAGAAGGCAGCAAATATAGGATTCAGGAGCTCTACGGCTGCGACATAATGTTACGACACAAATACAGCAAAAAAACAAACGGTCACCAAGTATCCTTTCTTTGTAAGTTCAATGACCCCCAGATGTGAGAAAGCTTATTTACGAATACTAGCAGAAAAGGTTGAATGCGGTACAAAAAAACGTCATAAAACGCGCAATGCACTTTTCGATCACATTCTACGCACCAATATTGTATCATATCCATACAAAACATGGCGAACTTTATTGGAGTATAATAATAGGCTGTGGCTAGGCTATTCACTTTTCCACGCTAGACATAATGTCGTTCATGAAGTGTCCCGAGTTACATCAGTACGTCAGTCTTGGAAACTTTTTTTTTGGGGGGGGGGGGGGGAGGAAGGAGGATAGGAGTGCCCAAATTTTTTCGGATCGGTTAACGTTATTTCTCAATAACTTTATGTAACACTTTTTGTCCTTTGATATGTAACACTTTTTGTCCTTTGCTGATGAGAAATCCTCAAAATGAAAAAGGGGCAGGTTCTCCGAAGAAAACTTTTCTACTAAAAAGCTAATTTGAACTTTGAAAAATCAAAAAACTGTTCTGATTATTCACAAGTTAAAATGTGCAGCTGTCAAATCGCGAGTCAGTCGCATGGCGTGACTATGTAAACCGAATCTCTCTGTGCAAGAATTAGACTATGTAATGTACTTTCATCCTGTAAGTAATGTACTGCTCGCAAAATGCTAAGGAAACAACACCCATTTTGCTACTATCCACTATACTTTGGTCAAACACATGCTATAACTACCTTAATTTCAGATGTGCAAAGCGCACCAAGTTTGTTTCAAACGCAAACAGACCTGGGCTCATCGATGGCGGCCTGCAAAGAAGTCGCTTTCTGCCACCAGTCCCTCAGTCAACGCGTCCTATGACACGCACACTCTTTCGGCGTGTTTGTTTCTACAGCAATCAGCTGCGGTATGGGTGCAACGGGGGTAGAATGTGAAAAAAATAAGAAAGTGCGCCGAGTGTAAAAAAAACTTAATACTCTGTATTCGACACCGCTAACACCTTTTTACTTCCTGGTAATCTTCGTTGTAGGTCTCCCTCGTCTTCTCCGCTTCTGATTTGATATTGATATCGTAAGCATTTTGTTAAATTGTGGCTAACCATCTTCCAAATAATGACGTCTTCTCCGTTTCTGATTTGATATTGTTATCGTAAGCATTTTGTCAATTTGTGGATAACATCGTCTTTCAAATGATGGCGAAGTAAGAGGCATGCAGAGTATTCTGAAACAGAGTTTGATTCTTGAGAAAGATGATTCCTTTTCGCTTTTAACTTTTGAGTAGTTTAATATTATTGCTTCAAATACTCTTGCGGTACTGTAGACCATAGCGGCATGAAGTAGCATAAGTTTCTCCAGGTAAAATTTTTGAGATCATTCAAAGGATTATCGTTGGATTGTATGCTGTCCAAATATTAGGTTGTCCCGAAAGTTTTGTCGGTTTTTTCAAACCACTGTAAAACCACGCACAATGAAGATTTGAGTGAGTTTCAACATGCATTCGATGCAGCTTTTCCTTCTCTTTCTTATGGATACACTTTCATACCATAATCTTGTATGCTTTTTTTTGATAATTGCCAAAGTCTCCACCTGTCAATTTTACCTGCTCAAAGTTGAGCTAATTTTCAAAAATTTCATTACAAAGTTTCGAAAAAGACTAAGTATGGGTCAAATAGAGCAACTCTCGGGCTACAAGTTCATATTTTTAGATTCTCCTAATCTGCTGATTTTAACTTCAAAAAATTATTTCTCCGGAGGCCTTGGTTTTTAGCAAAATCATGAAACGCGCAATTGCAGCAAAAGCATGAAAGCTTTTGAGTTTTTGCGAATTCAAACTTGTTTGTTATATAACATCATTTATGCAACATAACCAAGTTTGATTTGCTTCAAAAATCAGGTTTTTGGAATTTTCGGTAATTTTACGTGATAAAACATGTTCAAAAAGCCGCGGTTTTTCTCAAATAAATAATTATTACGGACATTATAAACGTGGTCCACGTAATCTAAAATAAGTACAATGTAGCCAAAGGTTTGCCCTACATAACATTCACCAGCGCTCGTCGAAAATATCAGGATAAAAATTTTGAAAATTCAGGAAGGTTTTGGCGCTACTGCTGAGGTGCTCAAAAAGCCATGGCGATAACATCGTAAAGACGGGGTAGATCAGGGAACAAATATGGCCATAAGAAAGAGGATACAAAAATGAATAGAATGACACTTAGGCCGTCCATGGATAGGTGTTCTGTGAGGTCTGGCGAGCGATGAAAAAAACCGACAAAACTTTCGGGACAACCTAATACTTTTTGATTTTATATAGAATAAGCTTTGCGGTTATAAAAAACTGGTCTCATTCTAAATTGTTCAAGAATTTGAGATGTACATTGGAAAAGCAAACGCAGCAAAAATCATATTGACTTCTCAGGGGTTTGAACAAAATATGTTTTAACTCATGTGAGTAACTTCCACCAAATTCGCGACAGTATAGCTATCTTTTATATCATACACAAAGGTCAACGACCAGGGCTCGGCGTGAGGTGGTTTTTTCAATTTTTAAGAAGAAAGCTCTGTACACTTTGGCACAAGAATACGACATCAGCTATGACGCGATCATTATTGGATCAAAAAATTAGCGAAATGGAAGAAAAAATAAAATAACATCGAACAGACAAAAAACAAACTGAAGATGTTCGTATTTTTCAAATTGCATGCAGTGTCTGGCGCGCACACTTACGCGCTCGGAGCAGATTTGCCGCCGCCATACAAAATATTTGGAGGGCTGTAACTACGCGAGGAAGAGGGGTTTAGGGAGTTTCAAAAACTCAGTTGTAGGGTTTTTGTGTAGGGGAGAATTTTGTTGAACATGTGAGAAAATTATGTGAAGAAAGGAAACTATATGACTTCTTCTTTTCACAGCCACCTCAGGTGCTGTACATGTAGCTGAAAAGCCACCTAACTCCGAAAAGAGTTTGCCACGCCTTCTGTTCACATAATTTTTTCATGATTTTTTGCGCGTGATCCCATGTCTCTATTCCCCATCTACGCACCAATTTTGGTGTCATTTCATTTTCTCTTCGCTGTAAACAAATCTTTTGTTTGTTTCAGGGCAGGTTTGGATTCGCGCGCTTAACCGGCGAACATGTTGAAACAGGAAATTTTGGTTTTTATAGATCGGTAAGGCAGAAATGACAATTTACGTCTTCTATAGAAGATGGGTGAAATAAAGGGAGAAGGCGACTGTTTGGATGGGGGATGGGGATGGAATTTCCGCTTCAACGATAACCCCCTTGCTTTTATTCCAAAACATTATCCAGCTTGCCCCTTGAGACAACTGTGCCGAGCCATGTCAACGACCGATTTTAAATTTCAGAAACCTCATTTACAAATGTTAAGAACTAAAAGCAATGGTTGAATGGAATGCCAGGAAAACCTCATAAACGCGCGATGCCCTTTTAGATCACATCACGTTGCTGTATTTTATGATATCCATATAAGTGGCGAACTCTTTTGAAATATGATAATAAGCTGTGGCTAGGTTAATGACCTCCCACGCTAGACATGCTGTAGTTTAGGAACCGATATGATAGTGTCACACGTTACATCATAAGCAGCGGTGTTGGTTTTTCCGGGAAGGGAGGGGATGAAGTTTTAAAATTTCCGTATCGGTTGAGGCTAGCTCTCAAAACTTTTCGTAACACTTTTTGTCCTTTATTAATAAGAACCTCCAAACTGAAAAATAAGGGTAAGCTCTCTGAAAAACTTTTCTACAAAAGAGCTAATTCAAAGTCTAAGAAAAATCAAACTGTTCTGGTTATTTACAAGCTATCTGCAGCTGTAAAATCACAGGATACTCGCATGGTATGGTTTATGTAGACCAAACCTCCTTCTGTGAGAACTAGAGTATGTAAATAATATACTGTCATCTTGCTCGCAAAATGCTAAAAAAGCAACACCCATTTTGCTTTTATCTACGACAGCCAACTTACCAATTGTCCATGTCTTAAACGAACAGTGAATGATACTTTGATCATGATCAAACTTTGACTGTCTCATTTTCAATCGTGCAAAGCGCACCAAGTTTGTTTCAAACGCAAACAGACCTGAGCTCATTGCTGACAGCTCTGCAAAGCGTTCAATTTTTGCCACCATTTCCTCTGTCAACGGCCCGTAGTAAACCCCCCATCAGGGCATCTCTCTCGACGCGGACCAGCGTTGATCTCATCACGCCTCAGTCTAGCATCCGGCGAGCCATTGATCTGGATGCGGATCGCTTCCGAGACATTTCAATCAAGTGCGTTCTTGAATAAGGAACCACTTGAGTTGGATTGGTCAAACGAGTAAGCGATTGGAATTACACGCGCGCGGCCGTGGTTCGAGTCCGACCAGGGACGCACATTTTGATGCATCGCTGGGCAATCTTCGATAGCGGCCACTACGCAATCGATGACCGCTATCAAGGATTTCGCCTAGCAAATGCACGGATAAAACAAAAACACAATTTGTGACGAAAATTTTATGAAAAAACGAAATGATTGCTGCGTGAATTCAATGAAATGAGTAAATGAGTTCTTGTATTGGACAGCCAGTAAAAAAAACCAGTAAGGTCCACAAAAAAGAGAAGAATTTGTTTTTTTTGTTATCCTCGCCAAAATCAGCTG
Organism: Cylicocyclus nassatus; assembly: GCA_958299035.1. Classification (NCBI taxonomy): domain Eukaryota; kingdom Metazoa; phylum Nematoda; class Chromadorea; order Rhabditida; family Strongylidae; genus Cylicocyclus; species Cylicocyclus nassatus. The sequence continues at coordinate 93,796,856 of CATQJL010000001.1, read as the reverse complement.
TTCATCGATCCTCTCCTTTTTGGGCGCGGGTTGTGCAGTTTTGCGCCGATTTTGTCTGCATTTTTAGCCTGACTGATGTGTATCGTAGTTACTCAGGAGCAACTTACGGCGGTCTTGTCTGCGTCTCCTCTTCTACACGCTATTTGTATCACCCTAACATCAATTCACGTTCCGGTGACTTGAACGTGAACTGATGTGGAAGAGTTGACCGCAGCAGGTGGACAGATGGTCAACTATCAGTTCACTTGCCATTCTTATAGCATGGAAGGGTGGGCGGTCATCAGTTCACCTGACGTGCAGTGAACTGATGGGATAAGTTCAGTTTACCTGAACTGATCGAGCTTTACTACGGGCCAACGCGTCATATGGCACAGCACGCACACTCTTTTGGCGTGCTTTTTTTAGAGCAATCAGATGCGGTTTGGATACTTGAGAATTGGGTAGAACATGAAAAAATAGGAAGGTATGCTGGAGTGAAGTTCAACACTTTCGCATCTCCCCATCCCTCTCCCATCATTTCGGTGCGCGAATGCAGTCCAGTCCTCTTCTAGGTATTTGAATATACGCGTCACCGCACACAACGTGCACTTTGTCGTCTCCCATTGTTGATTTTTTGTGCTAGAAACACAATTGACCAGTTGTGACCTTCTTCATTACAGAGATATATGAAAAGGATATGAAACTCGAAAAAATCACGAGGCGTTCGTTCTTTGATTCCGCGAAACAACAGCATAGTGCATCTTGTGTACAGCAACTATGTAACCGTATGAAATTACGTAGTAGACTTTTAATCCTTTAAAGCCACATTAATTAGATTTTTGTTCATTACCAAAAGGGACGTTTCTTTTGTATTTTATCGAATACTTTTAATTGGTATCGCTGCAGGCTGTTATCATATGTGTAAAATCCTGTTGTGGTTTCCTTGTAGAATTTGTGATCAGTCTAAGAGCAAGTCCTTATCATACACGTTTTATATGATGATTAGTGTATCATTCATTATTTCGCTTCGGAGTTGCAGGTAACACAAGAACTCGCAAAACCATTATCAGCACGCAAGCATCCAATATGGAGATGCGCACCGTTTTTGATCTGAAAACAATGAATTCGTTCTATGAAGTACTTCTGCAGTTCTGGCACGAATTTTGATGTAAAAGTCTAGTGGACCCTTTTGCTAGCGAAGATAGTCAAGACTTTTGCCAGACATTTCAAAGCGGTATTATGTTTGTTATATGCTAAGTGACAATAGGAAAGGAGGAGCGTTTATATGGAACTGCAGTAAGTTCTCATGTGCAAATGCTCCTAATTCCTAAATGATCGTTTAGCAGGTAATAAACATATATGTGAGAGCACATTTCAAAGCTATCGCTACGATATGGAGTTGTTCGAAATGGCAGAATTAAGCTCTAAGCATCTTGAGCTGGGTCATAACACTTCAAGCATTTTTATAATGAAAAAACTATCTTGCAATAGCCAGTTTAAACTGCAACTATTTTATATGTGAATCTTGTCGAAAGTCTTGCCTTAGAGCTTCACTGCAATAACAAAAAGTACATTTTCTTATGTGAAACTTTCCCGCTTGAACATTTTGTTTTGAAGATGAACGAGTTTTTAATCACTTAATACAAAGTGCTACTCCTTCTTTCTCTGCGTTAGAACTCCCACTTCGAATATTCGCCAAACAATGTGGAAGTCAGCCATGGTCGCATTTGGCGTGTTTTTCACCTAACAGGTTGTGCTTTAACAATTATTTGATGAATCAATGTATCTGTGTGCATCTATGTGTATCTGTGTATGTGCTTACTGTATTTTTCAAGAAGAAAATTCCATTTTTGAACCGATTTGGGCAGATATACGCAGGCAAAGCAGACGTCTTAGCCTACTTTTCGTCATCGGTCGATTTCAATTTTATGGAATTTTGTTTGCAAATTTTGAGCTGAGAACGCAGAGTTAAGTGCGCTTGTTGAGTACGAAATGCGGGGACAGGGAGTGGCATACGAAAATGGGACAAAAGTAGGAAAATGTATAGAATAGTTCTAGTTCCTAGAAGCCGAGCCAAGCAGGAGTCTCATTTACTTTACGGATGATTTCGCGTCAGGCTTAAACTGTTTCTGTGAAAACTGTTAGGTCGTAAAGAAAGTTCCCGGGCACTTGCGAATTTTTTTCCAAATTGCAGTAACGTCAAGCAGATTGACTTTTCTTTGAAGCTGCAAACTTCATTGCAAAGGGAATTTTCTCTGTAACATATATTTGTCTTGCGGGCTTTTTCGCACCTTACTGCGGTCCATCAGCATGCGCAGAAGGGAAAAAGGACGACGCGAAAAGTAACGTATTTGTAAAGGATTATCCCGGGCACGATAAGAGCTGAAGAGCTCAGCTGTAGTTGGATAGAAGTCTGCTGGGGCTGTTATGTAGACTATTTAAGTCTTTGAACCACCACTTGCAGAAAAGATTTTCCAGAAAATTTGAAAAATCGACTATTTTTTCCTCCCAAAAAATGCACCATTTTTTCGAGTAAATTACTTTGAATTCTTCTCGTTCTGCACGGAACGGATTCCAGGCGTGACGATCTTGCAGAAGCGACGTCAGCTGCGACAAAAATTGCAGTCAGAAACAAAGTCGAAAGCTTGTGATTTCTGGGTGGAAATCGCAATACTCGAGAACAGCTGCGGGTCAAAAGGTTAACAAGCTTCTTAATTAGATCACCCATAAATTAAAAAAAGTTTTTTAGAAATAAAAGTGCCGCAGGAAGAAAAACTGTGAAATTTGTATGGTGAAAAGGTTTACTTTTTTGATGTGCAGATCAAACACTTTTTTGGCGTCTATAAAAAGCGGTTTTGAAAAGCTCTTTACTGAACATGGTGTCAAAGTCAGTCCGACCAAGTGGCAAAAATTACGCCGGAAGATGAAATTCCCAGAAGTGCCCGGGGACTTTTTTCACAACCTAATGCAAGATTCATGCTACTAAATGTACAGGTTGTTTCACACAATCATGCACACTGTTCCATCGTCAAAGCGTTCCATTCAAAGGCGTCCGCTAAACTTTTAGTATTATTCCGTAGAGCATGTTTCAACTTAGAATTACAGTATGAAACAAATCTCCATCCTCTCTTCATTAGCGTCGGACTACAGTATGAACTTCTAGCATTACCGTTCCAATATAGGAAGAATGCTGATTATTGCACAATTTTTCAACTTTTGAAAGCTTTTCAGAAGTTTCTGATTACATTTTGAAGAACAACGAACAAGCAATTTTTACAGGGGTTTTTTTGAAGCGACTTATAAAGCATACATAAGTTTGGTTTATAAACTTTATGCCTAAGGTTTGCGTCTGATTAGCCCTTGAAGCCCTTTGCTCGTTTAATCCTTCCGAAGCAAATTATGTCTCTCAAAATCCTCTCCAAAGTTTTAATAGAGGTAACGGAAATCGAAGATTTGCAGCCTACTGTAAATCTACCAAGTAAGTTGAAGCCAACTCTTCAGAGTATATAAATATTCACAAAAAGAGAGGTGTGCACAATTTTTGGACACCCCTGGTCTGACGTAAAATTATACCGTAATGAAAAAATGATGAAAAAACAATTTTACAACATGTGCGGGGTGTAGCACAAGTAGAGCACTTCTCGGATCAGTGCTGCTCATGGTCGCCACGTGGTTTCGACGGTTTTGAAGTCTAGAGTTTTGTCGGTTTAAGGATACCAAACCAGATGCCTACTCCAATTACTCTCAAATAATTCTATGTGGCTGTTGAAAAAAATAATGTCGTTTTCTATTTGCTTGCTTTAGCAGCAAAGCAATCGGCTCACTCTGAAAAAGGCTAAGGGTACTGTTTGATAGAGCAAAGCAACCTCTACAAGCCGGCATTCATAATTTTGCACCAAGTTTGATCCACTGAAAGTTTGAACCTAAGATTTCAGTGGTTTTCAATGCCCAAAAATCGAAAAGAATTGATTCTCCGTCTAAAAAATACGACCACCTACTTGCATACGTCTATACTTTCGATTTCAGACATTTATAGGCAATTACTGGTATCTTTTACTAGAAACAAAGCAAACGAAAAATTTTGTGTTTTCTTCAAAGCAATGCTTAGCCGTTCTCAGTAATTCTATCCTACAAGCTAGATGAATATAACTGTAAATTTCAAGCTTAAATGAAGCTTTAGTTTTAGAGTTATATCGACTTTAAAACTGTTACTGAGAAAAAGGCTATTGTTATATCTCGAAGATAGCTGAAATAGGTTGAAAATTTACAAATATACTTACCTTGGCTTATAGTATAGGATTACTCACGTGCGGCTTTTCTCCGTTTTTAGTAGAGAAAAAATTCCAACATTTGCAATTGTAAATGTTTGTTATCGATAGTATAGAAGTATGAGCGAAAAGTCCTATATTTTTTGAACGAAGACTTAATTTTTTTCGATTTTTTGCATTGAGAACCCTTTGGGTTTGAGTTCGAACTTTACGTGGATCAAACTTGACGCGAATCATGGATGCCAACTTGTAGAGCTTGTTTTGTTCTATCACCGAACTACACCTCTTTTATTTTTTGAAATGTATTTGGTTGCTTTTCTAGAGCAAACAAGTAAAAAACGACATTTTTTGACAACCTAATAAAATTATAATATTTGAGAGTAATTAGAGTGGACCTCTAGTTCGGTATCCTTGAACCGATAAGACTCCCTGTAGACTTCAAAATCTTTCAAAGCGCGTGACGATTATGTGCAGCACTGGTTCAAGACGTGCTATGCTTGTGTGCTTGTGCCGCATCCGTAAATGTTCCGATTTTGGTTTTTCATCATTTTGTCATTATGGTATAATTTTACCCCCCCCCTACAATGGTCGGCCGCCTCATCGTGACGTGGGAGTGACACTGTGTGCCGAACTGCGATGCACAGCCGAGTGTATACTCTGGTAGGACCTCCCATGCTGTAAGGGAGTTCGACGTTCCCGATTCCACCACCTGCCTAGCTAAAAGCCGGCCAGGCCAGAACCGCTCCGTCTGGTTTTCTGGTTGCTAGGCGGTTTTCCCCGTTTCAAGCCCGGGGTCAGCGATCGCCCCGTGGAACTCACGAGTAGGCCTAGTAAGTCTGCTCTTGTAGGGAACATTTATATTCCTCTGCCTTAAACGAACAGAAAAGATTTCTGCATATCGGGTCCCACCTACGGCACCGAGAGGTAGCAAGAATGACGTCAGGCCTTAAGGCGCCCTTTGGGATGAACAAAAACGACACGTTTGCCCAGACGACACGCCATGTATTCGATCGACCACTTGCTGTTGTTCTTGACCACGAATTTCTTTACAGTTTATTGCGTCGTCGAATAACACAGAACAAATAAATGAGACGAAAATATGTGATGAGGTTAATTAGTGAAAACAAGAGGACGATACTTCGGACGAGGCGAGTCGCGGACGCTGTCTGGATGGAAGTGAAGTTAACAAAGCCGGCCCTCCAACCGCACACGTGTTAACTTTGCAGCTGTGTCCTCGCGCAGCTGCGAGTTGCGCAGCTGCGCCTTCTTTTCATGTCTTCTGATGACTTGCGATCAGATTACAGATCGCGAATTCCGCGATACTGGAACTCCAACTGCAAGAGAAGCTCCCAACCGACGACAACGCAATGGTTCAAGAAGAGGGCGAACTAGCAGACCCTAAGACCTCAAAGAAGAATGATGAACCGAAAGCCCGAGAGCCCCGACGTCGTGACCGCATAGAGGACGAACGGCGTCACCAGCAACTCACTGAAAAATTGGAGCGGGTGATGGAAGCGGAACGCAACTTCAAGCAGCTGATCTAGGACCTAGCAAATAAAAAAGTGTGCCCACCGAGACGATTCACGCATGGATTTATCCCGCGCCAAGAGGAGAAGAGTATCCAATGTGTTTTTTGCAAACTCGTGGGACACCACTACTCAGATTCTTGCCAGATCGTTTGGACTGTTTCCACGTGCCGCGACCTGCTAAGGGTGGAACACCGTTGCGTAATGTGCCTACACACCAGCTGCACAGAAGACAAGTTTTGCTCCAAGTACGCCGTAAAATGCTACCACTGCAGAGCATTTGGACATCACTCGGCAATTTGCGAGCTGCCGGAGCGCAGCGAAGATATTGCGAACCAGCTATGCAGAGCCCGATCGGAGCTAGAAAGGAATCGCGAAAGGAGGACCGCCATCGAAAGACAGCTCCGTACTCGACGCCACTGAGCCTACTCATCAAGCGCGCAAGATGACTCAAGCGCGCAAGAAGCATATTCCTCATATCATAACCTCAATTAACCATGCTACGCTTCATATATCTGCCGGGCGGGAGTATCGCGGAATTCGCGATCTGTATTCTGATCGGAAGTCATCAAGAGACATGAAAAGAAGGCGCAGCTGCGCAACTCGCAGCTGCGCGAGGACACAGCTGCAAAGTTAACACGTGTGCGGTTGGAGGGCCGGCTTTGTTAACTTCATTTCCATCCGGACAGCGTCCGCGACTCGCCTCGTCCGAAGTATCGTCCTCCCGTTATCACCAATTAACCTCATCCCATATTTTCGTCTCATTTATTTGTTCTGTGTTATTCGACGACGCAATAAACTGTAAAAAAGTTCGTGGTCAAGAACAACAGCAAGTGGTCGATCGAATACAAGAAGGAACACAGAAGCATTTTTACCGCATTTTAAAACAAAGCAAAAAATTGTGTTTTCTAGACTTTTCTGACTATTCCTCCTTTGAGAAACTTAAAAATCTCTCGTTTTCCTATCTTCAGCTGTACGGCATGCTCTGACTGTGCAGAGC